>CM070597.1:65352759-65857464 GCA_036346395.1 Hsuehochloa calcarea
GGTTACCTCGGAAAGTGATTATCTTTAGAAAAGTTGTTCTCTTTCTTGAATTTGAATTTGGTCAACTCTTGTCCAGTTGTGACTGATAAATTTATCTTGGGTTCTTAGTTCAATTACGGTTGGTGTTTGCTTTGAGAAAGGTTGATGTGTTTCTGTTAGCTTAACTTGTCTCTTAAAGCAATTCTTGTTTTCCGAATTATTGAGTTATTCTTGCGACAGGTGAACTTGGTTAATTGTCAGGCTTCACCTTTGTATTGGAGTTTTGTTTATTTTCTTATTGGAAAGCATGACCCATTTGTTTCACTTGATGATTTGGATAATGAAAATTTACTTTTGCAAGTCTTTTAGTATGTGGAAGCTTTGACTCAATGTAACTCTTTTAGGTATTCTGAGTGTTGAAGTTGAATGGTTCTCTTTTATGAAAGAAAATGTTAAACCCTTTAGCGTTGTTTTCTCGTGGTTAAGTGAGATGTTACAATCAAAGAAATTAATGGATATGATATGGGTTATCAAGCTGGGTCTGCAGTGTGGTGCATAATAAATCCTAACGAGTATCATTGGAAGTGAATTCGGATAAGTCGATGTTGTCCTCTACTAGTTCTTGATGAGCTGTGATTATGAGTATGACTATACGTGGTTGGAATCAATAGAGTTATTAAAAATGTAGAGCATTGACGAAATGGTTGATTGTTAGAATTGTGTAGTTTGCTAAACTTGTTGAGTTATTTGGTCTCGATGGGCTAATCTAACTGTGTAGAATGAGAAACGTAAGGATCTGTTAAACTGTTGTCTCAGTAGATAATTATATGGAATTTTCTTTGATTGGCTATTTGATGATCTTATTTTTGCCATGGGAATACAATAGAGAAAGGACCATAAATTCGTCCATGATTGAATAACCATCAATGGTTTATAATAACCTCTAGGTTGGAGTTAGTGTGAGCATTCCTAATAGGTGAAGGGTTGACATTTGAAAGCGATTTATTCACGTCGCTTTATGAGGATGAATTGTGGCTGCATACCCTTGAAAAAGGGTTTGCTTTGATAGTGTGGTTTGTGTATCAGATAATCTCTAGAACAAGTTGACCGCTGGGATCTTATTGAGATAATAGAAGCATTATGGAATAATCTGTTGTGTTTCTTTCGGAAGGGTTTATGATAGGATTCAATAGGTGACCTGTGTTTGCATAGTGGTGAAATCGTCGGATAATAGTATGCCTTTGAGGAACGAGTTTTGGTATAACATTTTAAAAAAATTGTGCAGTAGATTCCCCCTAAAATAAAGTGGTTGTTGCAGTGAGGTTATAAGATTTTAGTATACTCTCAATTTGAGGATGAGATGATAAAGTTGTATATACCAATTTGGTGAACTTTTGGGGCATTATAATAGAATAGTTTACGATATGGAATCATGTTAAGAGTGTGTTATTCTAAATGTTAGTAAGATGATAATATTGCGACTTGTGGGAGTGGTAATGACCCTTTTAACAAGAAAGTAACCTGATTGTCTTTCGTGATATAGAAGAGGTGAAAATGCCTTGAGTTTTACGTTTGTGATCTCCTGGACCTCATGATTCGGGTAGTAGCTAAAAATTATTGAGTAAGGCAAAGTATTGGAAAAGTTCTATTTGATTCTTAAGTGATTATATGATTTGAACTTAGAGTCTCTTTTATTCAAGTTAGAAAAAAAGTTACAATCAGATAGCAATTATTTCCTTTGATAGAAGAGAGAGCGCAGTAGAGGTCTTTGAGGTTGGACTCAAGTTTTGTAGCTTGCAGTTTTACGAAGCGTACTTACCTTTGTTATTGGCTGCTTAAGGGTTTCTCAAGTTTCAAAAGCAATGTTTTCTTCTTTTTGGCTGAGGTTTGATATTCTCTTCTAGCGAAACTTGTGCCCCCAACTACGGTCTCGTCTTTTATTTTCCGAGAATGCCATTATTTAACTAGTTCCCTTGGTCTTGTGTCTACTGCGAGGGGTAACGTCTTTCTATGTACTAAAACAGCTTTCTATTTGCCTTTTCTTCCGAGAAAGGATTAACCGAACTGTGTTGAGGAGTCTTGTAGCCTGAAAAGTGGCAACTGGATAGTGGTGGTCAAGTAGATGGTTTTGTGAGACTTTGGATATTAAGTTGTTGAGATGCATTGAGTGGTAAATTGACTCTTTGGAATAATCCTTAAAGGGGATTTGATTTCATAGAATGGTTATCCTTGGAGAAAATTGATTACAATGGTGCAACTAACATAATCGATAGTAGTTTGTGGTCAAAGATCATTTGTTCATGTTGAGTGGAACATTAGAATTGTTGAAAGTATGAAAATCTTGGTTAGTTTATTATAGATGATTGAGTAATGTGCCAGATTGTATAGGCAAAATATGAAGGTATAATTCAATGAGAGCAGGATTAGCGAAGTAATCTGATTGTAATGTCAACTGATGGGATAGTAGGGATTGTTGAATTATTACCAGGAACGATTTGGCTTTAGTGAGTAACCCTCTAGGAGTTAGAATCTCTCTAAAGATAATTTGGTTGAGAATATGTTTTCAAGTGGTTGTTAATGAATGAGTATGTTTAGATTGTGAGAATTTTAGTCGTCGGATTCGAGAGTTTTCGTATTAGTTGTATCGAAATACATTTACATGAGCCTTGGAGAATAATTTTTTTTGCCTTGGTGTTCTATGCTAGGACCTTGGAGGCTAATGAGGTTGTGTAGAAATAGTGAAACAAAGTGAATTTCGAATAGTGCAATGATCACTGGTAGCATTCTTTGGGTGTAGTGAATGAATGTGTGTGATATGAATTTTAAATTGATTATTCCTAAAGGATTGAGAAGATGTGATCGTGGGTGAAATCTATATTGAGGTACGTTGGAAATTATTTTATCAAAGCGATTCATTTGGTAGAGGAATTGGCTAGAGCATTTATTTGTGGATTAGTAGAGTCTCTCTACAAGAGTGTGGGTGTTTCTTTCAGGTTGAGCAACACCTTGAGGTTCTTGTATAAGACAAAGGAGGAGGGTGATAATTGGGAATCATAGAATTTAAATGAAGGTTTAATCCTAAAAATAGGGATTGAGGAAGAATAGTGTTTTCTTAGGTAATAGAACGATCTCTTAACTCTTGTTCGAGCTGCGTGTATGACGGGTGTCAGTTGCAGCTTGATTTGGCTTTATGTTGGTATGTGTGGTTCTTTCCGGTTCATAAGGAATAAAGGAAAAGACTTATTTGAGCATTCGAGTGATTTCTCCTTTGGCTTTCGTGGTGTTCTTTTGCAAACTGCTTAATTAGAAAGTGGAATGGTTTTTGTCATGAATTTTCAATTTTGGATCTGATCCTTTTGTTGGGGAGATGGCATGGTGTGGTTGCGATGAGAATCTTTTACTTTCAGTTGACTCTTTTTATTGTAGAGATTGTTCAAAGAGAGTTCTGAATGTGTGTCCCTCATTAAAGGAGGTATTCCTTGTTTTGGTAAAGTGCTCGATTGAGAGTTGGAACAAGGGTCCCATGTGACGTGTGCAGGACTTTTGGTTTGGTACCGAAGGGAAGGTAGGCCCAAGGTACATGGATTTGATTTTGGAGGTTGGTGCATCGCCAGGACTGTATCGAGTCCATACGCGGATTACATAACGTCTTGTATGTCTAGTGCTGAGTGTACTTGAGAGGTCCAAAGATGGAGTTTTCGATAGGACCTTTGGTCAACAAGTAAGACCTTCCATTCGTGTCCTGTGAGTTGAGAGAACCTGTAAAGGTCGAGATGAAGACATTGGTGTACGTGATGGTCTAAGTGTGTCGGGACTTGAGACTTGGGAAATCGCATTCGTGAGTTTTAACCAAGGTTGTTGGCATCGGGGTACATGTTTTGATATCAATCTCCCAATCGCAAGATTTCTTTTGTATAGATTGGAGCTTAGATTCAGCGTCGAATCCTGCTAAGGGGGGTAGAATGTAATACCCCGGAATTGAATCGAGTAATTCAAATCAATGAGGAAATAAAGAACAATGAAAGAAGAAGAAATTTTTGAAAAAAGGGGTTATTCGCATTTATTCGGCAAGCTGGGCCGCGGGCCGCGGCCCAGGGGGGAAGCCCACCTAGTGGCTGGCCAAAAGGGGGGGTTCCCACACCCAAAACCCTAATCCCACACCTTTCCCCCCTTTCCCCCTTGGAGCCGCCCCTCTTTGCTCTTGTGCCGCCAGCCTCACCTCCTCTTGCGCCTCCCCTATGCCACCACATCCCCAGCAGCGCCGCCATCCTCCCTGCCAAGCCCCTTACACGCCCATTGGAAGGAAGGCGCGGAGACGACAATTGGAAAGCCGGCCAAGTGGAGGTAGCAGATCAGATTTGTTCAGCACTGTTGCTCGTCAGTTTTGGGTAAGATGTGTACATTTTCTTTAATACACCGGAAATCTGATCGGTAAATTACAGAATTAACCGGGAGGAGAAAAGGGAATAAGAGGAATAGTAAAATATGAAACGACAGTGGGTTATTTGATCTTATTCGACAACCTGGGCCTGGGCCGCGGCCCAGGAGGGGCCTTCTTGTGCCCGGCCAAGGGGGGGTGCCCACCCCCCAAAAACCCTAATCCCCTCCCCCTTTCCCCCCTCCCCCATTGTGAGCCGCCGCCTCCACCTTCCCCCTGCTGTGCGCCGCCCCTCCCCACCTCTCCCCTGCACCACCACCTTCTCCACAGCCCCTTCTCCCTCCCCGGTGAAGCCCGTTGCGGTGGTCCATTGGAAGGAAGGCGAGGAGGCGACTTTTGGAGGGCCAACCAAGGAGAGGTAGCAGATAAGATTTGTGTAGCGTGGTTGGTCGTAAGTTTTGGGTAAGATAAGTACGTTTTCTGATCTGATCACCTGTTAGAAAGTTGTATCTCTCGGTTTTAGCTTTTTTTTGACACCAAGATCACCTGATTTGGAGTCACGGTTTAGGAGTTATGCTAGTTTTACCGTGACTGTCCAGGAGGGTTGACGTGAATTGATAGATTGTCTTGTCTGGCCAATTTGAATTTTTAGAGGCCGAATCAGAAATTCTACCCAAAATGAATGTTGTATATCATTCTGTACGCTTTCCAAGTTGATAAAGAAGACAATTTTAGAGTTGCCAATCAAAAGTTATGCAAGTTTTACCGTCGCTGTTTTCTGTCTGCCGATTGTTAGGACAGAGAACGTCACCTAAATATTAGGGCTAGTAGGATGCCGAACCAGGACTAGCCCAACTAGTTTTTGTAGACAGTTTTATCATGATTCCAGAGAGACCAAGATCACCTTTATCCGAGTTTCGTACTGAAAGTTATGATATTTTTAGTATAGCTGTCCCGGAAGCTTTACGCCATCACGGGATTTGGGTAGAACTTCTATTCGAACCTTAGGGCTTGAGGAATTGGATTAAGGGGTGTAATCAGAGTCCATCTTTCAGCGTATTTTTTGTTACCACTATGCTTGTGTAGGAGGCGGAGTTCCGAAGTAAAGGCACCCATTTTGCTTCTTCGTGTGCCGTAGGGGGAAAAGAAAGAAACAGGCAAGTACAGTAGTGGTAAATTGTGCGTGATCGTTTGTTCATGTTTACTATGTTATGAGTATATTGTGTTAATCATGGATGCTCGAATGTTATGGATATCAATGCTCGCCAATGCTAGAAGTATGCGTAAGTTTCATTTATGCATGATGATTTAAAATATTGATCATGTGCATCATGATATCATATTGGAGGCATGGTCACGTGGTGACCAAACATTAATTGAGGTCCCCATCATGAATATGATGGGCTTTTGGGTCCCCATACTTGTGGAGTATGGGCTAAGGTCCCTGTGCTAGAAGGCACAAGCATGGGTGTGCATCGACGGATGCACACTCCGCAATACCGGTATATGCAAAAGAGAGAAAGAAAAGTGCATTTGAACAGTTGCATCGCATAAGCATGAGCCATGTTTATTATGGATAGTTGTGGATGGATGCCAATAGTTATAGTTGCAATTGCCATTGTCTTACTGATTGTACTTTGCTGAGTCTTGGACTCACTCTTGCTGTTGTTATGTTTTAGGTACTTCGTTTGCCGACGGCATGCATGGGAGGGAGTAGGATTTCTTTGGTTGCACTCACTACCACTCATTCGTTAAAGGAATATTATCATTTAGATCGTACATTAATAACAAGCATCTGTTTAAGGTCTAAGTTTTGGCTATGCTTGAATGCATTGAATTATTTGTAATAATGAGAGTGGTAAATTTTATTTATGCTTGATTATGCATAAACAGAGTTGGGTTAAGGGGCGTAAACGGATTCCTCTTTTCAGCGTATTTATTCTTAGCGCTATTTTTGTGTAGGAGGCGGAGTCCCGGAGTAGATGCACCATCTTTGCTTTTTCGCGCGCCGTAGCGGAAAAAGGCAAGTACAATTTTAGTACGATATTGTGTGTTGGGCAATATGGTTGATTTGATACGTGCTTAATATGATTATGCGTGATGAAAGTGTTTATTTCACACTGTTTATATGATGATCGGTAATTGATAATTCTTATGAGAACATATTGTGGATTGTCCATATCATTTCATATCAATGATGCATGTTGGCATGAGATACCCACGGGAGTGGGCATTGAGATACCCATATTTAAGATATGGGCAATGGGTCCTCATCTGAAAGGGATGGGCAATGGGTCCCCGCATTTGATAATGCGGGCATGAGTGAACACCGACAGGTGTAACACTCCGCAATACCGGTATATGCAAAAGAGGAAAGAAAAGTGCATTGGAGCAATTTGCATAGCATGAGCATACGAAATGTTTATTATTGAGAATTGTGGAAGGATGATGATAGTTACAGTTGTTTATGTTACTGTCTTGCTAATGTACTTTGTTGAGTCTTGGTGTAACACCCTGACTATAAGGAAGTCAAGATGTCACCTACAATCACTAATATTTAGAAAATTCGCAACTATAAGTATTACTAGAATTGGCGTACTACAAGGATATATGTGAACAGGAAATCATCAACAGTTTAATCAACAGATTGGAAATAAACATTTCAGGTAGATATGGTAAAAACGGCCAAGTTGGCTTATTACAATTCAACACAAGACATAAATGTAAGATAATATTAAGTTCTCAAATGTTTTGGATTATGGTAGTGAGTGCATCGTGTTGAGCTACCCTCCATGAAACCACTCTTCCTTGTCATTTACCTAAATAAAACAACAAAGCAAGAGTGAGTCAAAGACTCAGCAAGTACTTGAAAGTAACAAACATCAACCAATGAATCATATATACTATCACAGATTGAACAATTATTGGAAACAATTCTTATGAATGGATGAAATGAAATGATGCAATGAAGGAAGTGGACATATCGCAAAGATATACTGGTAGATAGCGAGTGAAACACCCGTCGGTGTTCACTTAAAGTAATCGTATGAAGAACGTTTCATACGACCGTCCAACGTGGCCCACATTGGAATGGTGGACTCACGTACCCATTCTGGAATTGATGGAATTTTCAAGTGCCCATACTGGAATTGATGGGTCTTACAAAGGTAATTTATGCATGTCATGATATGATCCCATGGCAATATTGAACAGTACTCATAAATGAAAAGATACACATGACATTCATCTACAAATACAAACAAATATAATCATTCATTCACACATCACATAATCCATCAATCATAGTATACAAGTTACTTGCTCGCACACAAGCACGGGTTGGGAGGTAATTGAGAAACCCCTCCACTCACCGCTTCACCGCCTACAATATAAAAATAATCGAAATGAGGACAAACGAGCAAGACATTTCTACATGTGCCCTCCCACAACCTCTAACCAAACCAACCAAACAAAAGGTTCAATTTGATCCATTCGCCCAACCATTCCAAATACCCCTAAACTGGCAGTTTTACTAGAAAATTCACCAATAAATAACCGTAAGTCCAAAAGACATGAAACCAGTGCTCCTCTTCTCTTAACTTAACTGGCTACGAAACTCTAGTTTATGGTAAACTCTAATTCGGCCAAAACAGAGGTCTAACCATCCAATGAAAAACTATAACTGCAGTGTGCCCAGAATTCAGAATAGCCCTAAAGAAAAGACTCTAAATTTTAAACCACTGATCCAAATAAAGTGATATTTATCAGCCTGAAAACATGGTGAAATTATCTTCATAAACCTAGTTGGGTGGCCGACCTGGTTCTGAATCTAACTAGATCAAAACCTAGGTGCAACCGACTATACCTGCAATTCGACAGACAGAGCAGACGTGGTAAAACAGTCATAACTTTTAAACTACTGGGTGACAATTCGTGATCCAGGTGCCAAAAGAAATCTAGTGAAACCAGGAACAATTCTCCAGAAGACACAGATGTCCAATTCGGCCTCTACGACGCCCAAAATGGAGGTACAACGTACTGGACAGAATCAATCTATTGACAGAATCAAAACGAAACTACCAATCCAATCGGATTCTCAACTCTAATAGAATCAAACAACGAATCGGAGGTCTAATTACCCTTGTAGACCAGTAGGACGATGAAGATCCGCTGCACACGGTCTTCCTCCTTCCCTCTCTTTCCTCTCTTAGGGCCGCCACCGGAGACGACGAACGGCCGTCGACGTCGGCGGGGAACGGAGATGTTGGAGGGAACCTTGAGGAGGAGCGACGGGGATCACCGGAGATGGCACCACCACCAAGGAGCAGCAATGGAGGCCGGCTTGGGGGAGAGGAGGAGGCGGCCAAGGGGGAAGGGGCAAGGGGGCGGCTAGGGTTTTGGGGGAGTTGCGCCCCTTTGGCCGGCCCTACATGGGCGGCCGCCCCTCTTGGGCCACTGGTCGCGGCTCTGCGCCCAAAGTTGACGACAATAACATTTACCCCCATGCTTGGAAAAATCAACAAAAGTTGTTTCTTTTACTCCCTCCGACTTCTTTCTTTTTACCGATTCGATTCCGGAAAGTTGTAAATCTCGTTTTCGAATAATATTCCCAGATAATTGAAACGATACAACCTAGCTGGATAAATGAGGTATTACACTCTATCCCCCTTAGAAAAGATTCGACCTCGAATCTACGCAACAAACTTCGAGAAAGATAGATGAACATCTTAGGTAGTTACCAAACGAACAGGTCGGGGTATTGTTCTCGCATGCGGGACTCCAACTCCCAAGTGGCCTCTCTCTCAGTCTGATGAGACCAAAGAACTTTGACATACTTGTGGTCTCTTTCCTCGTAACCCGCTCGATTCTTCTAATATCTTCACCGCCGGACTCAAGGTAAGGTCTTGCTTGACAATCAAAGGCTCCAAAGGAATGACATGGTCCGGATCTCTCGTAAATTTTTTCAACATCGAAATATGAAACACGCTAGAACCCCACTCATAGAATCGGAAGGTCCAAACGGTAAGCTAGCTTTCCAATTGTACACGATGGGGAAGGGTCCAACATACCTTGACTAAGCTTCCTTTGGTGCCAAACGCACTACGCCTTTAGATGGCGATACTCTCATGTAACTTCATTTCCCACCTCGAATTCCAAATCTCATCTTCGACATCACAGAGCTCTTCCGCCGGCTCTGGCGACCAACAAATTCCGCCTAACCTCTCGCCACTCTAGCCATCGTCACTGAACCCACGGACCCAAGATCGCCGCTTCCAACCTCATTCCAAAGACAACGGGACTGCACTTACGCCCATAAAGAACCTCGTATGGTGCAAATCGAATACTAGAATGATAATCGTTGTTATAAGCAAACTCGCCAAAGCTAAATGCTCTTCCCAATTCCCTTTTCGTGATAAACCACAACACTGAGCATGTCTTCTAATGTCCGAATGGTGCGCTCGATCGCCCATCCGCTTGGGGATGAAAGGCCGTGCTAAGACGGAGTTGTGTGCCCAATGCACTCGCAAACTTTCCTGCATTTAGAAACGAACTTGGCATCTCGGTCGAAACAATGGTCTTTGGCACTCCGTGCAAACGCACAATTTCTCGTACATAAAGAGGAGCCAAATCGCTGTCAATTGGTTGTACGAATAGGAATGAAATGTGCGCACTTACCAACCGGTCCACAATTACCCAAATAGCATCCTTTCCTCGCTGCGCGCGAGGTAAACCAACCACAAAATCCATAGATATATCGTCCCATGGCCAAACTGGTACCTCCAAGGGTTGCAACAGTCCTGCTGGTCGCTTGTGCTCACTTTGACCACCGGCACACCCCACATGATGCCACATATTGTGCGATAACAATTTTCATTCGTTTCCACCAGAAACTTTTCTTTAAATCTTTGTACATCTTGGTCTCACCAGGATGTACGGTATAAGGAGTACGATGGGTCTCTTTCAAAATCTCCAGTTTAACCTGAGACTCCTGTGGCACACAGAGGCGTCCTTTAAATCGTAAAGAATCAAACTTGTCCACACTGAAGTGACCTTGCTTGCCCTCAAGACAACGCTCTCACTCGTTGGAGCATCCGATCTTCTTCTTTGTGCTACTACGCACCGATCCGAAGGGTCGACTCTAAAATCAACTGAGTCTCGGTCTGAGCGGTACCCGCAAAGCAGAAGCCAATATCCATACGCTCAAAATCAGCAATAAGACAACTGAGGGTAGGAGGTGTCGCCTTGCGACTCAAGGCATCAGCTACCACAATAGCCTTGCCGGGATGGTACTGAATAGTAAGATCATAGTCCTTGATCAACTCTAGCCATCTCCTCCGCCTCAAGTTCAAGTCCTTCCGGTAAAGATGTATTTCAGCTCTTGTGGTCAAGTGAACACATCACAAGATTCGCCAGACAAATAATGACGCCAGATCTTCAAAGCGTGAATCACTGCAGCAAGCTCTAGATCATGGGTGGGATAATTATGTTCATGCTTCTTCAGCTGTCTCGATGCATAGGCAATCACTTTGCCATCCTGCATGAGTACACAACCAAGTCCAATTATGGACGCATCTGAATAGATAGTGAATCTCTTCCCAGGCTCAGGAAGAGTAAGAATTGGAGCAGTCACTAATCTATCCTTCAAAGTGCAAAACTGCGCCACAAGCATCGGACCACTCGAACCTAACACCTTCTCGTGTCAATCGACATTGGTTTAGCAATGGTTGAAAAACCCTCCACAAACCGCCTGTAATAGCCACTAAACCCGTAAAACTCCTTACTTCTTTGACATTGGTTGGTCTCTTCCACTCTACCACCGTCGAAATCTTGCTAGGATCAATCAAATACCGCTCGATTAATAACGTGACCCGAAACCCAACTTCGTAAATCCGAACTCACACTTCTTCACTTGGCATAGAATTGATTCTCTCTTAAAGTTTCAAGCACCAACCGCAAATGGTGGGTGTGATACTCTTCCGCCTTGGAATAAATCAAGATATCATCTATGAATACCACAACGAAATCATCAAGGTATTGATGCAAAGATAACGCTCATGGCTTCCATGAAAACCGCAGGAGCATTCGTTAGTCCAAAAGACATAACTTTATACTCATAATGACCATACCTCGTAGAGAAAGCCGTTTTCTCAATATCCTGCTCACGAACTCGAATCTGATTATAACCCGACTGGAGGTCAATCTTAGAAAATATTCTAGCTCCTTTCAACTGGTCGAAAAGATCCTCAATGCGAGGCAAAGGATATTTGTTCTTCACAGTTGCCTGATTAAGGGCTCGATAATCCACGCACATACGCCAGCTGCCATCTTTCTTCTTAGTAAAAAGAACAGGCGCTCCCCATGGCGATACGCTACGCTGAATCATACCTTTGGACAGCATGTCGTCCAATTGTTTCTTCAATTCTTCCTGAAAGGGGCGAGCCAATCGGTAAGGAGACTTGGATAAAGGCCGAGTTCCCGGAATAAGATCAATCCGGAACTCCACTTTCCTCACCGGGGGCATTCCAGGAAGTTCTACAGGAAAGACATCGGAAAACTCCTTCACAACTGGGATATCCTCAATATGCCGTGAAGAATCAGTCTTTTCATTGAGGGAACAAAGTAATCCGATGGTCGATGCACGGTGGCTAGGGAATAGGTTAGCCAGCACAAATACTGAATCAGACGGTGCACTGCCCTAGAATACCAGTTCTTCACCGGAAGGGGCAAGCAAAGTCACCATCTTCCAGAAACAATAAATCTTGGCACGGTATTGGAATAACCAGTCCATACCCAGAATAACATCGAAAGGTGCCAATTGAATAACCATAAGATTCGCAGTGAAAACCTCATCATCAATAATTATAGAACAACCGGGACAGACGGTAGAGCTAGAAATAAGACCTCCTGGAGAGCTGACTACCACTGACTCAGAAATAAGCTGAAAACTCAAACCCACTTTTCTAACAAACTCCAAAGATACGAACGAGTAAGTAGCCCCCGAATCAAACAATACAAAGGCATCATGCGAATCCACTAGTAAAGTACATGTCACCACATCGACGCCCCAAAGTCTCGTGGGTGGGCATGGCGAGACCTCGATGCACGGCAGTAAGACGACCGACACTCATGCGACGGAAAGTCGGAAACAAATGCCGGAGGAACAAACGACGGAGGTGCGATGGTGCGGATTCCAATAGAACCCCGCAGAGGTGCCGAGTAAAAGCTGCAGGTGGAACCCATGCTGGAGGGTACTGTGGTGCAGGAACTGCTGTCAGAGTCTGAACTAAACCTCTGTGGAAACTGGAGGAAGAAACTGCTGGGACGGCCTCCCATTTGATGACACTAGCTGGATTTTGCTTGCACACAGAGGACTTGTGGCCCTCCCGTCCAAGATCGCCGCATGTTCCTTGAAGGAACATTCAAGCTCGATGCCCGCCACCACACCGAAAACACTTCATGCCCCGACTCGAACAGACGCAATCAGGAGCGAAGATGAAGAACGTGGCGCCAAGAAGAAGATCGCCATCGCTGAACAGACGGGAGTGTTGGTTCTTTTGAAACCTCTTAGCAATGGGTCAAAAGACCCACCTCCTCCACCGAACTCCGCTCGCCACCGCTGATCCACCGTAGCAATAGAACCACTAGCAACATGCCCTTGCGACGAAGGAGCTCTTTCCAACTCCATCCTCTAGCCTCGCTCAACCACCGAGCTAAAATCACGAGACTGCCGCTCCTGCATTTGGCGATACTCTGATTGAGGCCCCGCCGAACCTCTTAGCCTTCTCTTTATCATCACTTGCCACTACTGGAACAAAACGCACTGCATTGTTAAATCCGCCTCATACTCGACATCGCCATATTTCCTTGCACAAAGGTCGAGGATTGCTCCATCTTCTCGATGAAGGAGTCGATAAAACGTGTCCCGATCCTCTCCACAAATACCTCCCAAGTAACAGACTCGCTACTGAGTCTGGAAGACAGACTCCTTCCCACCAGATGTCGGCCCGCCCTTCACCGAAGGCTACAATCGCGCTTCTCGCGGATGCCACTCTAAGGCTCCAAACCGACGCCCATGTACCTCAACCAGTCCGCACCTGAACCGGTGTGCTCGCTCACAAAAGTGTCCAGACGGCGACATCCACTCACGGAGGCTCATCGTAACCTCAGGTGGAACAGTAGTAGCAACAGGTTCCGCCACAGGCGCAGCAGCCGCAGGAATAGCCGCCTGTAGTTGTTGGCGGAGTTGTTGATTCTCCCTTATAAGGTTCTGAATAAGATCTGCTGTTGCGGCCGGTGACTCAGCGACCTGAGGCGCAGTTGAGGCAATCTCCTCAGTACCAGCACCAGCCAACCCTTCAGACGAAGACGATGTAGCTGCAGGACCGCGGCCACGACCACGACTACGGGTCGGTGGACGACCACGACCACAGCCTCTACCTCTTGCCATCTATGAACAACACAACAGAAAGAAAACCAAACACTTAGCTCAACGAACTGATAAACAAAATAATTGGAACATATCCAAGCAATTGCGGAAAACAATGGTTTACCCAATCCTTCCTATTGTGCACAGTGTGTCATTTTAATATTATTACCACGGACCTGAAGCCCGCTCTGATACCAACTGTAACACCCTGACTATAAGGAAGTCAAGATGTCACCTACAATCACTAATCTTTAGGAAATTCGCAACTATAAGTATTACTAGAATTGGCGTACTACAAGGATATATGTGAACAGGAAATCATCAACAGTTTAATCAACAGATTGGAAATAAACATTTCAGGTAGATATGGTAAAAACGACCAAGTTGGCTTATTACAATTCAACACAAGACATAAATAGAAGATAATATTAAGTTCTCAAATGTTTTGGATTATGGTAGTGAGTGCATCGTGTTGAGCTACCCTCCATGAAACCACTCTTCCTTGTCATTTACCTAAATAAAACAACAAAGCAAGAATGAGCCAAAGACTCAAGAAGTACTTGAAAGTAACAAACATCAACCAATGAATCATATATACTATCACAGATTGAACAATTATTGGAAACAATTCTTATGAATGGATGAAATGAAATGATGCAATGAAGGAAGTGGACATATCGCAGCATATACTGCAGATAGCGAGTGAAACACCCGCGGTGTTCACTTAAAGTAATCGTATGAAGAACGTTTCATACGACCGTCCAACGTGGCCCACATTGGAATGGTGGACTCACGTAACGTGGCCCACATTGGAATGGTGGACTCACGTACCCATTCTGGAATTGATGGGATTTTCAAGTGCCCATACTGGAATTGATGGGTCTTACAAAGGTAATTTATGCATGTCATGATGTGATCCCATGGCAATATTGAACAGTACTCATAAATGAAAAGATACACATGGCATTCATCTACAAATACAAACAAATATAATTATTCATTCACACATCACATAATGCATCAATCATAGTATACAAGTTACTTGCCTGCCGCACTGCGACGGGTTGGGAGGTAATTGAGATACCCCTCCACTCACCGCTTCACCGCCTATAATATAAAAATAATCGAAATGAGGAAAAACGAGCAAGACATTTCTACACGTGCCCTCCCACAACCTCTAACCAAACCAACCAAACAAAAGGTTCAATTTGATCCATTCGCCCAACCATTCCAAATACCCCTAAACTGGCAGTTTTACTAGAAAATTCACCAATAAATAACCGTAAGTCCAAAAGACCTGAAACCAGTACTCATCTTCTCTTAACTTAACTGGCTACGAAACTCTAGTTGATGGTAAACTCTAATTTGGCCAAAACAGAGGTCTAACCATCCAATGAAAAACTATAACTGCAGTCTGCCCAGAATTCAGAACAGCCCTAAAGAAAAGGCTCTAACTTTTAAACCACTGATCCAAATAAAGTGATCTTTATCAGCCTGGAAACATGGTGAAATTATCTTCATAAATCTAGTTGGGTGGCCGACCTGTTTCTGAATCTAACTAGATAAAAACCTAGGTGCAACCGACTATACCCAGAATTTCTGACAGACAGAGCAGTACGTGGTAAAACAGTCATAACTTTTAAACTACTAGGTGAAAATTCGTGATCCAGGTGCCAAAAGAAAGCTAATGAAACCAGGAACAATTCTCCAGAAGACACAGATGTCCAATTCGGCCTCTACGACACCCAAAACTGAGGTACAACGTACTGGACAGAATCAATCTATTGACAGAATCAAAACAAAACTACCAATCCAATCGGATTCTCAACTCTAATAGAATCAAACAACGAATCGGAGGTCTAATTACCCTTGTAGACCAGTAGAACGATGAAGATCCGCTGCACACGGGTCTTCCTCCCTTCCCCTCTCTTTCCTCTCTTAGGGGCCGGCCACCGGGAGACGACGAACGGCCGTCGACATCGGCGGGGAACGGAGATGTTGGAGGGAACCTTGAGGAGGAGCGACGGGGATCACCGGAGATAGCACCACCACCAAGGAGCAGCAATGGAGGCCGGCTTGGGGGAGAGGAGGAGGCGGCCAAGGGGGAGGGGAAGGGGCAAGGGGCGGCTAGGGTTTTGGGGGAGTGGCGCCCCCCCCCTTTGGCCGGCCCCTCTTGGGCCACTGGTCGCTGACTCATGCCCAAAGTTGACGTGACAATAACATTTACCCCCGCTGTTTGGAGAACCGACGAAAGTTGTTTCTTTTACTCCCTTCGACTTCTTTCTTTTACCGATTCGATTCCGAAAGTTGTAAATCTCGCTTTGAATAATATTCCCGATAATTGAAACGATACAACCTAGCCGGATAAATGAGGTATTACACTTGGACTCACTCTTCACATCGTGTTTTTAGGTACTGCTTGTGTGTATGCATGGGAGGGAGTAGATTTATGCTTGGATACACATTGGCACGAACTAATTCTCCATTGAATAAACAATTTGAATGATAGTTTAGAATCTGAGTAAACCGCTTAAGGTTTCTTATATTTATGCTTTATGCGTTTGGATAATTGTTTATTCCTATTGTTAATGTGCAAACCCCAAAGATGGTTAGTTATTCAAAGGAGAACTCACAAAGTTAGCAAAATATCTTAGTTTAATTTGTAATTTTGTTAGTGTGGTAGCATTCCGTGTTCTGTGGGTCCAGGGTGTTACATCCGCTTCCTATATGTGAGCATGTAATCCTTCGCCTTTTGCAAATATCGCATCACTGCTTTCCTCGACCCAATGATCCAATCTGGATTGCTTAAATACATGCTTAGCATTCCGACTATATTTGCTATATCTGGTCTAGTGCAAACTTGTGCATACATCAAGATCCCTATCAAAGAAGAATAGGGGATGTTCTACTTTTTCTTAACCTCAAAATCATTCTCAAGACATTGGCTAAGATTGAATTTTTCACCTTTTGCCATAGGGGTATCTAAAGGTTTACAGTTGTGCATGCAAAATCTTTGCAATACCTTATCAATATAGTTCTTTTGTGATAATCCAAGTATACCTAGAGAACGATCTCGGTATATTTGAATTCCTATTACAAAAGACGCATCACCAAGATCCTTCATCTCGAAGTTTTTAGCGAGAAATCTCTTGGTTTCATGCAACAAGTCTATATCGTTACATGCAAGTAAAATGTCATCAACATATAGAACAAAAAATGTAAACTTACTCCCACTGAATTTATGATACACACAATCCTCAATTGTATTTACCACAAAACCAAAAGAGATAATTACCTCATGAAACTTGTGGTACCATTGCCGGGAAGATTGTTTGAGCCCATAGATGGATTTCTTTAATTTTGCATACCATTTGCTTTGGGTCATCAACCACAAAGTTTTCTAGTTGCTCCATATAAATCATCTCATCAATGTTGCCATTTAGGAACGCTGTCTTCACATCCATTTGATGAAGTTCATGATCAAAATGTGCCATAAGTGTGATAATGACACTAAAAGAGTCTTTCAAGAAACCGAGAGAAAGTCTCTTTATAGTCTATGCCTTATTTTTAGTATATCCTTTAGCAATAAGACAAGCCCGATATCGCTCCACATTGCCTTTTGAATCCCGCTTGGTCTTAAATAATCATTTGCAACCAACGGGTTTCTTTCTTTCTAGAAATAGGACAAGATCCCAAACATCATCGTCCTTCATAGATTTTAACTTTTCATTCATAATATTGATCCAATTAACAAAATTTGGGCTTTGTAGGGCCTTTTGGAGATTGATAGGTCTTCTCCCAAAATTTCACTACAAGCTTCATTCTCTCAAGAAAGATAATGTAATCATGAGAGATTGCACTTCTTTCTCTAGTGGATCTCCTTAATGGCACTGGTTCTCGAGGTTAGTGAGTTTGTTCTTCTATAAGAACGTCATTTTGAGGAGGAACCTCATGGACATTATTTTGATTTACGTTTTCCTCGATAATACCGGGTAAAATAACCTGATACCGATCATTATTATGAATAACCAAGTGAGGAGAAAATTAATCCCCTTCAGAAACTTCTTCAAAATTAATGTTCCTAACCATATCTCCCCTTTCAAACTCAGCTGTAACACCCTGGCTATTCGGAAGCCAAAATATTACCTAAAAGCACAACATACCATCAATTTGCGGAATAAGATTCAATATGCATCTAACCAATTAACGATAACAGGGTAACGAGATGTAAATAACCAATTCATCAATGGCGAATATTCAAGAAACTAAACGTGGAACGGCATGACATGAAATCTAAACGATACTCATTACATTCATCTCTCATCAAAGAAAAACTTAGTTAAAAACATTCATGAAAATATAATGTGAAGATCTGTGTGGAACGTGCTGGTCTACTCCCTCCCATTAACATCATCACCAACAAGGATCACCTAAATAAACACAGGAAAGCAAGGGTGAGTCGAAACTCAGCAAGTACAATGTTCATTTAAACATGACATAACTGAACGAGGCAACAATCTCACAAGTTATACACAAGTCTCTTTAAAGTTGTGAGGATGAATGGAATGGATGTATGCACCGAAGGAAAAGGACTACTCAATCGCTTATACCTAGATAGCGAGTGATACACCCGTCGATGTTCACTTAAGCCCGTACTTAACAAAGTCCGGGGACCCAAATACCATATGAAGAACGTTTCATACGGGTGTCCGAAACCGCCCACATTGGAATGGTGGGTCTTACCTGCCCATACTGGAATTGATGGGTCTAAGCAAATTCCACTTTCGTGGATGGAAATTGAACAGTATATTAATGGAATGAAACAATGGATTTGCATGTCCTTATCTTTACTCACAAGAATTATCCATTTGAATCGAAATAAACAACATGGACGAATATCAAGGACATTCACAAATGAAACACATCAACATGCATACAATTCAAATCAACACATTTTAACTTATGGTACTTGCCTTCCGCGATGTGACGTGCTAAGAGGCAACAACGGTGCACCTCCACTCACCGCCTCACCGCCTACACAAATAATTATTCGAAATAAGAAAATATAGATTGACATAGCTACAGGTGGCCTACATTAACCCTTTGGCTATTCTACGAAATCAACGGAGTTAAAACTAGCATCACTCTATTCGCACTCCCGCCTCCCATCGGACAAATGCACTTAGAAAAAAATCATATTTTAAGTTCTGAACTCAGAATGACATGAGATTAGTGCCAAAAGAAACTTAATAGAAAAATCTTCAAAACACTAGGAGACAAGATTTCCTAATTATGCCCACAAATAAGACTAATCTGTAGTTGAAAGTGCCTGACAGACATCTGTCCTGACAGCAGACTAGTAGCAAAGAACGTAGCATAACTTTTAATATATAAGTCTAAATTGAGTGATCTTTACCAATCTGGAATCATGAAAAAACCAGCTACAATAATCTAGATGGAAAGTCCCCTGATTCGGCCTTCTACTAATTCTTATATTCAGGTAAAGTTTCTATCTCTGCAATCTGCCAGACAGCGAAACAGCAGCGGTAAGAACTCCATAAATCTTGATTGCCAACTCTAAAAATTGTGTTCTTTATCAACTTGGAAATCTTACGGAATCCTCTACAACATTCATTTTGGGTGGACTTTTTGATTCGGCCTTTAAAGAATTCAATATGGCCAGACAAGACAACTGCCGATTCTCGTCAGATCTACTGGACAGTTGTGGTAAAACTACCATAACGCCTAAACCGTAAGTCTAAATCTAGTGATCTTGGTGTCCAAAGAAAGCTAAGACAGAGGGATACAACTTTATAAGAGGCGGAAAGATCAAAAAATGTACGCAACTTACCCAAATCAGACAAGCAACATCGCTGGCGCAGGGGGAAGGTGGAAGTGGCGGCTCCAAGTGGGGAAAAGGGGAAGGGTAGGGAGTTTAGGGTTTTGGGGGGATGGGAACACCCCCCTTGGCCGGCCAGCAAAAGGCCTCACCTGGGCCACGGCCCGCGGCCCAGGTTATCGAATAAAAGCAGATAACCCCCTTTCTTTTTAGGTAATACTATTCCTCTAATTCCCTTTTCTCCTCCCGTCTAATTCTTTAATTTACCGATCCTATTCCGGGATATTACACTCCTTCTCCCGAATTCTTTTCTTCTTTCCTGATTAAATTTATGGGTATTACATTCTACCTCAGGAGACCCGGTTTATCGGGCTTGTAATGCTTAACCGTCCATTCGGCCCTAGCATCACAAATCAGATAATCCGAGACTCGAGACATGTATACTTCCCAGAAATGTAGTATACACACCTCTTTACAAAGTTCTTGCATCAATTCCATTCATTCACATAGAACCGAAGCAAAAAACAACAATCCAGAAGATAACAAAAATAGAAGATAGTTATTACACAAGAGAGGCCGACCGACCAAACACATATACATAGACAAAGGAAATAAACAGCGGAAGCAAAAGTGCCATAATATGGCCATAAACAAAAGAGCTGACCAGTGTGCCTTTAACCCACAAGGCAACCGACCGGACCGCCAAGCCCTTGGGGCTAACCTTCCTCACCTGCAACAAAGAGCCCAGCAAAGCCGGGTGAGTACTTTGAATGTACTCGCAAGACTTACGTAGAGTAATGTGAGACTGCACATAACTATATGCAAGCTTTTCGGGTGGAGGTTGTATGTTTCATTTTCGGCATAAAGCAAATTTTATTTGCAATAATGTAGTACATTTGAAAGCAAGTTAACAAATCAGTTTTTAATGTTCAAATAATCGCAAAAGACAACAATATAACAAAGAGATAGAGACAACAATACTCCGAAGTGACTAAACCCTTAGTCACCACAACAATAGTACAATTACCCATTCATGCCAACCATGTCAAATTTTAGTTTAAAAGGTTGTAGTCTAACTCTTGGAAGACCTCCCCAAGCGTGTCCATAACCTAGGACGAGGCTATTCGAATAGTTTTATCCTGCAGGGTGTACCATGCACCACACGCCGCATCGCCTTTTGCCAAGCTATTAAGCACACTTCCAAGGTATGCCAACACGCTAAGTCCTATGTGGATTTCATGGGGATATGCTCCAGATCTTAGGATGATGTGACAATTGGCAATGGCGCTTACGGTTTGTAGTTTCACGTGTTTTCGATAAAGCTACTGTGTTTTTTCGATGGGGCGGTCCGACCGTCCTTGCATCGGCGGTCCGACGGTCCCAAATCGGTCGGACCGGCCATGTGGGGCGGTCGGACCGGCGGTGACCTAAAAGTGTTCAAAACGAGCTGGGCCAAAAATAGGTGTTGTAGGCAAGTGAGGGGATCCCAATGCACTTGGTCTCATGATTTTGGAGTCTCCAAGAAAAGTTCTATTGGTTTAAAGTTTCCAGAAGGTTTCGGATTTTCAGGGTTGAAATTCGCTAAGTCTCATGGGCGGTCCAACCGCTCACGTGGAGCGGTCCGACCGCCATGGGGCGGTCCGACCGCTCACCCGAGCGGCCGACCGGTTTCTACTTGAACGTCGGCCAACTTCGTGGCGATGTTGATTTGTTAGGTCAAAGTCATTGGCATCGTGGCATATGGTTTGCATGATGCATGTTTTGACTAACATGGGTCAAGTTGTGAAGAACTTGTTCCCGAATTCGTGTTTGCTTGTCTGTGGTTGTGCAGGTTGCTTGGTGGTCAACGACGGTCAACGGCGAGGAGAATCGGGACTAGACTTGAAGAGTTGAGGTCCAGAACGATCGACGATGCCGGGTGAGGTCAACGACTCAAGCGTGACACAAGATGGACAAGGATGACCTATTGGCGAATCCATGGCGCATGGTGAAGCGGTTTAGGTCAAAAGGTTAAAGACGGCGCTTTGCGAAGCGTGCGTGTGTGACCCATTTGTTAGTGGGCCTTAACGGGAGCCCAATTAAGTCAAACCCTAAGAGTTTTAGGCCTCCACTATAAATAGGAGGAGATGGTGGCTGCACCTCTCTCTCCCTCGCCTTTTTATGTTTCAAAACCCTAATTGTCTTTAGGGGAGTTGAGGTGGAGGCAAGGGTTCTTGATGGTTTGTGGTGAATTTCGTGATCTTTGATTGTCCACTGATCCATGATGGTGTGGATGTAATCCAGCAACAATCACAAAATCAATCTATGCAAGGTTTGCTTGAGATAAGTCTCTTTTCGTTCTTGCTTTCAATTTCGTGTTTTTAGGGCTTTCTTTGATCCGCGAGTTTGTGATTGATTCCTTCACGTGAATTAGCTTGCTGTGATATGTGTGAATCTATCTAGCATCATCTTGATCATCAATCCTCACAAACAAGCTTTAGGATCAAGTTTTCGCTTCTTGCCCTGTTTTAGACCTTCGTTAATCAATTGGCAATTGCTCAAGATCGCTCCAAGAATTATCATAATATTCGATTGAATAGGTCCTCAATAGCATATAGAAGGTGTGTGCAAAGTTTCATAAAGATTAGAGTTGAGAATCAAAAGTTTCACCTAATTGCAACTTCGCCATCGGCCGATTTTATCAAGTTGCAGATCGGTTCGAGTCGGCGGCCGATCGCCCGTCATCACCGGTCCGATCGATTTTGAGCGGTCCGACCGCCAAGACAACGCCGGTCGATCGCCGCGCAATCGGTCCGACCGATTGGGTCCAGCCGTCGACCGCCGTGGCCGTGAGTCTTTGCAATCTTAGTTGATTTTGTAGCATTGCTTAGGGTTTAATTGGATTCAATACTAGTCTTCCATTTGATCGTATATTGATCTTCATAGCTTTCTAATAGCTACCGGAGTGAAATTGTATTGAGTTCATTATTTGTGAAAAGTGAGTGTGCACCTATTCACCCCTCTAGTCGCTTTTACGGTCCAACAAGTGGTATCGAGCACTGCTAGTTCAATCTTGATCTTAACCGTCACCGAACTTTGGCGATGGATAAGTTTTCTACTAAACCGCATATCTTCGATGGGCACGACTATGCCTATTGGAAGAATCGTATGCGCTCTTTCTTGAGAGCGAGGACAAGCTATTTGGGATGTTGTTAGAGCCCACTGGTTATTCCCGAAATTGCTACACTCGCTTCGCAATTCTTTTGGCTAACAACAATAAGGCTAAGAATCTTTTATATGGTGCACTTGGTAGACAAGAATATGATAGAATTTGCAATCTTTCAATCACAAGATGAAATTTGGAACACTCTCAAACATATCATGAGGGTTCGTCCCAAATCAAAAAGTGCGCCAAACAGTTTACAAGCGTGAATACAATAAATTCGAGATGCGCCCGAGAGAGCATCGATGACATTTTCATCGCTTTAATAAAGTAATTAATCAAATGAAAGTCGTTGATATTGAATATTCTCAATCTCAAAATGCCACCCATCTCTTGGCCGCAATCAACACCAAGGAGTGGGAGATGAAGGCTACCGCTATAGAGGAAAATGTTGATCTTTCAAGTCTTACTTTAGAATTGCTTTATAGTAAACTCAAGACTCATGAAATTAAAAGAGTTGATCATCCCAAGAAAGATAATTTAGCTTTGGTAGCGATCCTCTCAAAAAGGCTTTTGATGACTCTTTTGAATCTTCTTATGGATTTTCATTTGCTTGTTTATCTGCTATTCATGAAGAGGAGCTTGAAAGTATTCTCAAACAGAGTTAGCTCTTCTAGCTAAAAATTCACACGGGCCTACAATAATGTGAGAAACAAAAGAGAGGTGGTCCGTGACATGCTATGAATGTGGTGAGCTCAATCATATCCGCAAATTGCCCCAAGTCAAAGGTAAGAGCAATCATAAGGAAGGAAAGCCACTTGGAAGAAGCCTCCTTTCAACAAATCAAGGTATGAGGCTAATAAGCTTGTGAAGGTCGCCACCGGTCCTTGCCGCTTTGAGGATCAATCCTTGAGCGATGTAGATACCGGGAGTGAGGAGGACAAGGAGGAGGAGATCCTCAAGGCAAAAAGAAAGGGAAGGCCAAAGACTTCACGGCATGTGCTTCATGGTCGACACGGACGACATTGATGATAATGAGGTATCTTTTTCTTATGATGAGCTTTCTGCTAAATATGATTCTATAGTTGAACAATTGCTTAGTCAAGATGAAGCGCTAGAATTTGTTATGACAAAAAATAAGAAATTAGAGTCAAAGATTAGCAAACTGAAAGTAGAGCTTAAAGCCGCTAAGACTCTTGAACTCGATGAATGTTTATCTTGTCATGCTATGCATTCGAAATTACCAAGTTACAATCGCTCATAACATTTCGTACAACAACTTGAGAATGCTAGATCTGAACTAAATGAAATTAAAAGTGCTCCTTGTGAAAAATGTTTAGAATCTAGTAAATTGATTGCTTTTGATGTATTTGATTCTAGCCCTTGCACTTCATGTTTAGAAAAAGAACGTGAAATCAAAGATATCTTAGAAGCTGCTAGAGTCAAATATGCTAAGCTTAAGGACAATATTGAAAATACTACTTGTGCTTCTTGTTCCACTCTTAAGCTTGAAATTGCTTTGTATAAGGAAAATCTATGAATAAAACTTGTAATGCTTGTGTACCTTCATGATACATTAGAGAAATTTTCTAAAGGTAAGAAACAATTAAACATGATTCTTGACAAGTCTAAAACTCCTTATAAGAAGCAAGGTTTAGGATTCAATTCTTTTCAAGATAATTCAAACCCAAAAGTCATTCAAGTCTTGGAAAAGGTTTAATTGAATTCAAAACCCAACTCGCAAAAACATCTTTTAAATCAAGAGCTTTGCCCAACCTTGTATTAATTCAAATGGTGCTTCTTCTAGTGGTACCAAGTACCATTGCACTTATTGCAAAAAGGTGGACATTTGATTGAATTCATTGGCGTGAGGTTGAAAAATGATAGGAAACATTTTGATAGAATTTCATTCATGCAACCTAGAGCTTCTATGAGACATGGTAACATTGAAAAGAATAAACTCGATTAGGATTTTCTCTCATGCAAATCATTATGTTCCTAAATATCCTAATTTTAATGTTTATCGATCATGGGTCCGACCATTGGTGGTCACCGGTCGACCATTTTGGTTGCGGCTCGACCGCCACTTAACGTCGGTCGACCGCCATGGACAGCTTCAAGTCTCATTTTAATTTAAACATTGCTCATAACCGAATGTTAGATGAAATCAAGGATAGTACTTCGGTTTGTATACTCCTTGCGACGTGTGTCTCAAGATCGATTCCTAAATCATGTTTATCTAACCCCATGATTGAGACACATCGTTCTTTGTTCCTTGATTTTCGTGATTATCGCGGAAAGGGAAGAACACGTGGTTCGTTGACTCCGGATGTTCACGCCACATGACCGGGAACTCAAAATGGTTCACCTCTTTCACGCGAGCAACAGGTGATGACTTCATCACCTTTGGAGATGATACACAAGGGCGAATTGAAGGAACATGATCAATTAGGGTGAACAACAAATTCATTCTAAAGGATGTCGCTCTTGTGGACAAGCTTAGGTATAATCTCCTTTCGCTTCTCGACTTCTTGATGATGGCTATGAGACGGTTTTTAAGAAAAATGCTTGTCGTGTGCTTGATTCTACCGTGAGCTTGTTTTTTGAATCTCTAGAGTTGGTAGAATTTTTGGAGCTGATTTTTCAGAATCTCTTGCTGGATCTCTTAAATGTTTGCTTACATCTTCTTCTGATTTCTGGCTTTGGCATCGACGTTTGGGGCACATTGGTTTTGATCATCTGACGCGAGTTAGCAACCTTGATCTTATGAGAGGTTTGCCCAAACTCAAAGTCGCAAAGATGCAAGATATGCGCCTCAGTAGGCATGGCAAACAAGTTGTTTGCCTCACACCCTTCTGGACTATGGTTATGACCGACGGACCGTGACAGGTTGCTTCATATGGATACTTGTTGGGCTGCTAGAGTCCCATCGTCTTGGTGGAAAATGGTATATTCTAGTCATAGTCGATGATCTTTCAAGATATACTTGGGTGTTCTTTCTTACTTCAAAAGATGAAGCTTTTGGTTATTTTCATGACCTTGTTCTTCGCTTGGCTTCGAGCTTCCCGGTGCTTTGAGAGCGATTCGCAGTGATAATGGAACGGAGTTCAAAAATGCTTCTTTTGCTTCTTTTGTGCCGAGCGTGGTATTGAGCATCGCTTCTCCTCTCCACACGCCCTCAACAAAATAGCGTGGTGGAAAGGAAGAATAGGACCTTGGTCGAAATGGCTAGGACGATGCTAGACGAGTATAACACACCGAGGAGATTTTGGGTCGAAGCTATTGCTATCGCTTGCCATATTGCCAATCGTGTCTTTTGAGACCTTCTTTAGGCAAGACTCCTTATGAGCTTCGCTTTGGTAGAAAACCCTCTGCTTCACATTTTCGAGTTTTGGATCAAAATGTTTTATCCTTAAGACAGCAACTTAGATAAATTTGAATCAAGAACTTTTGATGGGGTATTTCAGGTTATCCCGCTCACTCGAGGGTTTTCGAGTTTTTAATATCGAGACTAACATTATTCAGAGACTTGTAATGTCACTTTTGATGAGACTAGCCCCGAGCTAGATCAATTGCTCTGAGATGATTTACAGTGACAGAGAGCATTTTTGTAGAGGAAGATGAGGACGGCTAATGTCATTCCTCATCTGCTGCCGAGGCGCCCATATTGATACAAGAACTCGCTACGCCTACTTCACCTTCGCTTGAGGCTCTGCAGCATCATCATCATCAGCTGATACTCATGAGGTCGAAGAAACGACATCTCACCCGGCGCTCCACTTCGCATTCAGAGACAAAGATCCTCCTGAATGTATAATAGGTAATCTACATGAGCGAGTCACTCGCCTCGGTATAATGATCCAAATCTCTACTCTCATTCGGCTTTTGTTGCTTCTTTTGAACCCCGCGATATATCACATGCTTTATCTGATTCTAGCTGGGTAAATGCCATGCATGAGGAGTTAGAGAATTTTGAAAGAAACAAAGTTTGGAACCTAGTAGAACCTCCTAGTGGTCATAATGTTATAGGAACCCGTTGGGTGTTTAAGAATAAACAAGGTGAGGATGGTTCTGTGGTTAGAAATAAAGCCAGATTGGTAGCTCAGGGTTTCAGCCAAGTTGAGGGGTTAGATTTTGATGAGACATTTGCTCCTATTGCTAGACTAGAAGCCATTCGCATTCTGCTTGCATTTGTCTGCATCAAAAGGTTTTAAATTATATCGATGGATGTTAAAAGTGCCTTTTAAATGGTTTCATAGATGAGGAAGTGTATGTTAAGCAACCCCCTGGTTTTGAGGATCCTAAATATCCAAATCGTGTTTTCAAGCTATCTAAAGCATTATATGGTCTTAAACAAGCCCCTAGAGCCTGGTATGATAGACTTAAGACCTTCTTGCTTAAAAATAATTTTGAGATGGGTAAAGTGGATAAAACTCTATTTATTCTTAGACGTGACAATGACTTCCGCTTGCTCAAATTTACGTGGATGATATTATTTTGGTGGTTCCTCTAATGCTCTTGTTTCCACTTTTCCGACACTATGTCCAGGAATTCGAGATGAGTATGATGGGAGAGCTTAATTACTTTTTGGGACTTCAAATCAAGCAATGCAAGGAAGGAACTTTCATCCATCAGACGAAGTACACTAAAGATCTACTCAAACGCTTCAACATGGGTGACTGCAAGCCAATTTCCACTCCCATGGCAACTTCGACTGTTTTGGATCCAGATGAGGAAGGAGAAGTCGTGGATCAACGCGAGTACCGCAGCATGATCGGCTCCTTCTCAGATTTGACGCCCGAGACCGGACATTCACTTCACGGTATGCCTTTGTGCAAGATTTCAGCGCTCCAGAACTTCCCATCGCCAAGCCGTTAAGCGCATATTCGTATTTACACTCTACCCTCTTATATGGCATTTGGTATTCCCGCTCTTCACTTTGTCCATTAGAGGTTTTTCAGATTCTGATTTTACGGGCTGTCGTTTAGATAGGAAGAGTACCTCGTGCACCCGCACTTCCTAGGCACTTCTCTTGTATCTTTGTCTTCTAGGAAGCGGTCTTACATTGCACAATCCATCACGAGGCGGAGTATGTAGTCGCTGCTAGTTGTCAGAGCGATTTTGTGGATGACGTCCACTTTGAAAGATTATGGGTTAAACTTTGCTAGTGTTCCTCTTTTCTGTGATAACACTTCTGCTATTAATATTGCTAAAAACCCAGTGCAACATTCTAGGACTAAACACATAGACATTCGCTTTCACTTCCTTAAAGATCATGTTGAAAAAGGTGATATTGTGATGCACTTCGAGAGTCCAAGCTCAATTGGCGATATTCTTACCAAGCCTTTAGATCAAACCGCATTTTCCTCCTTAAGAAGCGAGTTAGGCGTAATTTATCCTTATGGGTTGGTTTGAGGGGGAGTTTGATTTTTTTTCTTATCTTTCCTTGTTCTTTTGATCTTTTATTGTTCTTTTTCTGAACTTAGTGATCTTTTCGAACTTTTTAGGTTTTTAGGCTTTTTAATTGCATCTCATTTTTTCATATTGCATTCATATGAAAACTTCAACAAGTGGTTACAACAAATGGTATGAAAAATCCAAAAAGATGCATTGTAATATAAGGTTTTCTGCTTATTTTAAAAAAATTGATGAAGCTTTGCCTATTACCCTTTAGAGCTTTTGTATTTCAATTCTTGCTCAATGTCATGTCTAGTTCTTTGACTTGCTAGAATTATCATGCTTTCACATGTGTAGCTAAGTCTTTGCTATATGAGCTAGAATCTTTTAAACAACTCAAACTAAGAAATTGTAATTTGTGGATGTTTTAGCGAGTTGCGCAATTAGTGCTCCTCTTGTGACATTGGCCCTGTCAGAATTGCTTTGTTAGCTCTTTGATCTAAAATTGACCATTACTTGAGCTTTTGTGTTCTTGAGATTCTAAAACTGCTCATGTGAAAAATGAAAATCAAGATTGTCTTGTGCTTAATTTGTGCCAAACTATTCTTACGAGACTGCTTGTCAAATGACATGAACTTGGAGATAGTTTGATGAACCAGACGATCTCATGGGGACTGCTTGTCAGAAATGACATGAACCTCAAGATTTGTCGCCCCGGTAGAAGCTTAGAAAGAGTTTGTGGATGGCTCCTAGTCCAGGATCTTCTTTACTAAGATATACCTTTAATCAACTTTTGGTCAAGCTTAGGATGAGTTTGTGGATGGCTCCTAGTCCAGATCTTGTCACTAAGTTAGATCATTAGTCAACTTCAATATTCAATGCAAATGAGAAAAATATTGACAAATGGGCGTTTACAAAATATTGAGCAAAATGATTCAATACGGGACTTGATTGACTCTTAATGTGGTCTTTGTTAGATTTTTGATCTCACTTTGACATTTTGACATGGCCAATTTCACTTTAGGATCCTGTTGATGAACTTGGCTGAATTTGAAGCGTTGCTTAAATTGATCAAATCTACTGCTTTACTTTTGAGCCTTTGTGCTTAGCTTTGATATATATGTCTTACCATGATCTTGCTAGCGCTGTCAGGCTTGATATGCTGTTTGTGCAATATTAGAGATACTAGCTTGTTCTTTTGGGTAATCTCCAAAGCTTCTTGTAATCAAAAATTGAAAAATACAAAAATTGAAGCCACTCCATTGCACTTCATGCATATTCCTCTTTATGCTTCTCTTGTTTCTGCTTCTTACTTTATTTTCTATTTGTTATCTCTGGATGAGAGGAAGGTGTGATTCCTTGATGAATCCATTGTCAAAGGGGGAGAAGATGTGTTAATTAATGAGAAGATATTTCTTTGGGAGAAGATGTGTTATATCTCTTTGCTATTTTTATTTGGAGAAGATGTGTTAATGAGAATATATTTCTTTGCTGGGGGAGAAGTTGTTGGGGGAGAAGTTTGTACAAAGGGGAGAAACTGAAAATTTGAAAATTGAGGATCATAGTGAGGGGTAGTTCTTGAGTTGCATTCTTATTGTCTTATTGAATATTCTGAACATGAATTGCATTCTTTTATACTCACAATGATCATAGGTCAATTGAACAATTGTTCTTTCATATGGACCTTATGTGAGATTTTTGACCCTTTTCTGGAAATCAAAGTTTTTATGCTTTCTTTTGCCTTGTCTCACATGCCTATACTATTCTGATGCCAGCTTGGTCATTTTCATTGCTTTTTCTTGCTTATGGACCAAGTTGTGTCTTTGTGCGAAAACTGCGAGTAAACTCATTTTCAAACCTGTGGATATCGTGAGGATATGTGCACGATCTCAGGATGATGAGTCAATTGGCAATGGCGTTATTGGTTTGCAAAATCTCGCGTTTTGGGTTTGTTCCAAGGTCACAAAGCCACCGGCGTCTCGACCAAGCAGTCTTGGCGGTCGATCACAGGATGGAGCGATCCGACCAAGCCATGGTGGCGGTCCGACCGCTGATTTGAAAGTTAGGCTTTGGAGCCGGCCAAAAATAGGTTGTGTAGGCAAGTGAGGGAGTCTCCTGGATGTGGTCCCATCATTTTGGAGCTCCTACAAAAGTTCTATTCGATTGAAATTTCCGAAGGTTTGAATTTCTCGCTTGAATTTTGGCTAAGTCATTTGGACCGGTCCGACCATTGCCAGGGAGCGGTCCGATCAAGATGAATCGGTCGGACCGCCCCGTGGGGGCTGTCGACCGCAATACTTGGAGGAAAGCCAAGTGTTGCATTGAGTTGATTTTGAGTGTGTGATTCTTCAACTTCAATGCTTTATTGATGTATATCGCATTATGGAATCGACGTGGGTCAAGTTGTGAAGAACTTGTTCCTAAACGGTTTGTTTGTCTATTGTTGTGCAGATGGCTTGCGTCAACGACGCTCAACGGTGAGTGGATCGACTACGCTTGGAGAGCCGAGGTCCGTAACGATCGTGGATACCGTGTGAGGTTGTGTGACTCAAGCATGGTGCGAATGGACAAGATGGATCGAACGGGTGATTCAAACAATTTGGTTGGATCAGCGGTGCGGATATCGGTGCGAGTCTCCGGAGGTTCCGAGGGATTCGGACAAGAGAGGCTTAAGTCCGATGAGAACCGTGATCAACCTACACGTGGTGAAGCAAAGCGATTGCTTCAAGAGTTATTTGTGTGGGTCCCATGTGTAAGAGACCCAAAAGGGAAACCCTAGCTCTCTAGTATAAATAGGAAGGAGAGGTGGAAAACCTAAGCAAGCATTCATTTAGCCCCTTCTTCCTTTTCTAGGGTTTGGAGGAGAGGAGAGGAAAACTAGGGTTTGGAGTGTGCTCCTTGTTGAGCTCTTGCCCTCCTTGGTGGAGAGGCTTTGTAAGCATCTATTGTGGATGAACAATCTTGTGATGCTTAATTGAAAGATCAATTGCTCCCTTTGTGTTCTTCTCTCTTTTGGATGTTTTTGGTGCTTCCTTGATTCAAAGGTTCTTGCTTGGTCTCTTGGCCTACTTTACCTTGCTTTGATGTGTGGGATTACTCCTAGAGTCATCTAGATCATCAAACCCCCACAAGCAAGTCTTGAATCAAGTTTTTCTCATTTCTAGGGTTTGAGCACCTCTTTGTTAAAATCTCGAGATCGATTCTGCGAAGTGGATCTCGACGGATCGTCGCTAGAAATAGGTCTCTAATATCATTAGGAGGTGTACTAGAAATTTGGTCAAGTTTTATTGGTTGAATCAAAAGTTGGATCAAATTTCGTTTTGGATTTGGGTGGAGATTTTCAAGATCGACTCTACCGGTCCGACCGTTTACAACGGCGGTCCGACCGCCTGTATTCGACCATTGGGTTGGCGGGTCGAACCGCCGCCCACCGGTCCGACCATTGGTTAGTTGCGGCCGACCGCTCCTTGACCGTCGGTCCGATCCGCCGTGGTAGCCGGTCAGACCGCCCGTGTCCAGTGAAGAACTTTGAGTTCTTTTCTCTTTTTGTGTCGTGTGCTTGAGGGGCTTATCAAATTCAACACAAGGCTTCCGTTGTGTGCTCACTGAACTTCTTAGCTCTCATAGCTAAAGGAGTAAAGTACGTGTTGGTTTTGATTTAGGCGAGAAAGTTTTGAAAGCGCCTATTCACCCCCTAGTCGCCTTTCCGGTCCTACAAGTGGTATCAGAGCCGGTTAGCTCTTTTCTATAGATCTTAACCGGTCTTTGGAGCCATGGCGACTGACAAGTACTCAACCAAGCCACACATTTTTGAGGGAGTTGACTTTGCATACTGGAAGGCTCGTATGCAAGCGTATATCGAGGCTCAAGGGCACGCTATTTGGCTAAAGGTGAAAAACCCTTATGTCGTGCCAGCCGATGACGATACGATCACTCCAGATGTGGAGGCCAACAAGAAGGCTCGAATTATTTGATCCAAGGCCTTAGTCGATCCGAGTTTGAGCGTGTTGCTCACTTGCGGTTCGCTCACGAGATCCGGCGACACTTTGTGATTATCACGAAGGGTCCATCGCGATCAAGGAAGTGAGATGTAACCACTCAAAAGGTTTACTCAAGATCGAACAAAGGCCCGTGAGTCTTTGGATGAGTGTGGGAAGATTCTCTAAAATTCTTCATGATCTCCGCTACTGTTGACTTGATATTTTCGAGTGCAAAATGCACGCCACTTCGGGTGCTCTTGATGTGAAGGTCTGGGGTATGAAGATCACTTCCATCAATGACAACATCACATGAGTGAGCTTACCATGGATAAGCTCTACTCGAGGTTGAAGACGCATGAGATTGACTTTATCTCGCCTCTCCCAAGACAGAGTCGATGGCTTTGGTGGTCGACAAATCCAAGGGTTGCTCTTCCGATTCTCTTGATTGTAGCTCATCCGCTTTTCATTATCTCGCTTTACATTCTTTGAGTGATGAGCAACTTGAGAAATTGCCCGAGGATGACTTAGCCCTCCTTTCCACCAAATTCACAAGAGCGCATAACAAGGTGAGAAATAGGAGGAGGAGTGGACCTATCACGTGCTTCAATGTGGTGAGCCAAACCACATTCGCTCCAAGTGCCCTGTGCTAAAGGGCAAGGAGGAGAAGGAGACAAGAAGACATCCCGGAGAGGGATGCAAACCCAAGAAGACAAACTATCGGAAGTTTGTCACCGGGTCCTTGCCGCTCTTGAGAATGTTAATATGAGCGATGTGGATTCGAAACGGAGGACGGCGAGAGTGATTCTCGTGGCAAGAAGAAGGCGCATGACTTCACCCCAGCATGTGTTTCATGGCCAAGAACACCACGACAATGATTCCTCCAAAGATGAGGATCCTTTTAGTGATCCCGATGAGGTATGCCCTTCTATTGCCGAGATGAAAAGGGCTCGGTGCTTGTCTGAATGAAATTGCATAAGCAAGTAAAAATGATTAGGAAGCGAGACATTATGATTGATAATTTGAATCTTGAAGTTGTTAGGCTTAAATCTATCAATCCTGCTGATATGTGTGATTCCTGCACTAGCTTGCTTAAAGATTTGACAAGCTTGAAATCTGCTCATTCCTCTGTCACAAATCAACTAAAAGATGCTCTCGATGAACTAGAATCTTTCAAGTCTAGATCTGCTTGTTTAGATGTCATTCCTCTTGATGTGACTGCCATGGAAGCTATCCCTTTAACTTGCTCTAATTGTGCTTTGCTAGAATTAAAATTGGATAGTTCCTTAAAAGAATTGCAAAAGTTTGATGCTAGTCACACATGCTCTCATTGTAAGGATAATAGGATTAAGATGCAAGAGATGACAGAAACATTGATTTACTCTAGAGTTGCATCTTGTGAAAATTGTCCCAAGCTTACAATTGAGATTGAAGCCTTAAACAAGACCCTGGAAGAAAAGGCTAAAATTGAAAGATCCATGTCTTTTATCGCTTCTAAAAGGTTATTGATTCTAACTCTTGTGTTTTGAATGTTTGAAGTTGAAACCATGGTTAGTCGATACAAGAGGCTTTAGAGTCAAGTTTAAGGAGCGATTGAGTAGGATTGAGAATCCTATTGTGTGTCTTGTGAGGCCTTCAAAGTGGAAGTGGCCCTTCTTAAGAGTAAGCGCAATGAGGTAATCAAGTCTAGCAAGTGTGCTAGATGTGAGGAGTTAGTGAAAGAGAATGATTACCTCAAGGTGACTCTTGAGAAATTTTCAAGTGGAAAAAGAAACTCAACATGATTCTTGATCAATCCAAGGTGAGCGTGAAAATAGTGGTCTAGGTTTCAACCCCTAGAGCATTCCAAGAAAACCCACCTAAGATTGCTAGAGTTGTGAAGAATGGTTTGTTTGAGCTAGAACCTCCTAAGCCATCCGGGTTGTTTTCAAATCCGTGGTTTTGCTCAAACTCTTCTCGCAAGAAAGGTGCTTTCACTCATCTGTCTGCATGCACCTCAAAAGGTCCAAGACCATTGCACCTTCTGCAAGAAAGAAGGCCATCTTGTTGAGTTCTCGCTTAGGAGAGCAAAACTTGAGAGAAAAGAGAGGATGAGCGTCCTAAGATCCATTAGAGGAGTCCCTTCTCCAGATGTAGTCTCTAGAGCTAGGCAGCCTGTTTATCGCACCACACATAGGCCTAGATTTGTAGAGAACTTTGTAGACTCTTTTGGTGGGTCTAGGCAGCATGTTGGATTAGGACATCGTGAGGAGAGACACCGGGTAGCACCTAGACAGGGGGAGTATCGATCTTTTGGTAGATCGTTTCGGAGAGGTCTAGGTGGTTCTCATGTGCATTCTTATGATTTTATTCCTGATCATGTTTCAGCTATTTCTACTGCTGTTCCCAGACATCGTGCTTCTCAGTACTGGATTCCTCGTTCATTTATCACTAACCCCATTACTGAGGCACGGATGTTTTCTGATTGTGCCTTTTAGGTCCGTCGTGCGAGGAAGGAGGACAAGTGGCTTGTTGACTCCGGGTGTTCTCGACATATGACCGGAGATTCTAGATGGTTCTCCTCCCTCACACGTGCATCCGGCAATGAATTGATTACATTTGGGGATGCTTCTACCGGGACCGTGGATCAAAAGGGCACTGTGCGCGTCAACGACAAGTTCATGCTAAAAGACGCCGCTTGGTGAGTAAGCTGAGGTATAATCTTCTATCTGTTTCTCAGCTGCTTGATGAGGGTCTAGAAGTGAGGTTTAAGAGAGGTGAGTGCAGAGTTCTAGATTCCTCAGGTGAGCTTGTTTTTGAGATCTCCAGGTTTGAGAAGATTTTCTGTGCAAATTTCAGCATTTCTTCTGCTTCTAGTCCTAGGTGTCTTGTAGCCTCTGATTCTCATGACCTTGTTTTGTGGCATCGTAGACTTGGGCATATAGGTTTTGATCATTTGTCTAGAGTCAGTTGCAAGGACTTGATTAGAGGTTTGCCTAGGTCAAGGTCACGAGATCTTGTGTGCTCACCCTGGAGACATGGTAAGATGGTGTCTGCTTCCCACCCACCTCTTACTTTGGTAATGACTGATGGACCAGGACAGCTTCTTCACTTAGATACAGTTGGTCCTTCTAGAGTTCAGTCAGCTGGTGGGAAATGGTATGTGCTGGTGGTTGTGGATGATTACCCGGTATTCATGGGTTTATTTTCTTACTTCTAAGGACGAAGCATTTGGATTCTTTAAAGATTTGGTCCTTAGAATTGTCATTGATTTACCCGAGCTTTGAGAGCCATTAGGAGTGATAATGGGACAGAGTTCAAGAACTCTTCTTTTCTACCTTCTCACACGATAGGGAATTGAGCATCGCTTTCTTCTCCTAGAGTTCCTCGTGAGAATGGTGTTGTAGAAAGGAAGAATGAACCCTTGTAGAGATGGCTCTGACCATGCTAGATGAGCATTCTACTCCTAGGAGATTTTAATGAGGCGATCTCTCTTGCTTGTTATATCTCCAATAGGGTTTTCTTGAGATCTGTGGTTGGGAAGACTTCTTATGAGCTTAGATTTGGTCATTCTCCAAAGGTCTCTCATTTCAAGATTTTTGGTTGCAAGTGCTTCATTCTTAAACATGGCAATCTTGATAAATTTGAGTCTAGATGTTTTGATGGCATATTTCTTGGATATCCCGCTCATTCTCGTGGCTATCGTGTTTTAATGTTGATACTAACAAAATTGTTGAGACTTGCGAAGTCACTTTTGATGAGGCTAGTCCCGTACTAGACCCGATGCTTCGTGTACAGGTTTTCAAACTCAAGAAAGCATCTTCGTCGATGATGATTCCGAGGATGAAGACCCAAACCATCCTCCCGCTACCTCCGAGAGGGTGGAGAGCTCACTACTACTACTTCAAGTGTCACCGAGCACCGCCTCCTATCCCCACCGACGATCCGAGTGGCTCTGCTCCTACCTCCACAACTCATGAGGTAGAGGCCACGTCGCACCAGAGCACCACTTCATACAACGACAACATCCACCGAAAGCAGATGATTGGGATCTTCAAGAGCGAGTCACTCGCCTGTGTTTATATCTCCCGATTCCCATGCACATTCTCGCTTTTGTTGCTTCTTTTGAACCCCGAGATATCACCCATGCTTTATCCGATGCCTCTTGGGTCAATGCCATGCATGAAGAGCTTGAAAATTTTGAAAGAAACAAAGTCTGTTTTTAGTTGAGCGACCTTCCGATTCTCATGTTATTGGAACAAAATGGGTGTTTAAAAATAAGCAAAGTGAGGATGGATTGGTTGTTCGCAATAAAGCTAGACTTGTTGCTCAAGGTTATTCCTGTAGAGGGCTTAGACTTTGAGGAGACCTTTGCTCCAAAGAGCTAGATTGGAAGCCATTCGCATTCTTTTAGCATTTGCAACATCCAAGGGTTTCAAGCTTTTCAAATGGATGTTAAAAGTGCCTTCTTGAATGGCTTCATAGAAGAAGAGGTCTTTGTCAAGCAACCTCCAGGTTTGAAAATCAAAATTCCCAAACCATGTTTTTAAACTCTAAAGCCCTCAGATGGATTGAAACAAGCTCCTAGAGCTTGGTATGACAGCTTAAGAGTTTCTTGCTTGAAAATGATTTCAAAATGGGAATGGTTGATAAAACCTTGTTCACTCTCGTGCATGGCGGTGATTTCTTGTTGGTTCAAATATATGTGGATGATATTATTTTCTGTGGTTCCTCTCATGCTTTGGTGTCTAGATTTTCGATTCTATGAGCAAAGTGAATTCGAGATGAGCATGATGGGAGAGTCGACATTCTTCCTTGGTCTTCAAATCAAGCAACCAAAGAAGGCACCTTCGCCCACCGAGTAAGTATACAAAGGACCTTCTTCGGCGCTTCAATATGGGAAGCGAGGCCAATGTCTACTCCCATTGCAACAACCACCGTCTTTGGACCACGATGAGGATGGAGAGTCCGTGGACCGAAGGAGTACCGCAGATGATTGGCTCCTCCTCTATCTTACAAATACGAGGCCGACATACACCCGCCGATGTCCGTGCGCTCGATTTCAAGCTTCCTCGTGCTTCTCATCGCAAGTCAGACGCAGATCTTCGTGTATCTTCAAGATACGCTTGATTTTGGACTCGGTATTCTTCTTCTTCGCTCTTTCAATTCGAGCATTTTACGATCTTGATTTCACGGTGTAGAGTTGATAGGAAGAGTACTTCGCACTTGTCATTTCTTGGGCACATCTCTTGTTTCTTGGTCTTCTAGAAAATACCTTACATTGCCTGATACCGAGGTCGAGTATGTAGTCCGCCGCTGGTCGCTCTCTCGTGTTCTTTGGATTTTATCCACGCGGGACTATGGGTTATCTTTGGGAAGTGTTCCTCTTTCTCGGACAACACTTCGCAATTAATATTGCCAAAACCCAAAGGCAACATTCCAGGACTAAACACATTGACATTCGATTTCATTTTCCGAGAGACCATGTTGAGAAAGGTGATGTTGTGCTTCACTTTGTAGAGTCCGAGCAACGACTTGCAGATATTTTCACTAAGGCTCTTGACTCTTCGCTTTTCTCGCTTATGCGAGGAGAGTTAGGGTTATTAGTCCTATTGGGCTGCTTTTGAGGGGAAGTGGCTCTTTTGCATTCATTGTATCATAATGCATGTTTCATTTCATTTGTCTTGCATTGTATATTAAAACTAATGGAGCTTTGATTATTATCCTGTATGACTTGTTTTCATATTTTATACCTTGTCATATCGAGTGATAGCCTGCTAGACCTCTTTTATGGCTCTTCGTGTTTGGCTCGACTTTTGCCTTGCTAGCTTTATATTCTTGAGAAATGAATCAAATCATGTCTTGTTGGATCTTGTGACTAGTTTTGCTCTAGTGATCCGCTTATGATTCTCGCCATGTCTTACAAGTTGAATTGAGTCTTGAACTTATTTTGAGATGGAAAATGAGCTTTTACCTTCTAAGTCAAGCAAAAGAAAAGAAAATTTTCGTATGAAAAAACTGATCTCACCAATCCTCTTTCATGAGACGGCTTGCCATTGCACTAGGCATGAACTCGGGGGAGTTTTGGATGACCTAGATCATTCTTTTAAGCTTATCGCTTGAGATGGTCATGCAAGGCTTGAGATCTAGCACAAACAAAAGGGAGAGAAAGAAAAGAGATTTTGCCCAAAAGGGCTATGTGCTTGAGCTTTGCTTCAAAAGAATTTTCTTAATGCTCAAAATGCCTCAACTCTTGTTTTGAGTCTCTTTTACTTATAGACATGGCTTGATTCATTTTTGGTTGCTTTGAGTGAATCTATGATTTTGAGCAACTTGTCATGATTGCAATTCTGTAATCTCAGATTTACGCTATCTTGGTTTTAGCTTTGCGACACGCTTTGCCATGATTGAATATAGCGCCTTCTCCTTATATGGCTTGGTATAATACTTGTACTTGCCTACATGTATAATGGTCATTGCTCCTTTTACTAAAGCTCAAAATAAAGTCATTCCTTCATGCTCTTTCTTTTCATGCATCTTGATGAATTCATTGTCAAAGGGGAGAAAGATTGTGAAGAAAATGTTGTTGGAGCTTTTGGTTTCATACATAAAGATTGGTTTCATATATAAAGAACACACAAAAAAAAAACTTTGTGAACCTTTTGAAAATTTGTGATCATGGTGAGTTGAGCTTCGGGTTTATTGCCTTTTCCCGATTTGATTTGAAATTGAAGAATACTCACAATGATCAAAGGTCAAATAGAACAATGTGCCTTTCATTTGGACCTAAGTGAGATTTTTGGCTACTACTGAATTTGAATTCTTTTGTGCTTTCAATGCCTTATCTCACTTGCTTACACTATTCGAAGCCGCCTTGGTCGGTTCCTAGGCTTTTTGTTGCTTATGGATCAAGTTGTGCCTTTATGCAAAACGCGTATTTTTACTTTTCATTTTGAAAAACCACATTTTCTTGAAAATTGCCAATGTGTTCATCAAGGGGAGATTGTGGATATCGTGAGGATATGTGCACGATCTCGTGGATGATGAGTCAATTGGCAATGGCGTTATTGGTTTGCAAAATCTCGCGTTTCGGGTTTGTTCCAAGGTCGTCGAAGCATTTGGCGGTCGATCGGTTGTCTTGGGCGGTCGATCGCCCGTGGAGCAATCCGACCGCCATGGTGGCGGTCCGACCACGATTTGAAAGTTAGGCTTTTGAGCCGGGCCAAAAATAGGTTGTGTAGGCAAGTGAGGGAGTCTCCGGATGTGGTCCCATCATTTTGGAGCTCCTACCAAAAGTTCTATTCGATTGAAATTTCGGAAGGTTTCGAATTTCTCGCTTGAATTTTGGCTAAGTCATTTGGACCGTCCGACCACCGCCAGGGAGCGGTCCGATCAAGATGAATCGGTCGGACCGCCCCGTGGCTGATCGGACCGCAATACTTGGAGGAAAGCCAAGTGTTGCATTGAGTTGATTTTGAGTGTGTGATTCTACGAACTTCAATGCTTTATTGATGTATATCGCATTGCGGAACCGACGTGGGTCAAGTTGTGAAGAACTTGTTCCGGAAACGGTTTGTTTGTCTATTGTCGTGCGGTGGCTTGCGTGTCAACGACGCTAACGGTGAGTGGATCGACTACGCTTGGAGAGCCGAGGTCCGTAACGATCGGGGATACCGGTGAGGTTGTGTGACTCAAGCATGGTGCGAATGGACAAGATGGATCGAACGGGTGATTCAAACATTTGGTTGGATCAAAGCGGTGCGGATATCGGTCATGCGAGTCTCGGGAGGTTCCGAGGATTCTGACAAGAGAGGCTTGGCGCCGATGAGAACCGCCGATCAACCTACACGGTGAAGCGGCGATTGCTTCAAGAGTTATTTGTGTGTGGGTCCCATGTGTAAGAGACCCAAAAGGGAAACCCTAGCTCTCTAGTATAAATAGGAAGGGAGAGGTGGAAAACCTAAGCAAGCATTCATTTAGCCCCTTCTTCCTTTTTCTAGGGTTTGGAGGAGAGGAGAGGAAAACTAGGGTTTGGAGTGTGCTCCTTGTTGAGCTCTTGCCCTCCTTGGTGGAGAGGCTTTGTAAGCATCTATTGTGGATGAACAATCTTGTGATGCTTAATTGAAAGATCAATTGCTCCCTTTGTGTTCTTCTCTCTTTTGGATGTTTTGGTGCTTCCTTGATTCAAAGGTTCATGCTTGGTCTCTTGGCCTACTTTACCTTGCTTTGATGTGTGGGATTACTCCTAGAGTCATCTAGATCATCAAACCCCACAAGCAAGTCTTGAATCAAGTTTTTCTCATTTCTAGGGTTTGAGCACCTCTTTGTTAAAATCTCGAGAGATCGATTCTGCAAGTGGATCTCGACGGATCGTCGCTAGAAATAGGTCTCTAATATCATTAGGGAGGTGTGCTAGAAATTTGGTCAAGTTTTATTGGTTGAATCAAAAGTTGGATCAAATTTCGTTTTGGATTTGGGTGGAGATTTTCAGTACTGGACTCTACCGGTCCGACCGCCTTACAACGGCGGTCCGACCGCCTGTATTCGATCACCGGGTTGGCGGGTCGAACCGCATCCCACCGGTCCGACCACTGGTTAGTTGTTGGGCCGATCGCTCCTTGACCGCCGGTCCGACCGCCTGTGGTAGCCGGTCGGACCGCTCGTGTCCAAAGTGAAGAACTTTGAGTTCTTTTCTCTTTGTGTCGTGTGCTTGAGGGGCTTATCAAATTCAACACAAGGCTTCCGCCAGTGCTCACCGAACTTCTTAGCTCTCATAGCTAAAGGAGTAAAGTACGTGTTGGTTTTGATTTAGGCGAGAAAGTTTTGAAAGCGCCTATTCACCCCCTAGTCGCCTTTCCTATCCCTACAAAACCTCTTACTTACATTTTTCGGATAATTGCCAATGTGTTCATCAAAGGAGATTGTGGATTTCATGGGGATATGCTCCATCTTAGGATGATGTGACAATTGGCAATGGCGCTTACGGTTTGTAGTTTCACGTGTTTCGACAAAGCTACAGTGTTTTTCGACGAATGGTCCGACCGGTCCTTGCACGGCGGTCCGATCGGTCCCAAATCGGTCGGACCGCCATGTGGGGCGGCCGACCGGACGTGTGACCTAAAAGTGTTTAAAACGAGTGGGCCAAAAATAGGTGTTGTAGGCAAGTGAGGGATCCCAATGCACTTGGTCTCATGATTTTTGGAGTCTCCATAAAAAGTTCTATTGGTTTAAAGTTTCTAAGGTTTGGACTTTCAGGGTTGAAATTGCTAAGTCCCATGGGCGGTCCAATCCGCTCACAGGAGCGGTCCGACCAAGAAGCGGTCCGACCGCTCACCCGAGCGGTCGACCGGTTTACTTGAACGCCGCCAACTTCGTGGCGATGTTGATTTGTTAGGTCAAAGTCATTGGCATCGTGGCATATGGTTTGCATGATGCATGTTTTGACTAACATGGGTCAAGTTGTGAAGAACTTGTTCCCGAATTCGTGTTTGCTTGTCCGTGGTTGTGCAAAGTTGCTTGGTGGTCAACGACGACACCAACGGCGAGGAGAATCGGGACTAGACTTGAAGAGTTGAGGTCCGTAACGATCGACGATGCCGAGTGAGGTCAACGACTCAAGCGTGACACAAGATGGACAAGGATGACCTATTGGCGAATCCATGGCGCATGGTGAAGCGTTTAGGTCAAAAGGTTAAAGACGGCGCTTATGCGGCGTGCGTGTGTGACCCGCTTGTTAGTGGGCCTTAACGGAGCCCAATTAAGTCAAACCCTAAGAGTTTTAGGCCTCCACTATAAATAGGAGGAGATGGTGGTCGCACCTCTCTCTCCTCGCCTTTTATGTTTCAAAACCCTAATTGTCTTTAGGGAGTTGAGGTGGAGGCAATGGCTCTTGTTGGTTTGTGGTGAATTTCGTGATCTTTGATTGTCCACTCGATCCATGATGGTGTGGATGTAATCCAAAGAACAATCACGAAATCAATCTATGCATGGTTTGCTTGAGATAAGTCTCTTTTCGCTCTTGCTTTCAATTTCGTGTTTTTAGGGCTTTCTTTGATCCGCGAGTTTGTGATTGATTCCTTCACGTGAATTAGCTTGTCGTGATATGTGTGAATCTATCTAGCATCATCTTGATCATCAATCCTCACAAACAAGCTTTAGGATCAAGTTTTCGTTCTGCCCTGCTTTAGACCTTCGTTAATCAATTGGCAATTGCTCAAGATCGCTCCAAGAATTATCATAATATTCGATTGGAATAGGTCCTCAATAGCATATAGAAGGTGTGTGCAAAGTTTCATAAAGATTAGAGTTGAGAATCAAAGTTTCACCTAATTGCAACTTCGTCATCGGGCCGATTTTATCGCTGCGATCGGTTCGAGTCGGCCGATCGATCGCCATTATCACCGGTCGACCGATTTTGAGCGGTCCGACCGCCAAAGATAACGCCGGTCGACCGCCCGCAATCGGTCCGACCGATTGGGTCCAGCCGTCGACCGCCCGTCTTTGTGAGTCTTTGCAATCTTAGTTGATTTTGTAGCATTGCTTAGGGGTTTAATTGGATTCAATACTAGTCTTCCAACAGATGGTATATTGATCTTCATAGCTTTCTAATAGCTACCGGAGGAAATTGTATTGAGTTCATTATTTGTGAAAAAGTGAGTGTGCTCCTATTCACCCCCTCTAGTCGCCTTTTACGGTCCAACATCCTACGAGACGCTTCCAATATTGTGAATTACTCTCGAGCCGCCTGTATGGATGGAAACCCATACGCTGTGTCGAGTCATCGTAAAGCCTCGGTCAACTACCCTTCCCTGTAAAGCCTTGACAACTACGACGCCTCGAGGTGGAGAGCCTACCCGAATCTCCACCACCGCACACCCAACACAAGAACACGACCACATATCATGTTTCACACAACACACACGACCCCCTCCGCGACTCGGAGATAACCCACGCCAAAGTACTAGGTCAAGAGAGGTCCCATATCCCTCTCAAGGTTAGCACGCAAAAATGCTTAGTTTAGTGTAACAAGATGTTCGGTCCTTGTTGACTTAGGCAAGACATCCACAAACCCAATAACCCACCATCCCACCACTTGCCCAAGTCCAAATCGGTTTTCCATTTTTAAATTTTGACTTTACAAAATAACAAAGCACAAGTGTCTGGTCGAATGACATAATAAGTAATGTGATCAAGATCATCGATTCACGATCGATGATCGCCAAAGATTACCAAACTAAGCATCTCTAAGCACTTTCAAATCGAGAGCTACTAAGCGACTGGACTCCATCCATCGAACTCCGACCACGTACCAATAACCTAAGCTCCCGGTAGTAGAGGATAAACAAGTCCCGCAGAGTATGCAACTATAGGATACTAACCATAATTTGACAACAAAATAGCAATGCATACGCATTTGAGTTGAAAACAATATAGTAGATTTGAAAAATAATGGGATGGACATGATCAAACCGCTTGCTCGCTTGTCGCTGGGTCAAGATATCATTGAGGATCAACAATATTGTCAATGTGCTCTTCTTGATCCTAACGAAAGCTTAAAAGCAACCGATAAGAACGAATAAAACGCCAAGACTCAACAAAGAAACTTTCTCTAAAATTCAAAATGTTACAAAGAATAGAGCATAATCTATAAAGAATTTAGCAACAAGAACCAATTGATTTGGATTCTTAATGCCAAAGATACGATCGAAAGAAGGTCTTACGACCGGTAGTGGTCGAGAAAACCTACGACTATGACATAGTCGTAGCAAGTCTTACGACTAAGTTCAAGTCGTAGAGGAGCTTACGACCGGTTAAGGGTTGTGGATATCGTGAGGATATGTGCACGATCCCGTGATGATGAGTCAATTGGCAATGGCTTTGTTGGTTTGCAAAATCTCGCGTTTTGAGGTTTGCTTCTTCTGCCGCATCACGAGTGGTCCGACCGGTGGAGTGGCGGGTCGACCGCCTGTGGGACTGGTCGGATCGGATGGTGGCTTGGTCGGACCTACCGACCTAAAAATGGATTTTGGGGCTAATCCAAAAATAGGTTGTGTAGGCAGTGAGGAGTCTCCTTAATGTGGTCCCATCATTTTGGAGCTCCCAAAAAAGTTCTATTGAGTTGAAAATTCCGAAGGTTTCGATTTTCAAGCTAGATTTTTGGCTAAGTCTTTTGGACCGTCCGACCGCCCGCTAGGGAGCGGTCCGACCGCTCGATATCGGCCTGACCGCCTTGTGGGGCGGTCGACCGCAAAGGACTTGAGGTTAGCCAAGTTCGCATTGATGCATGTTGATTGTGTTTAATGTTTAGTTATCAATGCTTTATTGTTGCATATTGCATTGCGGAACTAACGTGGGTCAAGTTGTGAAGAACTTGTTCCGGAAACGATTTGTTTGTCTATTGTCAGCGGTGGCTTGCGTGTCAACGACGCGTCACGGTGAGTGGATCGACTACGCTTGGAGAGCCGAGGTCCGTAACGATCGTGGATACCGGGAGGTCGTGTGACTCAAGCAGTCAAAGTGTATGGGCAAGACGGATCGAACGGGTGGTTCGACATACCGGTTGGATCAGCGGTGCGGATCTCGGTGCGAGTCTCTCGGGAGGTTCCGAGGGATTCGACAAGAGAGGCTTGGCGCCGATGAGAACCGCCGATCAACCTACACGGTGAAGCAAGCGATTGCTTCAACAGATTAGTGTGTGGGTCCCATGTGTGAGTGGGCCCCAAATGTGACTCTAGTCCTCTCTAGTATAAATAGGAAAGGGGGAGAAGGAAAACTCTTGAGGCATTCATTTGTTTTCCCCCCTTGCTTTTCTAGGGTTAGGGTTTGGAGAGGAAGAGAGGAGAGATTGTGTTGCTCCTTGGTGAGCTCTTGTCCTCCTTGAGGAGTGGCTTTGTAAGCATCTTGTGAGATCAATCAATCTTGTGATGCTTGCTTGAGAGATCATTTGTCTCCTCTTTGTGTTCTTCTCTCATTTGGATGAATTTGGTGCTTCCTTGATTCAAGGGTTTATACTTGGTCTCTTGACCCATTTTGTCTTGCTTTGATGTGTGGGAATACTCCTAGAATCATCTAGACTTTCAATCCCCACAAGCAAGTCTTGAATCAAAGATTTTCATATTTCTAGGGTTTGTGCACTTCTTTGTTTAATCCTTGAGAGATTGTTTCATGAAGTGGATCTGAAGGATCGTCGCTAGAAATAGGTCTCCAATATCATTAGGGAGGTGTGCTCAAATTTGGTCAAGTTTTATTGGTTGAATCAAAAGTTGGATCAAATTTCGCTTTGGATTTGGGGTGGATTTTTCAAGATCGGATCGAACCGGTCTCGACCGACTTATGTAACGGCGGTCCGACCGCCCAGATAGTCGAATCATGGTTGAACGCCGGTCCGATCGCCCGTGGTAGCTTGGTCTCGACCGCCGTGCCAGATCAACCCTTTGAGATTAGGTCACCACTTTTGTATCGTGTGGTTGTCGGGTTTGTCGAATTCAAAGACAAGGCTTCATTGCGTGCTTATCGATCTTCTTAGCTTTCATAGCTAAAGGAGTAAAGTTCGTGTTGAATTTGCTTTAGGCGAGAAAGTTTTGAGAGCGCCTATTCACCCCCTCGCCGCCTTTCGGTCCTACAAGTGGTATCGAGCCGCTAGCTCTTCTCATAGATCTTAACCGGTCTTTGGAGCCATGGCGATCGAGCGATATTCAATCGAGCCACATGTTTTTGATGGAGTTGATTTTGCTTATTGAAGGCCCGAATGGAGGCCTACATCGAGGCTCAAGGGCACGCGATTTGGCTTAAGGTGAAAAATCCTTATGTCGTGCGGTAGATGACAATTTGATCACTCGGATGTGGAGAACAACAAATAGGCTCGAATTTCTTGATTCAAGGCCTTAGTCGATCGGAGTTTGAGCGTGTTGCTCACTTGTCGCTCGCTCATGAGATCCGCGGACTCTTTGTGATTATCACGAGGGTCCATCGCGATCAAGGAAGTGAGACAGAACCGACTTAAGAAAGCATACTCCAAAATCGAGCAAAGACCTGGTGAATCTTTAGATGAGCTGTGGGGGAGATTTTCTAAAATTCTTCATGATCTCCGCGTTGTTGATCTTGTTTTTCCGGAGTCCGAAAATGCACGCCAACTTTTGGGTGCTTTGGATGTGAAGGTCCAGGGGATGAAGATCACGCCATCAATGACAACATCTGCCATGAGCGAGCTTACCATGGATAAGCTTTACTCGAGGTTGAAGACGCATGAGATTGATTTTATCTCACGCCTCTTCGGCTGATTCGATGGCTTTAGTGGTCGATCAATCTAAGGGTAGATATGCCGATTCTTTTAATGTTAGCTCATCCGGATTTTCTTTGTCTGCTTTGCATTCTTTGAGCGATGAGGAACTTGAGAGACTACCCGAGGATGACTTAGCCCTCCTATCCACAAAATTCACGAGAGCCTACAATAATGTGAGGAGTAGGAGGAGAGGAGGACCTATCACATGCTTCGAGTGTGGTGAGCTCAACCACATTCGCCTAGATGCCCCAAGCTCAAGGGCAAGGAGGAGAAGGAGTCACAAAGGCATCCTCAAGCGAGGGATGCTAAGTCCAAGAAGACAAACTATCGCAAGTTTGTCAGCCGAGTTCTTGAAGCTCTAGAGGATGTGAGCATGGAAGATGTGGACTCGGAGTCGGAGGATGACAAGAGTGACTCCCGTGGCAAGAAGAAGGCACGTGATTTCACAGGCATGTGCTTTATGGCTAAGAACAACCACGACATGCCTACTCCTCCAACAAATGAGGATCCTTTCAGTGATCCCGATGAGGTATGCCCTTCACTTCGACATGAAAAGGGCTTTAGTGCTTGCTGAACAAAATTGCATAAGCAAGCTAAAGTGATCAAGAAACAGGATACAATGATTGATAATTTGAACCTAGAAGTGGTTAGGCTCAAATCCATTAATCCTGATGATTTCTGTGATTCATGCTCTAGCTTGCTTAATGAATTGTCAAGCTTGAATAATGCTCATTCCTCTGTTGAAGATAAATTGAAAAATGCTCTTTCTGAACTAGAATCTCTCAAGTCTAGTTCTGTTTGCATGAATGCCATTCCGCTTGATGTGACTGCTAGATGCTATTCCATTAAATTGCTCAAACGTGCTTTGCTAGAATTGAAACCGGATAGCTCTTTAAAAGAATTGCAAAATTTGATTCTAGTCACACTTGTTCTCATTGTAAGAATAATCGAATTAAAATGCAAGAGATGACCAAATGGTTGCTTATTCTAGAATTGCCTCTTGTGAAAATTGCCCTAAGCTTACAATTGAGATTGAAGCTTTAAACAAGACTCTTGAAGAGAAAGCTAAAATTGAAAGATCCATGTCTCTTATCGCTTCAAAGAAAGTTATTGATTCTTCCTCTTGTATGTTGCATGTCAAATTGAAACTGCTATTGGTAAGATACAAGAGGCTTTTAGAGTCAAATTTAAGGAGCAGCTTGAATAGGATTGAGAGTCCTATTGTGTGTCTTGTGAGGCTCAAAGTGGAAGTGGATCTTCTTAAGAGCAAACATGTTGAGGCAATCGATTCTAAAAAGTGCTCCAATTGTGGAGTTTTGGCAAAAGAGAACGATTACCTCAAAATGACTCTCGAGAGGTTTTCTAGCGGAAAAAGAAGCTCAACTTGATTCTAGACCAATCCAAGGTGAGTGTGAAAACAAAGGGCCTAGGCTTTAAGTCCCTAGAGCTTTCCAAGAATCTCACACCAAAGATTGCTAGAATTGTGAAAAGTGGTTTGGTTGAGCAAGAATCTTCTTTGTCTTCAAAGGTTGTTCTTAAATCAGAGATTCTGCTCAATCTCTTTCTAGCAAGAAAGGTGCTTCGTCTCACCAAGACGGACCTCAAAAGGTCAAGTACCATTGCACCTTCTGCAAGAAAGAGGGCCACACGGTTGAGTTTTGCTTCCGGAGAGCAAAGATTGAGAGGAAAGAGAGGATGAGCGCTTTGAGATCCATTAGAGGAGTCTCTTCTTCTGCGATAGTCTCTAGAGCCGGGCAGCTTATTCAGCGTATCACATATAGGCCTAGGCGTGTAGAGAATCTTGTTGACTCTTTTGGTGGGTCCAGGCAGCAGTGTGGTTTAGAATATCGTGAGGATAGACCACGGGTAGCACCTAGACAGGGGGAGTATCGGTCTTTTGGTAGATCGCTTTGGAGAGGTCCAGGTGGTGCTTATGGGCATTCTTATGATTTTGTGCCTAATCATTTTTCTCCTGCTTCTTTTGTTGCTCCTGTGCCTCATCCATCTCAAGATCGACTCCTAGAACTTTTATCTCAAATCCCAGTACTGAGGCTTGGATGTTTTGAGAGAATTTGTTTTTTTCTGTTTTCATTGTATCATAATGCATTTTTATTTCAAATGTTGTGCATTGCATAATAAAAATTGTGGAGTCTTGAGTATTATCCGTGTATGGCTTGATTTCATACTCTATACCTTGTCATATCAAGTGATAGTCCGCTGGACTTCTTTTATGGCTCTTCGTGTTTTGGCTTAGCTTTTCCCTTGCTAAGCTTTATATCTGTGAGCAAATTGAATCGAATCATGTCTTGTTGGATCTTGTGACTAGTTTTGCTCTAGTGATCCTCTTATGATTCTTGCCATGTCAAATAGGTTGAATTGAGTCTTGAACTTATTTTGAGATGAAAATGAGCTTTTATCTTCTTAAGTCAAGCAAATGAAAATGAGATTTTCTGTGAAAAAACTGATCTCACCAATCCTTTCTCATGAGACGGCTTGCCATTGCACTAGGCATGAACTCGGGGAGTTTTGGATGACCTAGACCACTCTTTTAAGCTTATCGCTTGAGATGGTCGCGGCAAGGCTTGAGATCTAGCACAGTAAAAAATCCTTCTAGGAAAATGCTCAAAATGCTAAGTGCTTGAGTTTTGCTTCAAAAGAATATTCTAGATGCTCAAAATACCTCAGTTCTTGTTTTGAGTCTCTTTTTGCTTATAGACATGGCTTGACTCATTATTGGTTGCTTTAGTGAATCTCGACATTGAGCAACCTTTCATGGTTTTAATTGTTAATCTCAGATTCGCTATCTTGGTTTTAGCTTTGCAGTACATGTTTTGCCATGATTGAATATAGCCTCTACTCTTTATATGGCTTGGTATATGTCTTGTACTGTCTACATAGATAATGGTCATGGCTCCTTTTGCTAAATTTCAAATAAAGTCATTTCTTCATGCTCGTTCTTCTCTCATGCATCTTGATGAATTCATTGTCAAAGGGGGAGAAGGATTGAAGAAAATGCTGCTTTGGAGCTTTTGGTTCACATAAGGTTTCATGCATAAAAGAACACACACACACACACAAAAAAAAATTTTGTGAACCCTTTGAAAATTTGTGATCATAGTGAGTTGAGTCTCTGGGTTTTATTGCCTTTTTCTGATTTGAATTGCAATTCAAGAAGACTCACAATGATCAAAGGTCAAATAGAACTTATTGTCTTTCATATGGACCTTAGTGAGATTTTTGGCCATCTTCCTGATTTTGAATCTTTTTGTGCGTTCAATGCCTTATCTCACTTGCCTTCACTATTCTGAAGCCAGCTTGGTCGGTTCCTAAGCTTTTTCTTGCTTATGGACCAAGTTGTGCCTTTATGCGAAAACGGCGATTTTTACTTTTCATTTCGAAAAACCACATTTTCTTGGAAATTGCCAATGTGTTCATCAAGGGGAGATTGTGGATATCGTGAGGATATATGCACGATCCTGTGATGATGAGTCAATTGGCAATGGCTTTGTTGGTTTGCAAAATCTCGCGTTGGTTTGCTTCTTCTTTGTCCGACCACAAAGGCCGACCGGTGGAGTGGGCGGTCGACCGCCTGGGACTGGCCGGACCGGCGGTGGTGGCGGTCGGACCGCCTGACCTAAAATGGATTTTGGGGCTAATCCAAAATAGGTTGTGTAGGCGGTGAGGGAGTCTCCGGATGTGGTCCCATCATTTTGGAGCTCCCAACCAAAGTTCTATTGAGTTGAAAATTCCGTAAGGTTTCGGATTTTCAAGCCAGATTTTTGCTAAGTTTGGACCGTCCGACCGCTGCTGTGGAGCGGTCCGATCGTGATGATATCGGGCCGGACCGCCTTGTGGGGCGGTCGACCGCAGATGTCTTGGAGGTTAGCCAAGTTCGCATTGATGCATGTTGATTGTGTTTAATGTTTAGTTATCAATGCTTTATTGTTGCATATTGCATTGCGGAACTAACGTGGGTCAAGTTGTGAAGAACTTGTTCCTAAACGGTTTGTTTGTCTATTGTCAGGCGGTGGCTTTGCGTGTCAACGACGCTCAACGGTGAGTGGATCGACTACGCTGGAGAGCCGAGGTCCGTAACGATCGTGGATACCGGTGAGGTCGTGTGACTCAAGCAGTGCGTATCGGCAAGACGGATCGAACGGGTGGTTCGACATACCGGTTGGATCAGCGGTGCGGATCTCGCATGCGAGTCTCGGGAGGTTCCGAGGGATTCGGACAAGAGAGGCTTGGCGCCGATGAGAACCGCCGATCAACCTACACGGTGAAGCAGGCGATTGCTTCAACAGATTAGTGTGTGGGTCCCATGTGTGAGTGGGCCCCAAATGTGACTCTAGTCCTCTCTAGTATAAATAGGAAAGGGGGAGAAGGAAAACTCTTGAGGCATTCATTTGTTTTCCCCCCTTGCTTTTCTAGGGTTAGGGTTTGGAGAGGAAGAGAGGGAGAGATTGTGTTGCTCCTTGGTGAGCTCTTGTCCTCCTTGAGGGAGTGGCTTTGTAAGCATCTTGTGAGATCAATCAATCTTGTGATGCTTGCTTGAGAGATCATTTGTCTCCTCTTTGTGTTCTTCTCTCATTTGGATGAATTTGGTGCTTCCTTGATTCAAGGGTTTATACTTAGTCTCTTGACCCATTTTGTCTTGCTTTGATGTGTGGGAATACTCCTAGAATCATCTAGACTTTCAATCCCCACAAGCAAGTCTTGAATCAAAGATTTTCATATTTCTAGGGTTTGTGCACTTCTTTGTTTAATCCTTGAGAGATTGTTTCTGCGAAGTGGATCTGAAGGATCGTCGCTAGAAATAGGTCTCCAATATCATTAGGGAGGTGTGCTCGAAATTTGGTCAAGTTTTATTGGTTGAATCAAAAGTTGGATCAAATTTCGTTTTGGATTTGGGGTGGATTTTTCAAGATCGATCGAACCGGTCCGACCGACTTATGTAACGGCGGTCCGATCACCAGATAGTCGTATCATTGGTTGAACGCCGGTCCGACCGCCTGTGGTAGCCTGGACCGCCGCTCGTGCCTGATCAACCCTTTGAGATTAGGTCTTCACTTTTGTATCGTGTGGTTGTCGGGGTTTGTCGATTCAAAGACAAGGCTTCACTGTGCTGCTTATCGATCTTCTTAGCTTTCATAGCTAAAGGAGTAAAGTTCGTGTTGAATTTGCTTTAGGCGAGAAAGTTTTGAAAGCGCCTATTCACCCCCTCGCCGCGCCTTCGGTCCTACAAGGGTCGAGGAGAACTTACGACTAGGTACAAGCCGTAATAGAACTTACGATCGGGTACTAGTCGAGAAGGACTTATGCCCATGGCATAGTCGTAGTAAGACCTACGACTAGGTACAAGTCGTAGTAGAACTTACGACTAAGTTACGGTGGATCGGTCGGAAGTCCGACCACGCCGGCGCCAACCAAGGGCATGGATGAGTGTCTAAAAGTTGAATGGTTCGACGGCGCCAAGATCGGCCTGAGTATGGTCAAGCATGGTGGTACGACCACGGAGTGCGGCCGAGTAGGTACGGCTCGCGAGAACTCCCGAGCGGACGGTACCAAAAGAACAACGAGAACACACCTAAGCTCCTATAGGGTAAGGTGAAAGTACCTGAGCTGGAGAATGACCAGAAACCCACGGAGTGGCTCCGGCGACGAGTACCCGAACGGCGGCGGTAAGGTTCTCGCTAGGCCACAGCGACCTGGGCACAGAGAGAACCAAACCGAGTGAGAGTTAAGCCCCAAAGAGTAAAGGGGGAGCAGAGGGGTCAAAGACTTGAAGAAGAAAACCCTGCTGCACCGCCTTCACCGAAACTCTACACTCAACGATGGCGGTCGAGGGGATTGCGAGGAACTGCAGCTCGAGCAAGCTGGAGTTGCGGAAGTGCTAAAAGAAGCTAAGGGTGAAGCAATGGAGTTTAAATAGAGCAATGGCAGAGAGCAACGGCCGGGTTTTTCCAGTCGGGTCAATACTGCCATGAGAGCACTTGAGAGCGATGGGAGCAGTTGAGTCATGGCTCTCTGAGGGATGAGCGCGACAGGCATTTAATGCGCGCAGAGCTAGCCGTTTAAAGGTGGACATAGATTGGATCGCACGCCATCGCTTCCTCTCGCGCACGCCATGGCAGAGCTCACGCGCGCGCGGACAGAGGAAGGAGACGACTCGTTGGTCGTCGGATTGAAATCGAACGGCTGGGCTAGATCGAGCGGATTGAAACGATCCCATCGTTCGGCTGGTCGAAGACCGTCCGATGCCGATCCAACGGCTAAGTTAGATCGGGTGGATTATAACGACTCCATCGTTCGGCTGGTCGAAGACCGTTCGACGCCGATCCAACGGCCACGACCCCGCCCTCGAACGACCGAGTTGGCACGCTTAGTGGATCGACCGAGTCGTGGCTCGAGCCCGAGTCCGATTCGCACCTACGAACAAAGAAAACCGATAGGGTTTGAATTTGAATACTGATCTTCGAGGAATTATTTGCGGTAGCAAGCAAACTCCAAAAATTACGAAATTTTAACTGGAGATTGCGGACAGCAGGAGGAACCTCCCATAAAATTTCCAAAGATTTTAATGTAGTGAATTTTCCTCCAGAAATTCCAGAAGGCGAAAGCTATGGTTTGACCAAGCTTCGACTTGCCTCCAAAATTATCAAATAATCTCTAAAAATTCATGAGATAATTCAGAGGTGTTGTCAAGCCTCCCTAGAACTCAGGAGAAATATCTCCAAGGGTTTGGCATGAAATCTACGCCAAAGAGGTTTTTTTTTATTGTAATCAATTGAGGATTCGACAGATTTCCATAATTCCTTAATCAAGAATTACAGAAATGATCAATGGCCTCAAGATGCAAGAAAAGTTTTAATTTCTCCTGATTTTCTTACATTTGAAACACAAATCCGTATTTGGGATGTTACATACCCCCCTTAAACATATGAAGCTCTATTAGCACTTTACTTTCACCTTCTTGCCATCGCCCACATAGATGAATCTTTCCGCATCACCTAGCTTTCGACAGTTCAAGCAGCCCTTTCTTTGACACACTAATGTTAGATATTGCACTAGAGTCAAACCACCAAGTGTGTTCAGGTACAGAAGTTAAGTTAACCTCAGATATAATCATAACAAAAATTATACCTTTCTTGGCACGCCAAGCATGATATTTGGTACAATTCTTTTTTACATGACCATCCTTCTTACCAAAGAAATAAGCCAATTCAGGCTCTTGTTTCTTCTTTATGGATGACACAATTTGCAGCTTTTGCTCTTCCTCCCGTTATTTTTTACTTTAGGGGTCATAGCCAAATGAGCACTTTCTGTTCTATCTTGTTTTCATCTATCCTCCTCTCGCACACAAATAGGAGATGATCTCATTAAGGGACCATTTATCCTTTTGACCGTTATAGATCACCTTGAACTGATTAAAGTGTGCAGGAAGGGATATCAAAATTAAATGCACAAGCAAATCCTCAGATAGCTCTAACTTGAGTGCCTTTAATTTTGAAACAAGATGAGACATTTCCATAATGTACTCCCTTATGTTTCCTTTAACTTTATACTTCATTGAGATAAGTTTTGCCAAAAGCGTATTTGTTTCATCCTTTTAGTTTTGGCAAACCTATGTGCAAGACTATCAAGGAAACTATTAGCTGTAGTGGCCTGTTCCGATGTGCTATCCCAAAATACTTCCGGAACAACACGCCTCATGATGATTAGACTCATGTGATTTGAACGATCCCACTTCTTAGACTCCATCTTTTCCTCAGTGGAGCTGTTAGCCACAAGAGTAGTGGGTTGTTCTTTACGAAGTGCAAGGTCTAGATCCATTACCCCAAGAACAATCAAAATGTTCTCTTTCCATTCTTTAAAGTTTGCACCAGTAAGCATAGGTATAGTATTTATGCTAGCAGAAATATTGGAAGCATGATTTGCAGCAAATGAAGAATAAGAATAAATTAAATGCTCATATCAGACATGAACAATATACTTAAGGTTTGATTCAGAATTTGGTATATTCCATCATGCAAGATACCTAGAGCTACATTAATATTTAGTATTTGGACAAAAATATTAACTTGCAAGTAGTAACCTTGATGTAGCAATAAAAATTAATAGTAAATCATGTTAAACAGTAAGCCTTACTTTGGTCCGACTTATTGGTCACATGGAAACTTGATAACTATTGCATATTTGTTGCCACAAGATGCATATATAATTAGGCTAAATAGTGACTTTCCTTTGGACGAGTCAATAGATGCATGAATTATACATACAAAAAGAGATTGCCTAGTTGTTCTAAATAAATTTACCTACATAATAGAGGTTGCTTTGGCAACATAGTATTTCAATTAACCTATGCATAACACTAGCTGGCCAAATTTGAATCAATTCAACATTATTCATAAGAAGATATTTCATAATAGTCCACAATTTATACCATAATGCAATTCTCAAAAGTGTCATAACCAAATTACTAATTGCTAGAACATAACTGAATGCAAGATAAACATTATTGCATCTTGATTGATTAATAACAGAACCTTACTGTTACTGGAGCTTAATTCACAGAATAGAACTAAATGCAAGACAAGCAATATTGCATTTAATTCATGATACCAGAACTAGCATATAGGTTAATTCATGATTCTCCGGATGTGCACCAACAATAGAGATACCAAACCAGCATACCAATCCAGAACATATGATTAACTCAAGATGTATGAATAACTGATTAGAGAACATGACTTATTTGCACAATAACCAATTTTGCACAATATGCAATTGACTAACTATAAACGATCAGCACATCAGACAATATTGTAATTGATATATTATCACCAATTTGCATATTAGAGGACATAATCAATTTGCACAATATTGTATCTGACAGATTATACCCAAAACAAGAAGAAACCAACCAGCCCCAAAAGCTAGAGATTGAAACTTTGCTTGAATACGAGGCAGGCAAGCCTTGTGCTAGACAGCATGTTGCATTCTAACCTAGCAATTCCCAAATAAGAAAGAACTTGATGCTGGTACAGCGGCGCAAAGAAGCGGCAGGCTCAAGTGGCAGGCGGGTGCACGTACTACTAGCGCCAGCAGCCGGAGGGCGCTTGGCGGCTCGGAGAATGGTGAAAGCCTAGAGGGGCGGTGCGGGATGGTTGAATTCGGAGGGGCGGCGCGCGGCACCCGACTACTCCTGCTGGGGCAGACGAGAAGATGCGATGGAAGCAGTAGAAGAACTTGCCAGCAGATGCGACATCCAAAGGGTGCTTGAGAACAACGAAAACCTAAGGTTGCGCAGAGCCTGCGGAGGCCGGAGGTCACGCGGAGGTGGCAGAATCCGGAGTTTGCGCGGCGACGGCGGAAGATGAAGGGCTGCAACACGCGGTGGCACCAGAAGAGCCCGAAGGTCGCACGGGGGCAGAGGAAGCCATAGGGCGAGCTACCAGATCCGAAGAAGAGGAGCTAGAGGGTGCACGGCGCACGCGGCGACAGAATCCAAAAGGTGCTCGGGGGGCTTGCAGCGGTGGAATCTTGAGGGCGAACAGCAACACGCGAAGGCAGGCTGGAGCCGGAGGGCGCGCGGTGGCGGAGACCGGTGGAAGCCTAAGGGCGAGCAGCACATGCGGAGGCGGCGCAAGGGGAGGTGCTGAAAGCCACGCGAGTAGCACAAGGCAAAGATTGCTCCGAAAGAAATCGATCTCGCTTGGGAGAAAAGACGTGCATCAGCCATCAGTTGGGAAGAGAAAAAAAAAACACCGACCCGATCTATTGCGATGCTACGGGAAAGAACTCCAGAATGGGTTGCAAAACAACACATGCATGCAGATGCTCTGATACTAATTGTTAGAATAAAAATATAATTTTGACTAGAAAATAAAACTGAAACAAGATCGCATATGTGGTAATTGCAACACCCATAAAATCTTAAAACGCAGAAGCATATCTGATGACAATGCCATTGTTCGTTGCAGGGTTGATCTGAAACAGTAAATGTGCAAGTGCTCAATCTACCTAGGGTTTGGTGTTTCCCAGCAAGAGTTAAGCCACAAAATTCAACTACAGATGGAGATAGGTGATATGGCATGACTTACACCCTGCTGAGAGGATTGGACCCTTATTTATTGCCTTTAGTATGGAATCATATTCCGTCCCATAATTAGAGATAGATTCCAAACAGGTCTCTACACAGATATAAATCAAAGTCCATATTTTCCTTAAGAGATACTCAGGCTCTAAATAAATACTTTGTTTGATCACTTTATATATTTGAACCAACCAAAATAGATAGCTAATATGTATATAAAATCATGTAGGTCTACATAACGGGAAATTAATCCAACACAAAATTCATTGGTTTGTTTTGGTAATTAATGACTCATAAATCATTGGGACTAACATGTGTTTGAAGTGTTGAAAGAGGTTAGGTCTCGATGATAGATAGCTTGGTTCTTTGGCATGTGTTTGACCCCAAGTATTCAAATGATGGCAAAACATGGAGTTCTTATGAAGATTAAGGACCTTGTGGCTAGAATGATCTAAGGAGTTGGGTATGGATCATTGTATTATTTGATCTTTGTTTTTTTTTGTTTTTTTTTGCTTTGGGTGTACTATTAAGATGGGTCGAAGGCTAGCAACTTAAGCTTGATTTAGGTTAGGAAACTAGGTTGGATGCGCACAAAGTCTTTCTAGCCCACTATAGTCGATGATGCCAAGGATCGGTTTCACATAACGACCTTAAAATTTGGATTAAAAAGAGCTAAGCTTGAAAATTTTAATCGAGGTGGATTATCCAAATTAGGCGACAATTGGGTCAAGCATAAGCCTAGAGGATGATTTCACTGCACTTTGATATTTGTACATATGCGCATTATCCAAGTCCAAAGTGAGCATTGGGCCGACTAGACTGCTCACGGTGGCCCAACCCGCCGCCCACTCGAGCCCGAGGCGATCCGGACTGGGCTTAGGATCGCTTCACTGAAAGCCCGAAAAAATCAATAAAAAAATATGGAAAACTATATTGTAAACTCTAGAAATGAATTAAATATTATTTTTATTATAAAAATGATTAGAATAATATTTTAAAATGAAAACTCAACTTTTGGACTGGACTCGGCTCGCCGCTTCGCACTGTGTTTTAAACTTGGCCCGAAGCCTGACCCGATCTAGCATTTGAACAGGTCTAGACCAGACATTGCTCGTGAAAACACTACACAACTGCTTTACTATGTAATTGCAAGCTGTACCAACGCTTGTAATTAAGATACCAGGTATTTAAAAATTATAAAGCTATGTGCAGGTATCCCGCTTGCAAAAACAATCGTATATCCAAGAATAGTATTTGTTGCCAGTCACTTTTAGTTGTAAATAAAGTAACAATGAATGCAATCGTGTGGTTACAAATATATGTTAGAACAACATGTGAAATATAAATATAAACAATGCACATGTAGAGGTGGGAGTCGGGCCGTGCTTTTCCGGCCATCCCAAAGCCCGCCGCCCAACACGGCCGGCACGGCCGGCCCGACACGCGGCAGCCGGCGGGCCCGCCCGCCGAATGGTGGGCCGCGGCCGGCCATAAAGCTGGCCCGTCGGGCAAGACGGCAAATCGTGCCGTGCTCGGGCCGCATGGCACAACCGGGCACGGCCGGGCTCGGCCAAGACGCCTCGCGCCGCTTGGCCGCCTCCGCGCCGTGGTCGCCGCGCCGCCGCGCCGCCGCTGCCGCCTCAGCGCTGCTGTGGCCGCTGCCGCCTCCGTGGGGCCGCCGCGGAGGAGGCTGAAGGGGCGGGGGCGGTGATGGGAAGGGCCGGGCCGCCGCCGCTTCTAGCCGCCTCTCCGCCGCCGCCCGCCTCCCACCGAGCCATCGGAAGAGGGGCGGTGGTCAAGGCGAGGCCGCTCGGCCGCTAGGGAGAGGGCGGACGGCGAGCACGCTTGAGCCAGAGGCGACAGGGAAGGGGGGATGGAGCCGGAGGCGACGGGGAAGGGAGGTGACGGAGACGAGGCGAGGGGGCGAGGGAGACGAGGCGAGGGGTGGAGCCGCGAGGGGGCGACGGGGACGGGGTGGAGGCGACGGGGAGGCGAGGACGGCGAGGGGGCGACCGGGAAGGGGGATGGAGCCGAGGCGACGGAGACGAGGCGAGGCGAATCCGCGAGCCGTGGAAGCAGAGGGGGCGAAGGAGACGGAGACGAGGTGATCAGGGCGGTGGCCTCATGGGAAAAGAGAGGGGGCGAGGGAGACGAGGCGAGGCGAGGGGCGGGGAAAAAGAGAGGGGGCGAGGGGGGCCGGGGGGAGCGAGGGAGAGAGAGAGAGAGAGAAATGGGGGGGGGGGCGGGAAAAAGAGAGGGGCCAGGGGGAGCGGGGAGAGAGAGAGAGAGAAACGGGCGGGAAAAAGAGGGGGTCCGAGGAGCGGGGAGAGAGAGAGAGAAACGGGAAAAGAGGGGCCCGGGAGAGAGACAGAGAAACGGGAAAATCGAAAAGAGGGGGCCTGGGGAGAGCGGGGAGAGAGAGAGAAACAAGGAAAAAGAGGGGGCCGACAATCACGGGGGCAGACCGAAAGAGGGAATCCGGTCGGGTGACCGTTGAGAGAATGAGACTAAAGTTTTACTTTCACAAATCGAAGAAAATTTGATGTGATAAGCACAGAGAAGCAACGGCCCGCGCGATCGTGCCTATAAAACGGCACCGATCACCGATTTCTTCATCCACTCACACCACCGATCACGTTATTTCTTCATCCACTCACACCACTTGATCACGCCATTTCTTCATCATCCCATCTACTCTCCTCATTTCTTCAATATCCATCTACTCTCCCATTTATTCACCATCTATTCACCCATTATGCTACCAAGGAGCCGAGCACCAAGGAGTTCCCGAGCGGTATGCTACCGAGGAGTCGAGCACGAAGGACAAGAGGGCGACTTAGTGTAAGCTCACCGTCGCTCCCTAGTCCTCCTCCGCCCGACTCCCGCTGATGCTCGCGCTCACCAAGCATGGGAGACTATAGCATGGATGACCGTCATATGGACGGTACGGAGGGCTACGAGGAGCACCAGGGCAATTCGGAGCCAATGGGGCCTCCAGAGTTCTCTCCCGCGCCCACGGACGGCAACATTGGCGGTCCGACGAAGGGCTAATTGTCGAAGCACATGACCGGAGCCAGAAATCCAAGATGGCCAAACGGTAGATATCGCAACTGTAATTATTGCCAAGCTAAATTATCTCGCTCGTGCACCGCAGGACAAGGCACTTGAACCGGCACTACAAAGCATGCTTGCGTAAGATCGGAGCGCAGAGCTGAGGGGGAGGAGTACAAACGCAGCTAAACTTTGAGGCAGATGACTCTGTAAGTACTTGGGTATACAACCCGCTTTTTGCTCGTGAGGAAATTGCTAGATATATTGTTGCAGAAGATCAACCGATTAGGATGGGTGAAAGTCGCTGCTCAAAAAATGATCCAATGCGGCTTTTGCCCACAAGACAACATGTTAGTAGGAGAACCACTACATCCGATATTTTACTGATGTATCGTAAGGAACTAGCAGAGCTAAAAGAACTATTCCTATAAGTTCGCCTCTCTTTGCTATAACTTCGCACATTTGGACATCATCACACCGTAGAAGTGCCTACCTTAGTGTTGTAGCCCATTATTTAGACGACAATTACAAGCTAAACAAGAGAGTCATAGGGTTTAAGCTAATTAACGAATCACACACGGAGAGGTCATTGTCGAGCGATACTACACGCATTTGATTATTTTAAGATAGATAATAAGATTGCTTCTATAACTCTTGATAACGATCACCAACACGATCGCTATGAACATCCTCACCCCAAGCTTGCAGACGATATTGGTGGTTATGTTCTCCACCAGAGATGCGTATGTCATATCTTGAACCTTGTTGTTCAAGATGGTATGCAAGCGATTGGCGGATTTTTGAACAATGTACGTGACGCCGTTCGCTACCTCACAAATTCCCCACAAGTGGCGCCTAGGTTCATGAGTATTCGCGCGCCAATGGGAAGGAGCCAAGAAAATTCGATCTTGACATGAAGGTGAGGTGGAAATCGACCTATATCATGTTAAAGAAGTTACAAGGGTACGACAATATCATATCCGTTTTTGTCAACGCTAACTCACAAGACAATGAGCTAGTAGTTACTAATTCAGTTTGGCAGATTGCTAGTCATTTTCGAGAGTTTTTAAAACCTTTTTATAAAGCAACAAAGATGTTATCTGGTGTTTATTACCCTACCTCTCCCTTAGTTATAGAATATATTTGGTTAATTGCAGATAAGATTGCCAAATCTAGGAAGGATCCACTTTTAGTTCATGCTGTCGCACTAATACAGGAAAAATTTATTAAATATTTTGGTTCTATTTCACACGTGTATTGATTTGCTATCATTTTCGATCCTACGAAAAAGTTGCTAGGTTTGCAAATCTGGTCTCACAGGAATAGGTGAATGCCTCGGTCTTGATTACTCGGAAGCTTTTGCACATGTCAAAGATGAGCTTTTTCGTGTTTTCTGCATGTATCATGACAAATTCGGCAGTAGCGCGAGATCGGATGCCTCACAGCAGACGCGACAAGGAAAGAAAAGCTTGACACCCGACTTGTGGAAGAAGCTAAAGGGCAAGTCCAGTTCTTCATCCTCTCAATCTCAGGTAGCTCCCGTGTGGAATCCTGTCTCAGAGCTAAACCACTACCTGGAGCATGATTTTGCAAACATCGATCCTGATCTTTCCGGTGAAAAGATAGACTTGCTCGAGTGGTGGAAGAACAACAAGCGGACATTTCCTGTGCTGTCACATTTTGCATGGGATGTTCTACTGGTGCCGGTGTCCACTGTCTCTTCAGAAGCAACGTTCAGCATGGTAGGGAGAATAATTGAAGAAAGAAGATCATACCTCACGCCTAAGATGGTGGAGGCAATCACATGCGCAAAGGACTGGGAATTGGCTAAAGAGCAGCAACAGCATCAACTGGAGGATCTTGAGATCATCCAAGCGTATGCTGACCTCGAACGCATGAACGATCTCGACATTGATGAGTAGTTAGTTTGTACATATGTTGTTACTGTACTCTTTTCCTTACTCGGGGAACCCCACTCTGGGGTGTAAGGTTTTTAACGAGGCAGTAACATTGTGTCTGTAAAATATCAATAAAAATTCAATTTTCCCCCAAAATATTTACATGCCCATGTTTTTACTAATTAATTCAATTTTAACTAGGTTCTTTATTAGGCGGGCACGAGAGGAATGAAGATGGTGGTCGCCACCACCATCACCACCTCCGCCGTATATAGTAATTTTGGGTTGGGCTTGGGCTGGCACGGCACGACCCCAGCACGATGGGCTTTGGGCCATGCCTGGGCCTGGCCGGAGGCAAAGTGGGCCGGCACGGCACGTCACGGTAGGGTGACCAGGCTGAGCCGGCACGGCACAACGCGGCCCGAAGCACGGTGGGCTCGGGCCGGACCGGCACGGCACGGCCCAACTCCCACCTCTATGCACATGCATCCAGTACATTCCTCATGCAGGCTTTAATTAACATACATAAGTGTGTCATTGTAACAATATTACCATATATCAGCAAAATAAAACAGAGTGCTCCTCTGTCACACAGACATGAACATACTCATATGTCTTGTATGTTTACACCAAAAGTATGGCCCATTAAGCTATGTTAACTCCCAACTATGTTTACACCAAAAGTATGGCCCATTAATCTATGTTAACTCCCAACTAGCTGCTAAGTAATTATGTGGTCCATCTTAATACGAAGTAGTAAACTAAAAGTCAAACTTAGAAATGACATATTGACTTTAGTCCCTGTATCACTTTGTTAGTTACCTACGAAAGAAGAAACCAATACGAATTAACTATTCACCAAGAACAAAAGAAAAAAAGCATGTCTGTAAACATACCATATTGAGGAGGCTTCAGAGGAGATGAGGTCTCGTGAGCATCAACACGCCGATCGATGAGGACGCTCATGCATCGCTCAATGGTTGCTTGCGAGTTCGCGACATCGCCGACATCGCCGATGGGAGGAGGCGACACGTGGTTGTATGGCGGTGCTGATCAGGTGCGGCAGGGTTCGAAGGTTCGAGAAGGGCCTCCATGCCATGGATCGAGCAGATATGGGTCGGCCCATAGATTTGATACTACTTTCTCGGATTTTTTCTCTCATTCCCGTGTAGGGTTCCACTATCGTCCCGGCGTTGGATTCCCAAGCATTCGCGGTGGGAGAGCTCGCCTTATGGCTAGGAGAGGTGAAATCAAAGCGATTAGGTTGAGAGCTAGGGTTGTTCGGAGGGTGTGAGAGCCAGAGCCTTTGCTTCGATCGTTCGCTATCGTGGTTTGGGAAGGGGTGATGGATCGACGTCGAGGAAGGTACCCTCGACGACTAGGTTGGAGGATTGGATGGAGGATGATGATTTGCTAGCAGAAGATGAACTCCGAGAGCAGCTGATTAGAGAACAAGAGCAAAAGTGACGGTTTAAAGAGAATCCGCATGGGGGCCCTCAGAAATCAGGTTTGCACTTGGGCTCTTATGATAGAGTTAGATCGGATTTTCGTGGATCTGGGGGACAAGATAAGGGTTTGCATGTTCAATCCAAAGGGTGGGAAGGGATTTTCGGTAACACGCTGACCCAAAATCGGCTCAATGCCCAAATTTCACCGAGGGCGGATCCGCCCACACATAGCACCTCACTTACACTTTTCGTCCTCGCTTCATGTAAAAGGGTTAACCCGGAGGTGCTACGTTTGGATCCAATAGGCATTATATACCACTACAACTCACTTGAGACAAGCAATGTGGGACTAATCCCATCACACAACTCCTCATGGGCCACATGGGCCACACTACAAGCAGGCCGGGGTATTACATTCACCCCAACTTAAGGGCTGACGCCCTCGGCAAAGATACCGCATACGCTGCAAATGCCCGTAACCACCCCTTGGTACATGTCCGTGCGCCCAAAGGTCGGCACATATGTCATGCCATGTGTCCACTCCGGCCCACATGTGCCATGCGCCATATGCCCGCGCCCGCCCCGCACGCGCCTGCAAATAAGGTTGATGCTCTAATACCATCTCGTAACACCGACCCAAAATCGGCTCAATGCCCACCCACCGTGGGGCGGACCTGCCCACACATAGCACCTCACTTACACTTTTCGCCCTCATTTCATGTAAAAGGGTTAACCCGGAGGTGCTACGTTTGGATCCAACATGCATTATATACCACTACACCTCACTTGAGAAAAGCAATATGGGACTAATCCCACCACACAACTCCTCATGGGCCACGCTACAAGCAGGCCGGTGTATTACATTTTCATCGTGATTCTTCGAGCAGGGAAGGGGGGAGTCGTAGAGATGATTTTGCTAGAGTTGAAGGTAGGGGTGGTTTTGGTGGAAGAGGAGGAAATCTTAGATCTAACTGAAATCGACTTGGTTTTCAATGGGAAGATCCGCTGTATGTCGATAAAGGAAAAGATCAGAGGAAGAATTGGGGGAACATTGGTCCAAATACTGGGGTTCTTTGAGATGAAGATAGGGGCACTTGCTTCCGATGCCTTCAATCTGGGCATCATCAAGCGAGGTGTACTAATCCCCCAGTTTCTACAAGTATAAAAAACTGGGCATTTGACTTCTGGTTGTCCAGATGAAAAACGAAATCAGGGTCTCAAATTATTTGGATTTGGGATTCCAGATCAAGGGTTTTACAGTTTGCGTATTCTTGGTCTCAAGTTAGCTGAACAACAAGCTGCTTCTAGTGTGATTGAGATAAAAGAGGGTGTAGCCTCAGTACAGCGAATCGAAGCATAATTGAAACATCTTATAGAAGATAATTGGGATTGGAGAGTTCGAAAGGTTTCTGAAAAGGAATATGCTGTGGTGTTCCCTTGGAAAGAGATTCTGGATACTTGGTCTAAAACTAGGGGTGTTGAAATGACTTTACATTCCATTAAGGCAAAAATTGAGAAATCCACTATTGACCGTAAAGCTTCTTCGATCTTGGTTTCTACGTGGATTAAGATGTATGGGATCCCTATTGCTGCTAAATCTGAAAGTATTGTCAAAGAGATAGCTAGTGTTGTTGGTGAACCAATGGAGGTTGATGCAATCAGTTTGTTGAGGGTGGACCTAGTTAGGGTGAAGGTTTTTTTTCGTGATCTTTCTAATATTAATTGCTTTATACAAATCTTTATTAACTCAGTGGGATATATGATTAGATTTGAGGTAGAAGGGGTGGGTTTTGCGAAAAAGGGGGATTCATAGTGTTCCTGATGACAAATATGAGGGTAAGAAGAAAGATGAGGAGGAGGAGTCTAATGACAGCAATCATAAGACTAAATGGGAAAAGATGGTTGAGAAATTTGGAGGAGACTCAGTCCAGACTTCAGATCAAAAAAGTGGAGGTGGATCTAATAAAAACAAAGTTAGGAAGCAATCTGAGGTAGATTCTGGTGTAGGAGACATAGTTTCTGGTAATGAGGAAGGAGATACTCAGATTATCCAATTCAAACCAGATGATTAGGCTCTGGTTATGATGCCTCTAGCCTTTAGTTACCCTAAAGAATTGGTTCAGGAGGGAACCTTTGAAATGATAGAAGATGATTCTCATATGACTGGGGGTTTAGGTCTAGATGATCAGCTCGAGGGTGGAGTTCCTGAAGATGCATTTGATGTCCATTGCCCTTATGATGCTATAGTAGTTCATACCAAGACCAGTCCTATTTACATGAAGGCAACTTTGTGGCCTTATCTTCGGTCCCCTGATAAGGGCAAAGCTACAATTGTAAAGGAAAAGTTAGAACATCAGGTTGTCACAGAAAAGGCGAGTTAATTTGATAGTCAAAATAAGGGGATTTCGATTAAAAAGTGTCAGCAAAAGAAGACCAAGTGGATTTAGTTACAAAAGAAGAGAATGTGAAAGAGCTACAAAATAATACAGGGGTGACAATTCAAGATCTGACAGGAGATCTAGAACATAGACCTACCCAGAGTGTCTTGACAGATGACTCGATTACTGCAAAAAAAAGGGGTAGGAACAAATTTAAAGAACCTCAGGTGGCAATTAGGAAAAGTACTTGTATCCAAGATCAAGGTATTCCCATGCAGAGAAAGCAACCTTGTCAAATCTATTCAGAATCTAGAAAGCCAAGGTAAAACTAATCCTTTTACTATTCTTAATGATGCTTCTTTTGTCTATTTAGAAAATGTTGCTTCTTGTGGGATTATTTTGGGTTCTCAAACAGAAAGTCTAAAAGAAGTGATTTCTGCATTTCAAGCCAGTGAGTTAGTGAGGGCTACTATTGCAAAAGTAGATCTTGAATCTGGTAAGACATATCAGAATAAAGCTAGCTTTTGCTGTAACACCCTGACTATAAGGAAGTCAAGATGTCACCTACAACCACTACTCTTCAATTGAATAACATCAAAACACATGACAAGGTTAATCAAGTAGTAAAATTATACGGAAACAAGAATTCATCATCAGGTTTAATCAATGGAATGGAAATGAACAATTCTGAGAGATAAGGTAGTTATGACCAAACTGGCTTATTACAATTCAACACAAGTCATAATTATCGACAGTAAAAGTCCTCAAAATGTTTGGTTTATGGTAGTGAGTGCATCGTGATGAACTACCCTCCACAAGATCATTCTTCCTTGTCATTTACCTAAATAAGACAATAAAGCAAGAATGAGCCAAAGACTCAAAGAAGTAATCAGATGTGACAATCAAATATTCCATGAGCAATATATCACAATCATCATTTGAACATTTATTGAAACGAATTTATGAATGGATGAAGTGGAATGATGCATTGAAGGAATTGGACATATTGCAAAGATATATCTAGATAGCGAGTGAAACACCCGCGGTGTTCACTTAAAGTAATCGTATGAAGAACGTTTCATACGACCGTCCAACGTGGCCCACATTGGAATGGTGGACTCACGTAACATGGCCCACATTGGAATGGTGGACTCATGTACCCATTCTGGAATTGATGGGATTTTCAAATGCCCATACTGGAATTGATGGGTCTTACAAATGTAGTTTATGCATGTCATGATGTGATCCCATGGCAATATTGAATAGTACTCATAATTGAAAAGAAACACATGGCATTCATCTACAAGTACGAACAAATATAATCATTCACTCACACATCACATTTTTGCATCAAACATAGTATACAAGGTACTTGCAGTATATCAACATCATGAACAAGGCACAAAACATTCATGTAAACAACATATCATTATGCATACAAGATTTGCCTTTTATGTAGTGACTCGTTAGCGAGCAACGGAGGTGTTCCCACACGGATGTCTCACCGCCTACACAAGCATGTTCCCAAAATAAGAACAACGATATAACACTGCTACCGATGTTCTACAATAACCCCGACTATTCAATATACCGCATAGACCCAAATTGAAAATAAACTATTCTCGCCAGATTTCAGCCCTTATGAGCAGCGGTACGAGAAAAAGCATATTTAATTATCTGGAACTCGAAACGACACGAAACCAGTGCCCAGATTTTCTTAACGTAACAGACTACGAAACTCTAGTTGATGGTAAACTCTAATTCGGCAAAAACAGAGGTCTAACCATCCAATGAAAAACTATAACTGCAGTCTGTCCAGAATTCAGAACAGCCCTAAAGAAAAGGCTCTAACTTTTAAACCACTGATCCAAATAAAGTGATCTTTATCAGCCTGGAAAGATGGTGAAATTATCTTCATAAACCTAGTTGGGTGGCCGACCTGATTCTGACTCTAACTAGATCAAAACCTAGGTGCAACCGACTATATCCAACATTTCTGACAGACAGACCAGCACGTAGTAAAACAGTCATAACTTTTAAACTACTGGGTGAAAATTCGTGATCCAGGTGCCAAAAGAAAGCTAATGAAACCAGGAACATATCTCTAGGAGAGGTCAACCCGAGATTCGGCCTCTAAAGGGTCGAAACTGGCCGCGCAAGGAGACGGATGCGTTCTGGAATCTCCAGGACAGAACCCGATTTAGATCTAATCCATCAATAAACAATAAAACCGAATCAAACTACCACTAAAAACCTTCGTTACCCTTGAAGACCCGTGGGACGACGATGATCCGCTGCCCGAAGATCCTCCTCTCTTCTCCTCCCTTCTTTCTCCAAAGAACGGCCACCCGATGACGACGAACGACGTCGACGGCGGCGGGGAATGGAGATGATGGAGGGGCCCTTGAGGAGGAGCGACGGGGATCACCGGGGATAGCACCATCACCGCGAGGAGGCGCCATGGAGCAGCAAGGAGGCCGGCTTGGGGGAGGGAGGAGGCGGCCAAGGGGGAGGGGAGGAGATAGGGGCGGCTAGGGTTTGGGGGGGGAAGTGGTGCCCCCTTTTGGCCGGCCCCTCTTGGGCCGGCCCCTCTTGGCCCACGCGCGGCATGCCCAAAGTTGACGACAAATACAATTACCCCCGCTGTTTGGAAAATCCGTCGAAAGATGTTTCTTTTACTCCCTCCGACTTCTTTCTTTTTACCGATTCGATTCCGGAAAGTTGTAAATCTCGTTTTCGAATAAAATTCCCAGATAATTGAAACGATACAACCTAGCTGGATAAATGAGGTATTACACTCTATCCCCCTTAGAAAAGATTCGACCTCGAATCTACGCACCAATCTACTCGAAAGGAAACTGCGTCTGGAATGAAACAACGATAATTCAAGCTTGGAATTGCTCAGATACTCGCTTAACACTCGAGCACACCGCATTTATGCGCATTTCGCATAAGGATCCGTGACGATCAACGCGATAAGCCAACGCCCTAATTCTTACAACTTTCAAAACGAAGAGAATCCAACTAGAAATAGAGAGTCCTCATCGCATCCACGTAATGGTAACTCTCACCAAAAGGTTAGATTCCAAATTTGATAATTCATCTCAAAACAAATCCATTTTCTAAATAGGCGCTTTACAAATGAACACCACTACAAACGAAGGAGAAATTATCGAACGCCTAAACCAAACACCGCGCTTGTCCAATTAGAAAGAATCTACATGCCAACAAAACCTCAACTCAAATTGCGTAAAACACCGGTCAACAACACCAAACTCAACCGAGAATCAAGAAAACACCTCATTATCCGATGAACATTCCTTTCCACGCTTTCTTTCTTCTAGGAATAAAATTTCTCTCGAATCCTTGAAATTTGAATTCATCGCATACCACACGAGCTTAAACCTTTAGTCAAATATCCTCAAATCATGCTCAAACTGAATTAAATCATCCACACCATTGTGGAGAGACTCTATGAAATCTACTAGATACTCTAGGTAATACAGTATCGATTTGATTGAAAGCATCCATAACACCACAATAGTAGGCACCACGCAATCACATTATCTTCAATTTCCAATAACAACAATTCAAGATCCTTAGCACGCACGACATGTACTACATCGTAAGAGTTCTATCAATGACCATTCATTGCTCAGGAAACTCTATTATCCCACTTCCTCTACGCACAATCATCGTGTAACCAATGGTCTAGCATAACAATGCAAACCCAAACTTAACCTCCAAGATCTCTACCACCAATTTCAATTATAACATATAGGGAAATCAATGGATTGACTCTCCAACATTTTCCCCAATTCTAACATACTCACTCAATTGCATACTTAGAAATTTCTCGCCTAATCTCGCATCATTATCCAATTGCGCTGCTTTATAGAAGTAATCAAGGTTTCCATACTTTCGATAATCACCGACCATTCAATCATGAACTGAAGTTATGAAGTTTCACTATACCATAGGTTCTACTCAGTCGAAACACTTTTCAGACTTGCTTCGAAACCAAGCATTCCATGTGAATTTAATTTTTTTTTCTCCAAGAGATACAGATCAAAACCATTCTACATTCTACTACTCCTCCAGTAACTTGGTAGCAAAATATCACCGCTACGATTACTCATCTACCACCAACCAGTTGCCAAACTTAGCCTTTGCAAACACTTTGCAACCCAAAACTGTGATCCTTTCACCAAAGGAAGAGGCGAACAAAGATAAGTTTATTCACACGTAAAGACGTTGCTCATCACGGCGAAAGCAGAAAGCAAAAGAAATATTCGATAAAGGTGATCTTGAAAACGAAAGTCGAGTTCATAATTGAGGCACACAACCTCAAAAGAGAATAGCAAAACAAATTGACACGAAAGAAAGATATTACGCTTGAAATTCGCCATCTCTTGAGCGGAAAGAGCAACAAATTTAGGGACGCCAAATAACCACAAGATTTAATTAAGAATCGATAAGATCCTTCAACAGCCAACTTGCTCAAATAGTTCATCTACTTGGGAAACACGAGATCCAAATGTTCTCACCACAAAACTCAAACATTTCCCTTTACAGATTTCACTAAAACAAACGGATTAACTTCGCCTCAAGAGATCAACGAAAATATTCTTTTATTGCAACCTCACTTAGCTAACTCAAACCAAGGAGCCTTTCGACTAAATCACACGAAATCTTTAAGAAACAATAGGTTAAACCAATTCCTCTAGTTACCCAAAATAATTTCATTATCGCTGATTCACGAGCTCCAAGGTACCGTGAAAGCTAAACTTGAAATATTCTTATTTGAACGATGCCACTAAAGGCGATCAATTTACTACGTGTATTAACATCAAGCCCATAACAACACTTAGAAAACTTTTCTAAGACCCACGTGGAATGAATGGGTTGATTCCTTCTCGAAAGAAGAGGCAAATAGAAACGGTTTTCACCAACCAAAAAATCACTTACCACTGCAAGGAACACGTAACTCGGGAAAACCAATTAGGCAACGAACTCGAAAAACATATGGAAGTCCACAGCTGAAAACATAGGCCTCACAAAAATAGAATATCCGACCTTAACTATTAGGAACAAACGGGTATTCAAGATCAAAACACCCGCATCATGGAAGAACTATTATAATTTTTTTCAACATATCGCTTTACTCGACAAACTATGTTTACCACAAAGAACTTGAATTCCCAAAAGAGCATGAACACCAAAACAGAAATTTGATCGCTTTAGAAATGTTACGAAAGGCGACAACTCTCTTTCTTTATAAAGGAATCAACATTGCCATCACATTACTGATCATGTCAATAAACCTTCTAAAGGAACATGGCAAATCGTGTTATAGAAATTTTTCAGCATCAAATGGAATTGTAATAACAACTTATTCTAGAAAGGAAACTTAGTACGAAAACCACAAAGTCAAACAAACCTCTCACACAACTCCACCATAACATTAGAAAAGGGTTCGACATTTTTTTAAGAGAGGTTCTAAACTCCAACATTCCAACTACTCCAAAAGAAACGAGTAGAGTCAAGACTTTCTTTGACAAACTTTGTAAAAGCTAATTCCTGTTCCCCAAAATACCAAACGGTTAACCAGGTCCCCTTAATCAACAAGTGAGATAGGACCCTTACAAAAAGAATGATCTTGTCAATAATATCGTACAAGTAGCAAAGAGAGCTCAAGAATCGAAAGACAAGAATTGTTTTGAAAACATCTAGGGACCAATAGGAACCCATAGCCAACCAATTTGTTTGATTACCATCTCCGACTTAATCACCACAAGGCACCCCAAAAAGGGTTTTAACACGAATCCTCAGAAAAGAGATACGTTAAACTTCAAGACGCGGAATGATCCAAATAAATACATGGAGCCAATGCTTCCTCGTGTTAACGAACTTACAATGTAAAACTCTCATTATACAAACTATCAAACGAGTAAACGAGTCGCTATTTTCCAATGAGAAGGAAGGAACAAACATGGAAATATCCATATTGCCCACTGTCGAAGATCATTTAAAATAAAAGAAATTCAACAACTGAAAAACCATAATATTTTCAGAGAACCATTAAAGACCTATTGGATCTCATCAACTACCATGAATCATGAACCTAAGAGAAATTCATCAATTACCACCGACAAGAATTTGTCAAAATCGAAATCAAAGTAGAGAACCACCGCCTATAGCATCCCAAAAAGAAATATGCAAGATCATTGTGCACTTGATAAAGAACTTGCAAAAGAAATCGCCAATGCCCAAACTCCAAGCGAACACACGGTTGAATTTTCCAATAGGGTAAAACAGAACTTCAAAGTGAAAAGATAAATCTTGCAATTTAACTACGCCACGTGAGCGTAAATATCACAATAGTAGAAAGAACAATAATTGTCTCAAAGAACGATCGAAATCTACTAGAGATTGCCCACTTCATTATAACCTCCATTCAAAAGAAATTCACGATCTATCGTAAACTACAACCGTAAAAACCAGATACAAACTTGAGAAGGACAACAACTTCATCAATGAGCTCAGCTCAACACGTAACTATGGAACAGGATAAGAACTTCTACTATTACAACACGATCAAGGTGTAGCCCGCAAAACCCGTGACGACAACCACGATCTCACCGCCGACGTCCGCTACCGATACGCATAACTAATGCAATCAATTATGAATATATAGGATCATCTCATGACAATCATAGGATAATTCATAGATATATAGGATATCGATCACGACATAGATTAATAAAAGAAAGATAGTATGTACAATTCTATACCATACAACATAATGAACAACATCACTAGAAATGCGGAAACAATGGATTTCCCAACCCCACCTATCAGGCACAAGGTGTCATTTTAATAACTTATTTACCACGGACCTAAAGCCCGCTCGATACTAATCTGTAACACCACGACTATAAGGAAGTCAAGATGTCACCTACAACCACTACTCTTCAATTGAATAACATCAAAACACATGACAAGGTTAATCAAGTAGTAAAATTATACTAAACAAGAATTCATCATCGTGTTTAATCAATGGAATGGAAATGAACAATTCGAGAGATAAGGTAGTTATGACCAAACCGGCTTATTACAATTCAACACAAGTCATAATTATCGACAAGAAAAGTCCTCAAAATGTTTGGTTTATGGTAGTGAGTGCATCGTGATGAACTACCCTCCACAAGATCATTCTTCCTTGTCATTTACCTAAATAAGACAATAAAGCAAGAATGAGCCAAAGACTCAAAGAAGTAATCAGATGTGACAATCAAATATTCCATGAGCAATATATCACAATCATCATTTGAACATTTATCGAAACGAATTTATGAATGGATGAAGTGGAATGATGCATTGAAGGAATTGGACATATTGCAAGATATACCAGATAGCGAGTGAAACACCCGCTGGTGTTCACTTAAAGTAATCGTATGAAGAACGTTTCATACGATCATCCAACGTGGCCCACATTGAATGGTGGACTCACGTAACATGGCCCACATTGGAATGGTGGACTCATGTACCCATTCGAATTGATGGGATTTTCAAATGCCCATACCGAATTGATGGGTCTTACAAATGTAGTTTATGCATGTCATGATGTGATCCCATGGCAATATTGAATAGTACTCATAATTGAAAAGAAACACATAGCATTCATCTACAAGTACGAACAAATATAATCATTCACTCACACATCACATTTTTGCATCAAACATAGTATACAAGGTACTTGCAGATATCAACATCATGAACAAGGCACAAAACATTCATGTAAACAACATATCATTATGCATACAAGATTTGCCTTTTGCGTAGTGACTCGTTAGCGTGCAACGGAGGTGTTCCCACACGGATGTCTCACCGCCTACACAAGCATGTTCCCAAAATAAGAACAACGATATAACACTGCTACCGATGTTCTACAATAACCCCGACTATTCAATATACCGCATAGACCCAAATTGAAAATAAACTATTCTCGCCAGATTTCAGCCCTTATGAGCAGCGGTACGAGAAAAGCATATTTAATTATCTGGAACTCAAACGATACGAAACCAGTGCCCATATTTTCTTAACGTAACAGACTACGAAACTCTAGTTGATGGTAAACTCTAATTCGGCCAAAACAGAGGTCTAACCATCCAATGAAAAACTATAACTGCAGTCTGTCCAGAATTCAGAACAGCCCTAAAGAAAAGGCTCTAACTTTTAAACCACTGATCCAAATAAAGTGATCTTTATCATCCTGGAAAGATGGTGAAATTATCTTCATAAACCTAGTTGGGTGGCCGACCTGATTCTGACTCTAACTAGATCAAAACCTAGGTGCAACCGACTATATCCAACATTTCTGACAGACAGACCAGCACGTAGTAAAACAGTCATAACTTTTAAACTACTGGGTGAAAATTCGTGATCCAGGTGCCAAACGAAAGCTAATGAAACTAGGAACATATCTCTAGCAGAGGTCAACCCGAGATTCGGCCTCTAAAGGGTCGAAACTGGCCGCGCAAGGAGACGGATGCGTTCTGGAATCTCCAGGACAGAACCCGATTTAGATCTAATCCATCAATAAACAATAAAACCGAATCAAACTACCACAAAAACCTTCGTTACCCTTTGAAGACCCGTGGACGACGATGATCCGCTGCCCGAAGATCCTCCTCTCTTCTCCTCCCTTCTTTCTCCAAAGAACGGCCACCCGATGACGACGAACGACGTCGACGGCGGCGGGGAATGGAGATGATGGAGGGGCCCTTGAGGAGGAGCGACGGGGATCACCGGGGATAGCACCATCACCGCGAGGAGGCGCCATGGAGCAGCAAGGAGGCCGGCTTGGGGGAGGGAGGAGGCGCCAAGGGGAGGGGAGGAGATAGGGCGGCTAGGGTTTGGGGGAAGTGGTGCCCCCTTTTGGCCGGCCTACATGGGCCGCCGGCCCTCTTGGGCCACTGGGCACAGACTGCGCCCAAAGTTGACGACAAATACAATTACCCCCGCTGTTTGGAAAATCCGTCGAAAGATGTTTCTTTTACTCCCTCCGACTTCTTTCTTTTTACCGATTCGATTCCGGAAAGTTGTAAATCTTGTTTTCGAATAAAATTCCCAGATAATTGAAACGATACAACCTAGCTGGATAAATGAGGTATTACAGCTGCTCAAAGAGGGGTGCCCAAAGAAGAAGTTAGTTTGGAGGTTATAGACAATGATGCAAGGGGTGACAGGGTTTTAAAGTGAATAAGCAAGTCAGGGGAAAGGTTAAATCAGGTAGGACTTCGTATACGAAGTGTAATACATGAAGACTCTTTTTTAAAATATTAGAGGGCTGGGTAAACCAGCCAGGAGGGGCCAACTTAAAGAGTTGATCTACAAAGAGAGATTGGATGTGGTGGGGGTGAAAGAGACCATTAAGAAAAACTTTACTAATAGAGAGTTGAAGGCTATTTCTGGTAATGGAGATTTTGGGTGGAATTGGATCCCTGTCCAAGGTCACTCTGGTGGTATTCTTCTAGGGGTGAGGAAAGATAATTAGGATATTGAAGGGTATGATCATGCTAGTTTTTTTGTAAGTATGGTGGTGAGACATAAACAGATTAACTTCAAATGGGAACTGGTGACAGTGTATGGTCCAGCACATCATGATGAATCTCAGAAGTTCTTGGAGGAGCTGCATAGCAAGTCTCAAAATGCTATACTCCTCCGTGATAGGGGAGACTTCAATTTAATCGTAAAAGTCGATGATAAAAGTTCTACTGTGTCATTCACAACTGATGGATAAATTCAATGATTTTATTGATAATAATCTGCTTACTAGAGGTCAAGAGAAGTGGGTCTAAATATACCGACTAATAAACAATCTTGCCCCATTATGGTGAATCTGGACAGGATTTTGATGACTACAGCCTAGGAAGTCACTTATCCTCTCTGTTATGCTTATAGCCTGACAAGAATAGGATCTGATCATACTCCTATCATTCTACATTTAGGAGAGGATGCTATAGATCCTAAAGGGAGATTCTATTTTGAGAAAAAGTAGTTTTGTCACGATAATTTCAGAGAGATGGTACTAAATAAATCGGAGGAAATTAGCAGGAAAGTACCGAGAACAAAGACTCAATGGATAAATGGAATGGGAGCCCGCTTCTCTCGTATAGTTTCTAAGATGTTGGGGTGCTAATATAAATGGGGATTGTAGAAGAGAGAAGAAGATTATTTTGGATAACCTGAATAGGATGGATATGAAAGCTGAAGCTCAAAATCTATATGCTGGGGATTGGATTTACAGATATAAGGCTGAGAGAGATTAGGAAAAAATTATGACATGGAGGATAGATTTTGGCAGCAGAGAGGAAATTCGAAATGGGTCATCCAAGGGGATGCTAATACCATATTTTTTTCATAGTTGTGCCAATGGCAGGAGGAGGAAGAACTTGATTTTTAGTTTGGATAATGGGGAGGAACATTTAACCTCAGAGAGGAACATTAGAGAGCATATTTATGAGTATTATAAAGCTCTGTTTGGGAATGAAGTTAGCCAGAATGTGCATCTGGGCTATGATTTTTGGAAGGAAGATCCCATGATAACTGATGCTGACAATGAAAGCATAATCCAACCTTTTTATGAACAAGAAGTTATGCAAGTTATCAAGGATCTACTAGCTGATTCTGCACCTGGACCAGATGGGTTCCCCATTGCTTTCTATATAAAAAATTGGGAGACTCTAAAGAAATTCTAAATGGAACTTGTCTTAGATTTCTTTAAGGGGGATCTAGATCCAAAGAGACTGAATTATGAGGTGATTACCTTGATACCCAAAATCAAGGAGGCAGCTTTAGACCTATTTGTTTGATTAATGTTAGCTTCAAAATTATGACTAAGCTTTTGGCTGTGAGATTGGGTAAGATTGCTGAGAAGATTATTCATAAAAGTCAAACAACTTTTATCAAAAGAGAAATATTCTAGATGGAGTGATTTCTTTACATGAGATTTTGCATAAATTGAGAATTTCTGAGAGGAAGGGAGTTATTCTCAAACTGAATTTTGAAAAAGCTTATGACAAGATTCAGTGAGGGTTTTTTGGAAAATATTATGAAAGGAAAAGGATTTTCTAAGGAATGGGTGGATTGGGTGATGAGTTCCATTAGGGGTGGCAAAGTGAGCATTAATATTAATTGTTATTGGACCCTACTTTACTTCTCACAGGGGCTTGAGACAAAGAGATCCTTTGTCCCCTTTATTATTCAATCTGGCAGCTGATGCATTGGCAGAGATTGTAGATAAAGCCCAGGAGAAGGGCCTGATTAATGGGGTGATTTCTCATTTGATTCCGGGGAAGGGGGGAGGGGGTTACTTTGCTTCAATATGCAGATGACACTATTTTGATGATAGATTTTGAAAAGAAGTATATTTTAAACCTCAAATTTCTTCTTTATTGCTTCGAGTGGATGTCAGGCCTAAAGATCAACTATCATAAAAGCGAGGTGTTTGTTTTGGGGGTGGATGAGGTGGATGCTATTAAAGTTTCCAATAACTTCAATTATAAATTGAGAGCCTCCTCTTACCTATCCGCCATTGATATTGGGGATAGAAAAATGGGTATAAGGGCAGCAGGGAATGTGATTAATAAGATGAAGAGAAGACTAGATAACTGGAAGAATAATTTTCTTTCTTCAGGGGTCAGGCTAATCCTGACTAATAGTTGTCTTAGCAACAATTGATTTACACCATGGGGTTTTATGAGTTGAATGAGGAAACCCAGAAAAGGATGGACTCAATTAGATCCAGGTTCTTTTGGAGAGGGGCAAGTGATAGATTTAAATATCATATGATCAAATGGGAGGCAGTGTGTAGGCCAAAGGTTTTTGGAGGACTAGGGTTGATTAATACCAGACTGATGAACAAGTGCCTTCTTTGCAAATGGTTCTGGAAGATGAACAATGCTAATGATGAGATTTGTTTAGTATTCTTAAAGCTAAGTATTTCCCTTAGGGAGATTTTAGAAATTATAATCCAGTTAGAAGCTCTCAATTCTAAAGATCTATTAATAAAGTTCAATTGGGGGGTTTCCTTTCACGTAGGAAATGGGAGAACTATCTCCTTTTGGCATGATATTTGGGTGAATGACTGTCCTCTTTAAAAATCAGCTTACCTGGGTTGTATGTCATTTACTCATATTCTGCTTGTAAGGTAGCTGATTGCTTGGTGAATGGGACATGGAATATCCAATTTGTTAGAAACTTTGGGAAAGAAGAAAGACAATGGGCACTTCTTAAGAATCAGTTAGAAGGGGTGGAGTTGAATGGAGAGATGGATGTAATAGTGTGGTGCTTAGATAGCAAAGGTAAGTTTATAGTAAAGTCTCTATACAAAAGGTTAGCCTTTGGTGGGTGATTGACAATAGAATGAGAAAATTGTGGTTTGGCAATATCCTCTAAAAGTTAAAATTTTCTTTGGCACACTTATTATAATAGGATTCAAATAGCTAATCAGCTTAGTGCTAGAAATTGGAAAGGGGATGTGCATTGTATCCTCTGCGGAGTGATAGAGGACGCAAAGCATGTTCTTTTTCAGTGTGTTCTTGCTAAGTTTGCTTGGTCATGTTGTATGGAAGCTTTCGGTTGGAGGAGATGTCCAGACTCACTTGAAGATTTTCATTATAATTGGCTCGACATATGGGGTGCTAACAATTATAATATTTGCTTATTCATCTTTGCAGCATTGGCCTGGACGCTTTAGAAAATCAGAAATAAGATGGCATTTGAGAGGACTTTCCCTAAGCAGTCATTTGAAGTTGTATTCCAATTTATGTCGTGTTTGCAGCGCTGGTGGGTGGCAAGCGAAAAGGAGGATCGTCAAAAAATAGAAGTCCTGATGAAGATGCTTGAAGACTGGATGAGAAGGTTCTGTAAGGGAGAGATATAGTGTAGTCTGGCTTTTTTTTTGCTTGATCCAGGCTTATATGTAATATTGTCTTCTTCTCTTAGACATTGGGTTGGTGTTGGTTGTTCTCTCTAGTGGTCGCCCTGGTTAAACTAGTTCTCCCAGCTTAGTTGTTGCAATTGATTGTACTTTTGGATATTAGGTTTATAAAAGATGGATGTCTTCCGAGTTCAACAAAAAGCATGCATGCACGAAAGTGCTACATGTTGCATCCCTAACACAACTTCGCTACATGTTGCATCCCTAACACAACTTCCGCTACATGTTGCATCCCTAACACAACTTCGCTACATGTTGCATCCCTAACACAACTTCCGAACATAAAAGTGAACAAGACAACATATCCTACTCAATCAACATTCAGCTTGCCATGCATATATATGGTGTGGATTTTATTTGCATGATTTCATCGAACATTTATCTGCATGGCAGGCTCGATGATCCACCCCAATTATCATTGCCATAAGAAAAAGTATCATTGTGCATCTTACAAGAGAACCATTCTAATCAAGAACATATAACAAAAACAAGACAACATATCTTACTCTATCTACCTTTAGCTTACACTACTACGTAAAACTCATCACGCATTTGTTCGAATCGTTATCACGCACGGTTTTTGAACCGTCTCAATTTTTATGTCTATGATAATAGTGTTATCACGCACGGTTTTTCAACCGTCTGTGATAAGTTTAACACGCACGGTTTTTAATAGAACCGCTCAGGAATTGAAGTATCACGACGGTTCTATTACCAAACCGTCTCGTGATACTTCGAATCATAGACGGTTCTATTAAAAACCGCTCGTGATACTTTAGAATCGAGACGGCTCTAATAAAAACCGCTCGTGATATTACATAATCACATACGGTTTGATCTAAGAACCGCTCATGAGGCTTGCATATCACGCACGGTTCTTGGTTTAAACCGTCTGTGATTACCTAGTATCACACACGGTTTTGAACAAAACCGCTCGTGATATGTCCTTCCACTAACTAGTTTTTGTCGATTTTCACTAGCCTCGTGAATTGCTAGCCATACCCTCCAAAACAAACAAGGTAAACAATGACATCACAGATTATTGTTGACAACTCAAAGCGATCATTTAACTCAAAATCAATTACAAACGAATAAGTAGAAACAAATACATCACGATTATTGTTGACAACTCAAAGTGTTCATTTAACTCAAAATCATTTACAAAAGAATGTTTCAAGTATTGTCGCTAGAGTTACAAATTGAATTACAACTAGTCAAAGTGAGTTACAATATTGAATCAATTACAACTAGTCGACGACGTGAAACTCTCCATCGGGTTAACGATTTCGACTTGATGAAGTCGCAGAGCAACCTCGAACGTGTGTGACCTCATTCTTCCGGAGTGCTTTTAACTCTAGGTTCAAGTCCCGCCGCTAGCAAGAGTAAAGTGGTAAGAATATATATTTAAATTTATAATTAGAAAATAACTATAGCGAGATTGACCTACCCGGGATCGTGTCGTGGAATTAATCAATAGCCGCATATGATGGCATACGAGAATGCGATAGGTGATCTTGTTTTTGCCAAGCAGACCGCAAAAATGGATATACATATATAGGTACAATACCGAGACGCAATATTTACGGAGTATGATATATTATTATTGTGTTGTATCGCTGCATCGAAATCGTGATCTTGTGGGTTAGTGTGGCGCTGCTCCTTGTATAAACCTCCCTAGGCAACATAGCCGATGAACGCCCTACATGATTCTAAAAGTTATCCTTGTCCATTTCAAACGAAGGAAGACTACAATACAATTATGTGCGGAGGAAATGATCGCATCTTTCGAGTATTCCTTTAAGAAGGGTGAAGTCATGGTTTTTGTTGAGTAGAGAATCAAGGTACAATACCATGTTCCTCTTTGGCACAATAATCACAAGAATCCAAAGGAACCTACTCATGTATGTCGCTATAGTCATAAACCTATATATGTTCAAACGAATTTTGTGTAGCAAGTAGTGAAGCACTTACTCGTTGTACGGCACCATTATGTACTCCTTGCCGCTCGAGCAAGCAATCCCATTTTTATGTAATTCTCGACGAGGATGCGCCTTGGTTTATTGTTTGCTCGAGATCACGTATGGGTCGAGGAAACCCACCGGTTCGTTGATTCGACGGCACATTTTATAATGTATCCGACGTAAGGAATGAGTTGTGATATTTATCGCTATCACGCGAGTGTAGAAATTGATTGTACACACTTACAAAGGTCCAACATCGTAGAAGTGAGGCGCCGAGGCGCTTAGGTTGTATAGGTCGAATAAGTCCTCGGCCCACGACGGCGGCCCGCCTCGTGATGAAAATGCTCGCCCCGTAGTCGACGCTGATTCCAAGATGGCCCTCCTCTTGGGTCTTGCGATGTACCACTCATGCAAAGATTGACAAGCTAGTCCCGAGCCTGTTAGTTCTTTGTTAGAGACCAACGGATATCCAAGGGAGTATTGCCCGGCTTGGCAGCGCTGAATCTTCTTCGATATCGACGGTTCGTGAACGAGACACCGCGTACGCCTTCTCCGAGATGACTCGTGGACCGATATGGTGACACGCTTGTCTTGTCCCTTCTGCGCCTTCTCGACGGAACCGATGAGGCGGGCTTCAAGCGAAGGTCAGGCGGACTCATCGAGGGTCCTATTGGAGAGGCAGCGGTCGTGACGATATCGCCACATCGCAGGTCCGTGGCGATGTCCTTCTTGGGCCATCGGATAAAAGTGTGCACGCATCCCCTAGTGTTATGATTTCTTCGCTCGGGAATCTCCACGGATGGCTATGAAATTGTCATGTACCATGTCCACCGCACTCGGCGTAACCCTCGCCCACCGGGCACCGTGTCGCATCGCTTCTTCCCGGTATGGATACACCATACCCCGCCACCTCAATAGCAATCGACCCAACCATCCTCACTTGAGCTTGCAGGCGCCGGCCCTACAAAACGGTACACAATTAGCTAAGGCGCCCTATATGTCTATATTTGGAGCATTCCGAGATGTACATTACCTCGATGTCGCCGATCGGTAATTGCACGCCGTCATGTCCAGAATTATGTGTGGACGCGACGCCATCCGATGTTGAGGAGGACTTGCTCCCAAATTAATGTGGGCGGCTTGCGCCTCATGAGTTCATTTACTTGGTTCTCAGAATTTGTTATTTGTCCTTGAAATTTTTCAATAATGACATGTTCCACATGAGCCGGCTGGTCCTTGGATCTCTTCCTACTCCTATATGTGGCGGAGTCGTGGGAATCCATCCTCCAAGGTACGTGAAACCCCAACGCCTCGCAAGCGCCCGGTGCTCCTTGTTTCCTGTACGTAGATAATACATCCTTCTCCCCGCCCACTTCGAGGGAACCTTGGGAAGATGCGAAGTCAATGCTTCCTCGCAAGAGGACATCATGTTATTATAGACACCATGAAGTTATGGACTTATTAACAACTAAATGGTTCGACATATTTACCAGCGCTGGGACACCGCCTCGTCTCGCTGGTTTGCGAAAGAGATGTCGCTCAAGACGTGGTCGATGCCCTCGCCTAACTGTGCTCGAGCGCTCGTCGAGATCCCAAAGAAACAATCGGGCAATGTCTCGCCCTCCGCCGCCCACTTCGTGGCTTTACCTGCTGCACCAGCCGTGCCGAAGTTTGTGGGGTGAGTGTTTTGGGCCCGAGAGCTCAGGCGCCGCACTTTGCTCCCGAAATTCGCCGCCGCCTTCATCCGCACGAAGGCATCCCATGTATCCCGCGACAAGAAAGGATACTTCGTGAAGGGCGTCCGACCCGTGTTCACGCATCGCGTGACAAGCGTGCTCTTGAAGGTCCTCCACGCTGCGGCACATCGCGAGCAAGCGCGCGCCATCGCACACGTGTCCGGTCTACTTCGTGAAAGTGAACGAGGCGTAAAGCTCACCCACAACCGGTCTCTCTGCATCCGCCGACACTTCCTGTGTTGGGGTGGTTATGGGGACCCGCTCTCTTACAAGTACCCCGCAGACGGTCCGAATCTTCCACCGCGTTTGGGACTCACGATCCCGACATCACCGACCTCCGTGATCGCCATGTGGCCCGACGGCAATTTAGAGATTCCTCCGCCATCTCGCCTGCACTCACCTTGATCGGAGATCCAGACGATTTGGCGACGCCGCCGACGGCGGCGAAGACGGTGCCTCGCCATCTCGCTAACTTGCTATCTATATAAGTTACGACGCAATGATTACTCACAGCACTTTCATATATCTCACAAAGGCATGAATAATCAAGTATGGTGTGGAGGCATGCAATTCACTACAACAAAAGTAATGGAACTTCTATGTGTATAGTATATACTTGTTTACGCTCATAAGCATATACATGTGTATACTTGAGGTGTACATAAATCTCCGATTATAGTATTGCCAAATCAAGAAGAAATAAAAGACAGTAGTAAGCAACACATGTAGAGCTCAAATCTGAATATGCTATCACATCAATTTCAGTATATGACAATTATTATCACAGAGCAATTCCAACAGAGCCCACAAAAGTCACTTTGCAATATATATATCTCCTAGTACTAACAAATCAATTTCAGACTTGACTTAGTACAACATATATATACTCAAAGTGATACTCAATAATTGAATACAAAGATACTCACAAGACGATGTATATCACAAGTATATGGCATCACAAGTTACTTGATCATTCTGCAAACCCTGCATGCATTGCCGCAAATACCAAAAGACCATCTAGAATAGAGCACACCCATTAAAGTAAGAGCAAAGAAGGAATTGCCGTCAGAGTACCATAGGGATCATCATTGCTTCCTGATCAACTTAGATTAGTCAAGACTCGAGTACCAAGGCTACCCATACCAACTTAGGTTAACCCAAGACCTTGATTCTCAAGATACCTAGACTAACCCAAATCACCAAGACTGGATAACCGCGATACCTAGACTAACCTAAGTAAATCCAAGCTATCTTATTCCCGTAGGTTTCATCATTCACCAAAGCAATAGCAAGGGCCAAGAAATATCCTCAGACAGGCAATAGGGAGAGGAGGCAATGGTAAGAAGGTGAGTGCACAACTAGAGAGAAGGCCACCAATACATTCCCCACCCAGAGCCCCAGCCACCCCAGATTCATTTCCCAAGCCAAGAAAAGACAAGTTCATCCCCAAAGAAGCCAAAGAAAGCCAAAGACACAAGCCTCCCCACGGCCATTCTCCCTTTTCCCCATTCCTTCCCAAACCAAGGCCAAAGGCCAGAGGCCAAAGAAAGAAGAAGAAAGAACGAGCCGTAAGGCGATCCCATCAAAAGGTAACCCCATTCATACACCACTATGAACTACCCATCGCACAAGTAGCAACCACACCACACCCCAAGAACATTATCATTCCCAATCACACCCTGCAGTATCAAGCATTCATCGCTCATCTCGAGCAATGGGAGGGATCCGGATCAAGATACCTAGACTAACCCAAATGCAACCTTTGGTTTTCATCCTTACTCACCGGTGCCGGGCAGGGGCGGGGCGACCGACGAAGGTAGGGACGAAGGGAGGCGGCGCTGGCCTGAGGCGGACGGACGAGGCGGGCGGCGCGCTGGCCTGAGGCGGGACGAAGGAGGCGGCCCCGAAAACCCTCACGGCAGAGAAGGGTGAAAAAGCAGAGTGTGCACAACCGCTCGATGATAGAACAGACTTATATACATGGATATCGCGCACGGTTCTATGATAGAACCGTCAGGATAATGCATCACGCACGATTCCATAATAGAACCGCTCAGGATAAAGACCATCACGCACGGTTCTATTATGGAACCATCTCGTGATAACTTAGAAAGGGAAACCTAATTTTAATATCACGCATGTTTCCATAATCGAACCGCTCGTGATATGTTGATATCACGCATTTGCTCATTAATAGAACTGCTTGTGATATTAGTATCACTGCATTTGCTTCGTTATAGAACCGCTCGTGATATCTCCCAAAGGAACCGCCCATCGCTAGATCAACGATCCAAGTTCATCCACGCCGATTTAATTTTGGATTTTCCCGAGAAGGCTTATTTGTTATCTGAAAATACAATTTAATTCAAAATGCATAACTTTTTCTCTCAGAACTATTTTTGAGTGAATCCAATTTGTTTGGATTCTCTATTAATGAGCTTATCTGTGAAAATTAGTTTTGAACATGTTACTATTTCTAGAAAAGTTTACTTATGCATTTTACTTTTGCTCATTTCAAGGCTTTGAAAAATTGTAGAAAGTGCATCATAGCTCCAAATGAGATGAATCCAATTGGGTTGTTCATCTCATGAGGTGCTTGATTCACTGTACTATAGCTCCAAATGAGGTGTTTTACTCATATCTTTTGCATTACAAGTCCGATAAACCGGGTCTCACACGACCAACCGAGGCAAATTGACCGATTTAGCATCGGTCCATAACACGTGACGCGCTTCCATGTTAACATCAAATTAATTACAATGGAATATATACATGCTTAATTGAAATATAGTCCTTCATGATGATCGAGGCGCATATAGCTAGCTTCCTCACTGGGTTCTTCCTCCTGTCTGATGCCGTCTCCGAAAGGAGGCAACTCGTCAAATTGATTGTACTCTTCCTCATCCACGACATTCTCAACTCCGACAATCCTTCTTTTCCCGTGAAGAACTACGTATGTTCTTATTTGTCGGGTCCGTTACATAAAAACTTGAACAACTTGCTTAGCGGGTACGAATGGTTCGCCCTTGTATCCGACACGCTTGAGGTCCACAAGAGTGACACTGCATTTGTCGACCTTCACGCCTCGCGGAAGTTTAACCCAAAGGACATCAAACAGGGGATCTTGAAAAGTACATAGTCAAGCTCCCAAATCTCCTCTACGAACCCATAGTACGAAGTTCAACCCGCGTGCCCCCCGCAGTATTGAACCCTCGTGAAATGCATCTATGCGACGCCACTGCTCGGATCAGGCTCTTCCTATCCCGAGCCGCCAGATAAAATGTGTACCCATTTATGTCGATCCTTGCCATGTCACAATTGTAAATTTTGGCCCTTTGCCAACCATAGCAAATGCTTTCATCACTTGATGACCTCCCTGAATCGCACCTTTAACCATTCGCTGAACCGACGGTTGTGTTTCTCGTGATCCAAACCTCCGACCGCCCGGATTCTCATGGCGCATCATGTCTTTGTGCTCGCCGATGTACGGGACACTTGGGTCATGTGTTGCAAGACCGTGAAATGGGCTTGCGCAGCACGTATTTAGATCGGAGTGATTTCTTTCCTTCCGATGGTCCCGATACCTCCGCCTCCCCTCATGACGAGATAGAGGCACACCTATCGGTTCCACTCGAGCCATGTAGTCGACGCAGAACTCAATGACCTCTTCACCGCATAACCTTCGATGATATCGCCTCCTACGAGATCGATTCCGCACGTAGGACTTGAGAATTCCCATGTATCTCTCAAATGGGTACATATAACGAGGAACACAGGTCGCATATCTTTATCTCTTTCACAAGGTGAACAATGAGATGGACCATGATATCGAAAAATGATGGAGGGAAATACATCTCAAGATGACATAGAGTCGCCACCACCTCGCCTACAGAGCCGAGTCCTTCGGGATCGATGACCTTCTCGAGCAATTGAATTAAAGAAATAACACACCCTAAAGATTACCACTTGACCTTGTTCGCAAGATACTTCTAATCGTAATAGAATCATTTATATCATCAAGACATGACAATCATGAGACTTCATACCAATTAATTTCAAATCATCATGGAAACAAGTTCCTTAATATTGGCGAGTAACCGACGGAACTTTCACACCATGCAAGCTTTGACACGCTTCATTTCTCTCGCCTTGGACAAAGTGTAGCAAGCGGGGAGGTACGCTCGTCCTTTATCGGTCTCTTTCGTGCTAACTCGGTTCTTATGTTCATATCAACCAAGTCACGCCGTATGCTTAACACCGCCTTTTGTTTTGCCACCGATGTTCAAGAAGAGACCAATCAAGCTATCACATACATTCTTCTCCACGCATGACGTTGATGCAAAGGGCGAACTTCTAAGTGCTCCCAATAAGGCAAGTCCCAAAAATTGACCGCTTCTTCCGATGTTTTTCCGAGGGGTTCTTGATTTACATCCCTTTCCAAACACAACATCAATATCCTTAACCATATCATAGACCTCTTTCCTCTAAAAGCCCTTGAGCCGAACCGCCCTCCTTATTTCCATCGAATTGTTTCTTCATCTTGCGTATGGGTGACTCTCGGAAGGAACCTACGGTGACGATATACACGCTTTGCGCGAGTTGTTAAGTCATACACTCTGCACCATCTAAGCAAAGGCGACAGCTTTGGCTCCTTTGTATCGAACCCCGACAGTTACCAAGGGCAGGAAAATCATTGATGGTGCGTAATAACATGGCGCGTAAAGTGAAGTTCTCTCGCTTGTACGCATCCCATACTTGTACCCCTTCGGTCCAAAGTGTCACAATATCTTCCAAAGAATGGTGCTAGGTACACATCAATATCGCTCCTGTGTTGCTTCGCCCTTGCATAAGTAGTGACATTAAAATGTACTTCCGCTTCATACACGTACCAAGGAGGAAGGTTGTACATACATAGATTCACGGCCAAAGTGCTATGTCGGTCCGCTCATGTTACCGAAAGGATTCATTCCATCCGCACTCAACCCTAACCTTATGTTCCTTGCCCAGATCGAACTCTTCAAGCTCCGATCAAGTTTCTCCACCGCGTAATCAGCAGGTGTCTTAGCTTTCCATCTCTCTTACGCTCCTCGAGTGCCAACGCAGCAATCTTGCCTCCTTTGGGTTCGCAATAAACGCTTCAAACGTGGGATTACAGCGATACCACAACATCTTAGCAGAGGTCCTTGCTTCACCTTAGCAGATTTTGACGCTTGTATCGGATGCTTTGCACACGGACATACATGCATGTCTCGCATACTCTTTACTGTAGAGGATACAATCGCTCGGACATGCATGTATTCTTTCTACTTCCATTCCCAATGGGCAAATAACCTTCTTTGCTTGATAGGTGGTGTTGGGCAACACGCTTCTCCTAAGGATGTCCGCTAGAGACCTAACAACGCCGTGAAACTCTTATCGGACCAACTATTGCTTGCCTTCAATTTCAGCAGCTCAAGCACGGTTGACAACCTTGTGTATCCCGGCTTGCCAGGAACAAAGGTCTCACCGAGTCCTCCCTTAAGCCCTCGAATTTACAAAACTCTCTCCCATCGTAGTTCTCTTCGCATCGCGTAGCATCCGATCCAGATTGTCATCGTGCCCCTATCCTCATCAAAAGCACACCACATCCGCAAATCGCTGACTTCCTCGGCGATGTCGCCATTATTAACTTCGTATAATCGCTCTTCACCGTGATTGGTCCAACATGTATACCCTTTTTGAAACCCTTTGAATCAAGTGCGCTTGACCGCGCCGTTGTTAAACATCTTCGATTACCGCAATCAATGCACGGACAAGATATAAAATTTATCCCTTCTTCAACATATCCCGCCAATGCTCTTCTAAAAGCAACCACGCCATTAATGTACTCTTGACTCACACGGTTCACACCGCACATCCAGCCGATCCATCTACACTACGCATGTAACAAATTAGTGTCAAATTGATTAGCGATTAATTTATAGCAAACATAAAGGGTTATAGATCGTTACCCTCTGAGCTCACGAAGAAAATATCTAATATCTCTCGATAATCCTCACCTTCTCCTCCCTTCCTCTCTCGTTACAAGACAATGGGCTTCCTATTTACCAAACATACTTAAATAGTTATGTACAAGGAGAAACAATAACTCCCTAATAGAACGAAATGTGCAATATAAACTCATTCTCCAACATTTGCATCTAAAGTTATTGAAAGAAAACTCTACACTAGTTATGTACCACACGCGTGGCATAGCGTAGCCATGCCTACGGCCACAACCATGATCCCTACCTCTCGACACCGATATCTATCTCAATTGAACAATCATGCAACCCAAATATAGGCATCATCTCATACTCTTCACTAGTTATGTACCACACGCGTGACTCAAAAGTATGTAATAAATCAATAGTAACAACACCATTCTCAATATTCACAGCTAGCATCTACACTATCTTTTCTCCTTTCTTTTAGTCAATGCATTAACACACAATAAAATGCCAAGTCCACAAGCATCTCCAAGCTCATACCAAGATAGAGGAGGAGCCGCAGTTGGAGGAGCTAGGCAGGAAGTGGCGCTGGAGCGGTAGAGACAAGGGCAGCAGGCAAAGCGCAAGAAGGCAAAGGGCAAGGCACAGGCAAAGGCGGCCGAGGGATGTGTCGGCTCAATTTATATGAAGCTCAGAAATCACTGCACGGTTCGAACTAGAACCGCCTGTGATAGGCCAGCAAAGCGACAGAGAGCCATACGCACGGTTCCAAAGGAACCGTCTGTGATGGGCCGTCTGCTATAGCCTCTTTTGTAGTAGTGTTAGTTGCTTTTTGTGTTTCCTTTGAGCTTAGTTGCTTCCCTTCACTACTACATAAAAAATTATCATAGATGGTTCTAAACCGTCATCACGCATGCTTCAACCGCTTGATTTATATGTCTGTGATAACAGGTGGTCATCACAGACGGTTTTTTAACCGTCTATAAAAAAAGCTATCAAAGACGGTTTTTAACAAGAACCGTTTGTGATAGTAATTATCACATACTGTTCTTGTTCAGAACCATCTGTGATAGTCTATTTTCACAAACGATTCTTATTCAAAACCATCTGTGATAGTTTTTTGTATTACAAAAAAAAATCAGATTTTGAGCCAAACCAATCAATTGCTGGACAGTAGTTTCCATATGCAATCTCTAGCAAGACAATTAAAATCCAATTAAAATTTTGATGGCAAACACATTATAGAAAAGGGAAACAAAAAGGTTTCACAACATCTCATCCGAATGGGGAAAAAATAAAGTTACAAAGTTAAACTATCTAAAAATCATGTGTGCCTCCAAGCTCCTGAAGAACTCATCGGCTTCTTGGATTAGTCTTGTGAGCTCCTCTCTGTACCTCACTAGCATATCACAAGTTGTTCTTACATGTTGTCTTAGTTCGACTCAAGCTCGTCGGCAAGGAAGGAGAGACGACCAAAAACCTCTAGCAGCGCTCCAACCTTAGGTAACACAAAATTAATATCATTTTTTACAACAAACAACCAATAAATTGTGTATATTTTAGAGATGTGCATGTACTTTTCCGCGCCTACCTCTTGCGGCAGACAAGAAGCTCCTCCGCATCCCTCCTCCTCGTCAGAGTTAGTCAGGTCTCCTCGTCGAACCGCGACGGGAATCAAGGGTTATCGCTGAGCTCGGCATGGGGAGGGAGAGGGAGGACCGTGGAAGACAAGGTTGGGGCTATAATATATAAGAACAACGTTAAAAATTTCGCCTCCTGCACGCTGCTCAAAAATTTCCGCCTTCCGAACTACGAATCACGCACGGTTTCATACAAAAACTATTTGTGATGAGCTAATATCACGATGGTTCATATTAAAACCGCCTATGATGAGCTAAGAACTATCTGTGACGTATGCAATTTTTACATACGGTTATGATTAAAACCGTCTGTGAATTATTACGCATTTATTCTATTTACAGATTACGATCACGACGGTCCGTCTGTGATGAGTACAAAACAAACGGTTCCAAAGGAACTATCTATGATGAAGCGCCTGAATAGCCTATTTTGTACTAGTGCTTACTCTATCTCTCATGATATAGTTGTTGGCTAGCATCATTTGCTAACTTATAGAAAGCGTCGACATCTTCATTTGGACTTTCTAAATCACAATCGTCCACCTATATCACTAACATCTTGGTATCCATATCCGACATCATGAAGCATTTATGTTATCTCATCATCTAGCTCTTGCTCCATTTCTAAATAAGGTTCATATTGAAATTTAGGTTCCATATGCTATTCACTGGATGTTGCTTTTTTTCTCCATGAAAAATCCATGGACAACTGTTGTTTCATACCAAGCGCTATTCACACACTTCTCACAAAGGGCATCCAATCTGGTTTCATTTTGCTGAATTTGTAAAAGCAAATTCTAGGAAGCTTTTTACACCCTCCACATACTTCTTTGAGTTCTTACTTTTTTTAACATTAATCGTATTAAGCATGATAAGTCGGTATTACATTGACTTAACTGTTAAATTTCTAACTAGTGACGCGGCCCGGTTAGCCCCTACTAATTCAATTTTTTACTACGATATTTTGCGTATGCAATCCGATTTACGAGAGAACAATGTGTGCGCGTGGGCCGGGAGGAGCCTGACATTAAGCAGTGCGTGCATGCGTTTAAACGTAAGCATGCATATGTGCATATGCCGCTTTGATTCGGTAGGAAGCCAAGCAGATCATCATTATGCAAAGCATGTACGGTATCTGTATTTATATGCAATTGTGCATGCATGTTCTAAGAACAAAGCAAGCTCATGGGATAGCATACACGTGCGTAGAAGGAGTAGAGGAGGAGACCAGAATAAAATTAAGTTGAGCCAGAACATCAATTCAGATGTTTGATTTCTAACCAATTTGGAGAGTTTGTTTACTGTGAGACGGAATTTGGATTGCGTGAGGACTCCGGTTTTTATTTTATACCAACTACTCCTAATCAAGATATTTGGAAGGAGTTCTATTCGGATGTGTGTATTCAAAGGAAATATTAGCAGATAAAAGGAGGGGGCGCCAACAAAAATACCAGGAAATCAGAAGCAAGAGCTGATGTTTTCTATTGCCAGTGCATGGAAGAAGCTAGGGCCATGCACGTTTCTTTCTCTCTCTGACATGGGGTGGGGGCCACCAGTAGAAGTGTATTTCAAGATGGCACACCAGGATGCAAGTTTTGTCAATTATGTTTTCACATAGATTGATTTGTTTGTAGAGAAGGGAACCGAGATGTAAAAGGATTCCATCGGGTTTGTTTCAGATTATCTTTTATTTTTGCTAAGTTCTAGGCGGTTCCAGGAGTTCTCGTCCATGTAGGTTTTAGTTGTGCGTGTTGTGTGATCGTGTCTGAGTTGGGTATAGAAGTGCTCTGAGTTTAGACGATGAATTGATTTATTTGGCGTGTCGCCACTAGGATCTACCGTTGTTATCATGTGTGTGTGCGAGTTCTTGAAAGTTTTCCACCGAAAGTATATCTGACTGCTACTCAGGTTTTTAATCTTATTGATTGAATTTGAGTGTTGATCTCATCTCTCATTTGTGTATTGTGGTGTGCGTGGGTGTGAGATTTACTTATCCAAGTACGAGTTGCATTTTGTAACTTATACTCCACATATCACATCGGTAAAAAACCACCGTAAAAGATTGAGCAAGAGGTTTGATCAGCATGCTCATTCATCCACTGCTTATCCATGGTGACTGTCCAACGCGAAGCGAGCAACCTAGCTCAGAAGAAAAGCAGAAAGTTGAAAAAACAGTATATAGATTGCATGCTTCAAGGAAAAAAATAAGGAGTCAAATCATAAGGGGATTTCAGTTATATAGTAGGTATCAAACACAATGGTGGAGTCTAAGCAACAAATGATCATGAAACTATAACCACAACAAAAATAGGAAAAACAAGAGGGGGTTAAGTGATTCTTGTACCTTGATTTTTGACAGCAGAGGTGAGCTAACAAAGTTCTTTGGGCCACACAAGATCATGAGCAACAGTGACGCGATGCAAGCAGCGGTTGTTTCAGCCTAGTAAATGTTTCGGTACAAAATTAAAAGTACAGGTGAAATGAGTGAAGTACAAATCACACCATCTTTAACTAGAAGTTAGCAAGTTTGATGTCCTAATTAGAACTCAAACTCTTATTTACTGAAGGAACCAATAATCCTAGCTTGGGGGCTCAAATTCTAGGCACAGCTTGTTTAGGCACCAGAAGGGGCTTAAGGTTAAAGGTTAATCAAATTTCTTTGCTTACACTACCCAAGATCTTTTAAAATGTGCATCTACAACTTGCACAAAAAAAAAGAATGTAATTAGTGTGTGAGAGATGATAATTTATTTCCAAAAAAATTACATGTTTGATTTATCGAAGGGGAGAACAAAAAATGAGCTAATCACCCCCCAAAAAAAACACCCAAAAAAAAACACCAAGACAGCACCATGATACAGGGGGGGGGGGGGCGGATTTCACCCTGGAGGATAGGTAAGGACAGCAAATCGGGTTGGTGTCTTGAACCCTAGCTGAGGACGGTGTCCCAAATCATTGGAGATATAGCAGCCATTGGGAAGAGGAAGCTGGTAGCGTTGGGAAGCGAGGACGGCCTGAATCGTAGCTGAGGATGGCGTCCAGAAACCTTGGTGATGCATCAATGACAGCCCCAAATTTGATATTTAGAATCTTTTGTGTTTATAGTATTAGTTCCTAGATCAGTAGCTAGTACCTACAGTTACATCATTGAATATAAAACATATATCACAAAAATATAAAACTATTGCATAATAATAGGCAAAACGTAAAATATACTTTATAGTGTTTATCTTTCAAAATGGCCAACCAGGCCTAATACCATTAAAGAATTAGCGTGCAGGTTTGACTTAAAGTATAATCCATGGAACCCTTACGATATACCCGCAGTAATTGATGGGGCCTGCGACTTAGTTCACGGCTTTCTTGATCTTCAGTCTTGATCAATGCTCATAATTATCGAAGTAGTCTTCTTTTTATGCTTATCAATAATAATTTAATGAGCGAGCATGAGTACACAATCTGCATTTAGCGAGCCAACACGCATAATGTAATTATTATATATGTAAGGCTAATCAAATGGAGGTTCATAGTTCTTTTATTTGCACAAAGTTAAGTTTGAATTAGAATAGTTGGTAAACAATTCCTAAGACCTGTCATTTTAACTAACAAAAGTTTTGATAAACTGAGTTTTGTTGTAAAGTACTAGTGCAGTTCCAACCTCCTATACCATTGAGTGGCTCCACCCATCCAATGCCCATGTTCTTTTCTCGAGTCACATCCTGCACTTCTCATTGGTTTTCAACCAGGTCATCTCAAATCTATGGGCTACCAACCCACATTTTCATTCCACCCATAAATTATTTTATAAAAATAAAAGCTAATTCAAGTAAGTTCCTGGCACCACCCATAACCGTGGGGCGCGGCTATCCAGATAGTTTTCCCACTCTGTAGATTTCGTACACTTTACCCATAAGAGACAATAAACTTATAATATCCCTGACACATTTCCGTAGGTGTGCAACTAAGTTGATTATCACAAGGCCTTTACAATACTCTACCATAACACAACCCCACACAACTAGGTATCACCTCCTTGGGCCGTTCTCACAGGAAGTCTCCATTTGTGTCATGTAGTTCAATGGCTCCTACCCATACCAACCTACACACCCACCAATGACGAGGTTGCAATGAGACGAACAAATTAGTTAGCCAGGTCGTACCCATTATAGACTTGTGGTTGTCACTGTTTTTTCCACGAGAAGGCCATTACAAGAACTTGATCTTTTATTGACTTGGGTGGTACTTCCCTATACCTACTCCGTCGTGCTCTTCTCAGCACCCGCCGTGCTTCTCAACCGTCCAAGTAAAAATCTGTTTTTGGTTTTCTTTTCTTTTGATACACACCTCGCCATTGCAGGCACAGAGGATCCACAACCATTAGTTGCACTAATGGATATGGACAGCCCAGTAGCAGCCCCAATCACTCCTCATTTGGACATCGCAGCGGCCGCAACCGTAGTTGCCCAAGAGGAGAGGATCGCAATGGAGCATATTCAGGCAGAAGTTACTACATACTTCGCTGATTCGATCTAGTGCACGCAGTGCACTTAGATCTGTTGGAAATATGCCTTAGAGGCAATCATAGAGATGATGATATTTCATTATGTTCATGTTTCTGATAATATATTATCATGTTCCTTGAATGAATCATTTGTTATAGATCAATAAGTATGTGACTTGTTGGTGGAACTCTTTAACTTGTATGATGTCATTCTAAAAGTATCCCTGGTCGGAGGTCACTGGTCGGAACACCAGTGACTCTATGACTAGCACATGTATTGATTGATGACCTGGTTTCACGAGTCATAGATATAGGGATATCGAATCAATAATGTGAGCACATGTTAGAGAACATGGGGTTTGATAGACCCATCATTGAGACACTATTAAGATTGTTATGAATCTTTGTGTCATTAGTTGGTCTCAAGTAATGATGATGTATAATCCTTAGACCTGAGATCAGTATGGTTCCCTACATGTGTAATAGCACTCTTAGGGGTTGCCAAACGCTACTCAGAATCGGGTAGCTATAAAGGTAGCTTTGGGTATGCTATAAAACATGCGGAGGGATGTGACTGGTCAAGATGGGATTTGCCCCTCCTAACATAATAGGAGAGATGTCTCTGGGCCCCTCGTGGTGATCCGATAAAGAAAGTGCATCGCCATGCTACTAGTGGTCGAAGTGTCGACCACATGATGTTATTCGACACTCGATCAAGAAAGTATTGAACAGCCCGTGGATGACACATCATCTCACCTGGAGTTCAACCAGGCATCGTGAGGCAAAGGGAGAATGCATGAGTAGATTGCTTAGTTCGATCAGTTACGGACTAGTCGTATGGAGATACGAGCTGGTCGTTGATTGGTCGAACGTAATCACAGAATGGTAAAAACCTGATCGTAAGGAGTTACGAACTGGTCGTGACCAAATACAACCTGGTCGTATAGAGATACGAACTGGTCATAAGTGATGAGGACCTGATCATATATCATATTACATCAAGGTTCGTCCGATATATTCTATGTGTCTTTGGGAATTGTTATGTGCTGCTAGGTACCGCTGACGACTAGTGGTCGAAAAAGAGTTTCTGAGTCATAACCGATTACACATGAACCTGTGGGGTCGCACACTTAAAGGGCAAGGATCTGTTTTGGATAGTGATCTGAATTCGTATAGGCCACGAGTTCCTAATGGGCCTCCAGGTCGAGACCTATGATGGATGCCTATATAAAGAGGGGCGGTGGCATAGGGTAAAAGGAGAGGGAGAGGATGATCTTTGGAAGAACTTCCGAAACCCTAATAGCCACGCCTTCTCAACCACGCTGTCGGTGCTAGCACTCTAGCGCGTGGTGATACTGCCCCGTACGTGTGGATACCTCGGAGGTGTTGTTGTAAAGCATCAGCACTGGGACGGTCCACAACTCGTGACGCTCACCAGAGTCAGAGGAGAAGTAACGTGACGAGTACGACCACTCGGAGGAGCAGACGCGTGACGAGTACGACTACTCGGAGGAGCAGACGCGTGACGAGTGCGACTACGACTGCATCAACTCGCTACAACGACTCTACTTCCGCTACGAGTCGGCGCGTCTAGCGGTAATCTCGTGATCTATTGCTTGCGGTGGTTCCTTGGTTGCGATGAAATATTGAATAAAGGTTGTAAGCCTTGCCGCGTTACCCTTCAAGATCTTCTTACAGTCACTTGCAGTTTGTGATTGTGATGAAATATTGAATAAAGGTTGTAAGCTCTAGAAGAGCAAAGCATTTAATTCTTATGATGAGTCCTGCAAGCTTTATTCTCGTATTTATAATAGCAAGTTATATTATGATATCTGAAGTGTTTTATTTATATGTTGCTTGATTTCTGATGCATATTAGTAAAGTACATTATATTAGAACGTGTAGCGCCATATGGAGGAAGTGTGCTTAGTAGGTAGTGGCACAATTGAGAGAGACAAAAAAATTCGATCAGTAAGAACTCTCGAGGATATTCGCGCTAACGGTTTCCGTGTAGAGACTGAAGAACAGCATGGTAAGGAATACCAGCTCATTACAAAGTGTGAAGAAAGTAGAAAAAATGTATTAGAACGACTTCCTTCATTTGAAACTGGGCTATACTACACTAATATTAAGGCATCTGCAGCCTATATTACCCTGAAAACCATATTTAGAAGCTCTGAACTTTTCTATCTCTAGCATGATAGATTATGCCACCTAAGTCTTAGGATGATGAGATATATAATTAACAATTCACAGGGACATAATATCGATATAAAAAAAATTCCAGAATCAGAAAGATTTTGTGTGCCCCGCATGTGCCACCGGGAGATTAATTACTAGACCTTCTACTCTGAAAAGCGAAGGATGAAATCCTTGTAATCCTGGACCGTATCCAGGGAGACATTCGCGGTCCTATACAAATCTATCAAGGTCATTTAGGTATTTTATGGTGTTCATCAATGCTTCTTTGAAATGGTCGTATGTACGTTTATTGTCTAAGAGAAACCCCACTTCTACAAAGCTAATCTTGTAGATAATTAACATTAAGAACAATTTCCCTGATAATCATGTGAAGTCCACCAGAATGGATAACGCTGGAGAATTTACTTCGAAGGCACTTGATGATTATGGCATGAAAATGGGAATTAAAGTTGAGCATTCCGTACCGCATGTCCACACCCAGAATGGCTTAACAGAATTTTAAATAATTGTTATTTACCAACTACATGTTGGGGACACACAGTCCTGCACGCAGCAACTCTCATCAATGTTAGGCCACCGGCATATAACATCCATTCACCTATGCAACTAGCGCGAGGATCAACATCGAAAATTTGTCATCTACGATGGTTTGGTTGCAAAGTTTATGTACCTATACCACCACCGCAGCGAACTGCAATGGGCCCTCTCCGAAAGTCTAGGATATACGTTGGTTATGAGACAACATCCATAATCGTATTTAGACCCCATAACTAGAGATTTGCATGCAGTCCGCCTCGCTAATAGTATATTTGATGAGTATTGTTTCTCGTCATTAGGGGGAGGAAATCAACCCCTTGATGAAAAATATCGGGAAATAGGGAAGTCCAGAAGATAATTAAAGTCCAGAAGATAATTGAAATCTATGCATATGACCCGCGCACTAGTGAAGCATATAGTGAAGTCCAAAAGATAATTGAAGTCTAGAAGACAATTGAAATCTAGAAGACAATTGCAGTCCGGAAGATAATTGATTTGTAAGCATTAGCAAATCATCTGCCTGACCACTTTAGTGATTTGAAGAGTGTGACCAAGTCGCATATGTCTGCACGCAATGCACCGGAGAGGGTTGAAGTACCGATGAAGGCATCCCTAATATTATCCTAAGGCCTATAAAAGGACGAGAACTCCGGCCCCTCAAATCTGAAGTAACCGGGGATGCCTACTGAAAAAGGATAAGAAGGACAAGAAGAACTTGACACAGCCGATCACCAAAGTTCCCTAGAACCAGAAGGGGAGCCAGTTGAGACCTTTCACTAGTATGGTGTAATACCCTGGAAATCGAATCGGTAAATCACAGATTTAGCCGAGATGAGAAAAAGGAATAAGAGGAATAGTAAAACATGAAACGATAGGGGGTCATTTGATATTTTTCGCCAACTGGGCTCGGGCATGCCCAGAGAGGCCTCCTTGTGGCCGGCCAAGAGGGGGGGTGCCTACCCCCAAAAACCCTAGTGCCCCACCCCTTTCCCCCTTTTCCCCCTTTCCTCCCCTAGCAGCCGCCGGCTCTCCCCACCCTCCCCCTGCGCCAGATTGGTTCGTTAGATTTGGGTAAGTTCCGTACATTTTTTGATCTATCCACCTTTTAGAAAGTTGTAGCCCTTGATCTTAGCTTTCTTTTGACACCAAGATCATCTGATTTGGAGTTACAGTGTAGGCGATATGTCCATTTTTGTGCGACTGGTCAGGAGAGCTGACGGGATTTAGCAGTTTTCTTGTCTGGCCATTATGAATTATTTAGAGGCCGAATCGGAAAGGCCACCCAAAATAAATATTGTAGAGAATTCAGTAATATTTCCAAGTTGATAAAGAACACGATTTGTAGAGTTGGCAATCAAAAGTTATTGAATTTGTACCGTCGCTGTGTCAAACTGTCAGACTGAGGGAACAGTAAACTTCACCAGAACATTAGGGTTAATTGAAGGCCGAATCAGGAGTCTTTCCCAACTAGGTTATTGTAGCCTGTTTAATAATATTTCCAAATTGATAAAGATCATATCAATTGGATCTTTAGAGTGAAAGTTATAACATGTTATTTATCTGCTGTCAGATTCGGACAGATGTCCGCTGCTTGTTTTCAACGGTTGTTTGGACCACTAGTTTGGCCGAATCAAAGAACCCCACCAACTAGAGTTTCGTATCCTATTACGTTAAGAGTATTTGAGCACTAGTTTCAAGTCATTCGGAGTTACAGATATTTAACTACGATCTTTCTCGTACTGCTGTCCCGGGAAGTATTATGCTAGACTACCGGGAAATTTGGGTAGAACCTCTCTTTGAGTCATAGGTCTTGAGGAGTTGGATTAAGGGGTGTAAACGGAGTCCATCATTCATCGTATTTATTATTACCACTATGCTTGTGTAGGAGGCGGAGTTCTAGAGTAGAGACACCAATTTTGCTTCCTTGTGTGCCGTAGCGGGAAAGAAAGAAACAGGCAAGTGCAGCTATAATGTGGTTGTTATGTGATTGTTCTATATGATGAATCATGGTAACATATGCTTGTTCGATGTACTATTTTATGGTGATATGTATTTGTTCATGATGGCTAGATTACTGTCATTTTATTGTTCATCATGTGCACTCATGAATGCAAGTTGTGGATTTACGCGACACCCACGGAGTGGGTGGTGATTGTAAGACCCACCATTCCAAAGTGGGCATTGTGGATCCCGGTTGACTTGTTCTAAAACGGGCTTTGGATCCCCGCGTGTTGTAGAACGCGGGCATAAGTGCACACCGACAGGTGTTCACTCGCTATACCGGTATGAGCAAAAGAGAAGTGCATGTGCGTTCATTCATTCATATGTTGATTCGATTCGTGATGTTGATACACTGTTGGATACTGAATGATTTTGTTATGTTTTGTATATTTGGCTTTGCTGAGTCTTGGACTCACCCTTGCCGTGTTGTTTTTTTTAGGTACATCGGTTGGGGACGGCATGCATGGGCAGGAGTAGAAATTATCATGGTTGCACACTGGCACGAATAAAGTTGAACAAAACATTTAAATCATAGCTTCTGATGCGGACATCCTTAGCTATGTTGTTTCATATAATATTTTTAATTCATTAAATACCTCAAAACAACATGAGCTTGCTAAGAGAGTTGAAAAACAAGAGAAGCTTATCCAACAGAGATGAAGGATATGAGGCTGTTCTTGAAGAAAGACCGTCACAATGGAGGAGAAGCTCGTGGGAGACAAGCAAGGGGAGAGAAGCCCAAGAATCCAAGTCAAATTCGAAACTTCCACAAGCCCAACCAAATTCAAATTCGGAATCAACTCAGAATTCAATTCGGATTCGGAATCAGCCTCAAATTCGGATTCGGAATCAGCAGGACAGTCCGGAGTAAAAAGGCCATAACTTTCTCATACGAAGTCGGATTTGAGTGTTTTTGGGCTTGTTGGAAAGCTAACTTCAAGCCCGATCCAACGGATCCTCCCTCACTCCGAAATTCGTCCTGTATCAAAAGATATGACCGAAACAATATGACGGTTGTAAAATCAGAGTTTCCTTTTCAGTTTTGGAATGTGTCGGAATTGGAGTAGGACTCCAAATCCGAATTAGGATAGGAGTAGGGCCTCTTGGCCAGCCATGAGGAGGAGTAGGAGCACTATATATAGAGGGGTAGACCCCCATTGTAACCTCAGACCACGTTTAATATAATTTCAAAGCTTTTGCTTGATTCTCCTGTTGTGCTTAAAGCCAAAACAGAGGGAATTGGGCATTGAGAATAAGGGGTCGTTCTTGCTTTTCCGCTGGGAATTGAGGGTTCGACGATCTTCGCTTGTGGTCAGCGAGGATCCAATCAAGTGTGTGTTTGGGCGAATTTTCCATAGAGTTGCAAGTCCGTGCATTGGCGCGGGGGATCAGCTGGTGGTTCGTCAGGATACACAAGTTATCAAGAGGTCCTACGTCGAGAAGATCGGCACCCGCATCGTGGTATCGAGCTCCGTTGACTCGGTAGGATCTTTATCCAGTTATTTTTTTCCCATACACGAAAAAGCCATACAAAAAAATTCAACCGTAGTATTTAATTTGTTATTCTAGTGAGTTTTGTTAAGTTTTTGTCCATTAGAATCAAGTTTAGTTTGCTGATCTTGAATTCTTTTATGCTGTTTTTTTATTTGAGCCTAGTTTGATTTTTTTAGTCGTGTCTATTAAAAAAAACAAAAGAAGTGAGACATCAATTTATCCTTTGTGAACCTTTCAATCTTTTGCGAATACTTTGAACCTATTTAAGACTAGCTAAATCGTTGCTTAGGGCTGCATATTAATATTTGTGTTCTTGCAATTGTTCAAAGATCAAAAGGTGGGAAAGAATTTTTGCTCATTTTTGGTAGAACAAGAATTTTGGCAATAGTTCAAAAAAAAGAAGGAAGGAAAAAGAGAAGAGCAAAAAAAAAGGAAGAGCAAAAGAAAAGAGAAAATGAAAAAGAAAGCGCATAGCCGAACCATAAACTTGAGCGAAAATCCCCACTCATTCTTGGTTCAATTGTTAGAATATCAATATTTTGTGCAATCTTGTGCCCTAGTTTCATTATTTGCAACTAGCTAGCGTCTTTCTATAACTTGTGCAATACGAGCTATTTTGTTCTTCACTTATATCTTACATAGTTCATTCCTTGATTGCACTAAGTTCCAATATCTTTGCGTGTGAGTTGCTTTGATTTTCACTTATATCTTTGTGATCGGCAACTAGGCATTGAATTCTAGTTTGGATATTTACTTAGCCTTACAATACCTAGAATTTTCAAATTAAGTAGGTATCCATACCAAACTCCACAAAACACCCGTTGTCGTGCTTTGACTTGCTCTTGAAATTCGCCACACATCACCTTGTGGTTCCCGCCACTCAAGTGTAAGTATTGTTGATCTTAATTCCTTTCTTTAACGGTAAAGAAACTTCACCTTGTTAGGATTGTGAGTTGAGTGACCTCTACATATCCACATACACCTACATACATATTCTTTGCTTTGTCGCTAACAATGGCGTATGTTGAGTATAATGATCTTCCCTTCTATGGTAGTAATGATCCAGAGGAGTATCTTGAGTGGGTACAAGACATGGAGTTCGAGCTTGAATCCCATAAGTTCGAATCAGAAGCCAAGGAAGTGAGAGTGGCCACTTTGTTTTTTACGGACTATGCCTCTAGTTGGTGGAAACAACTAGGTGGAAAACGATTCATTACATCTTGGGTCTGTTTAAAAAGCATCTTGAGAAGAGAATTTGTTCCACACTATTATGAGCGGGAACTACTACGACACGTGGAGAGCATTAAACAAGGATGCAAAGTTGTCAAAGATTACTATATTGAGTTAAACCATGCAATGCGTCGTGCCAATATCACTAGTGCATATCAAGAAAAGGCATATTTCAAAGCAGGCTTGAATTATCAGATCGTTGCTGCACTTCAAGATGAATATTTTCGTAGTCTGCAAGATCTTGTGAAATTTGCTATGAAGGCAGAAAAGAGACTTAAACACATTCAAGCACATCAATTAAATCTGCGCCGGCTCTTTAGTTCTAATTCATCCACTGGTGTGTCACTTGAGAAGAAGATCGAGCATGAGAATTTTTCTTCGACCGAGGTGATGAGTAGTGCTGCCCCGTCACAACCCGCAACACGTGAGGAGGTCGTGGTTGGTGGTAGTTGTGCCATTGTTGGCCCACAGTTTTACAAGGATGAGATGTATCAAAACCCATGTGAGAATGAGAGCCACATAGCCAAATTGAGTGAGAGTGATCAAAAGAGTGAGCTGTGTGATTCCACCATACGCGAGATTGAGAGCATCCCAATTAAGAGTGTGAGAGATACACCAAAAGAAAAGAGAGAGATAGATGATAGGACAAGTAAGATTATTTTTGAACCTAACAACTTACCCTCTATTTCTAGTGTTGTATCCCACATTCTGCAGGTGAACCAAGCAAATAAGGAGTTGGAGATTCAAGAGCCCTCACCATTGGAAGAGAAAGATAAAGAGCTAACCATGGATGGAGAGGGAATACCTGAAGATCAAGGTAACACTATTTGTACTGAATTGGTCGTTTATGAAAACAAGGTGTGTAAAACTGAGAACTCCATTATTCATTTGATGATTCCACGTTCTAAATTTGATATGCTTAATTTGCATAATGTGAAATTGATTACTCAAAAAGAAGTTCTTAGTAGAATACACATTAATAATTCTTTGTGTTATATCATATTCGATAGTCCTAAACATGTATCTAGTGTGATTAAGAAGGTTCTTGAAATTTCACATTTAAAATCACTAGTAAATAGCTACGTACACACATATAAATTCAATTTGATCGGATATTTTGGTGTAGACAACATGTTTCAAGTTTATCAAATATACATTACCTATGATAATCTTGTTGATTTACAATCACATGTTTTGCGCAAACCATCTATTGAGCAATGTCATGATATCTTTAAGATGGGTTTAAATACAAGTGTCTTTTGTTTAGAATGCAAAATGATGCCTACTTGTTTATCTCTTAAATGTATAACTAATCAGAGTAGCGCAGTTGAATCATGGAATGGTATCAATTGGTTTTCACCCACTTTACTTGACTTTGGTATTAGGAAGGTGAAATTTTATCATATGAGTCGCCAGCAATTTGAAATGTGATTCCGAGCTATCGATTGTACAAAACAACGCGAATAATAGAACAATTGATTCATACATATATCACGTATATATGTTGTTCTCTTTGTTTAATACATGTTCGACAAATCATCATGCGCTACATGGAACTTGTTTGGATGATAAATACATATACCATGCATATACATTGTTTTCTTCGTCTAGCACATTTTCAGGCTATCAAAAGCCGAGGATGGCTTTTTTTGAAGAAAGGGAGGATGATGCGGACATCCTTAGCTATGTTGTTTCATATAATATTTTTAATTCATTAAATACCTCAGAACAACATGAGCTTGCTAAGAGAGTTGAAAAACAAGAGAAGCTTATCCAACAGAGATGAAGGATATGAGGCTGTTCTTGAAGAAAGACCGTCACAATGGAGGAGAAGCTCGTGGGAGACAAGCAAGGGGAGAGAAGCCCAAGAATCCAAGTCAAATTCGAAACTTCCACAAGCCCAACCAAATTCAAATTCGGAATCAACTCAGAATTCAATTCGGATTCGAATCAGCCTCAAATTCGGATTCGGAATCAGCAGGACAGTCCGAGTAAAAGGCCATAACTTTCTCATACGAAGTCGGATTTGAGTGTTTTTGGGCTTGTTGGAAAGCTAACTTCAAGCCCGATCCAACGGATCCTCCCTCACTCCGAAATTCGTCCTGTATCAAAAGATATGACCGAAACAATATGACGGTTGTAAAATCAGAGTTTCCTTTTCAGTTTTGGAATGTGTCGGAATTGGAGTAGGACTCCAAATCCGAATTAGGATAGGAGTAGGGCCTCTTGGCCAGCCATGAGGAGGAGTAGGAGCACTATATATAGAGGGTAGACCCCATTGTAACCTCGCACCACGCTTAATATAATTTCAAAGCTTTTGCTTGATTCTCCTCACAGCTTAAAGCCAAAACAGAGGGAATTGGGCATTGAGAATAAGGGGTCGTTTTGCTTTTCCATTGGAATTGAGGGTTCGACGATCTTCGCCAGGTCAGCGAGGATCCAATCAAGTGTGTGTTTGGGCGAATTTTCCATAGAGTTGCAAGTCCGTGCATTGGCGCGGGGATCACCGGTGGTTCGTCAGATACACAAGTTATCAAGAGGTCCTACGCCGAGAAGATCGGCACCCCGCATCGCCTTCGATTTTGAATAGTTTTATGTGAGGCTTACTTTTTACGCCCTATGTCGTGGACAACCTCTATTAGAGTTGGATAGTGTTTTATAGTCGTTTTTTCATAAACATGTTTAGTATGCGTGATTAGATAATTGTTTAATATTACCGTTAATTGTGCGGATGTCTAGTTGGTTCAATTTACAAAGGAGATTCTGCCGGAAATTAGAAAGAAATGTCTTAGTTTCATTTGTAGTCTTGTTATGGTGGTAGCATTCCGTGCTCAGTTGAATGGGTGTTACAGCTTGGTATCAAAGCGGGCTTCAGTCCGTGGTAGCTAGAAAAGAAAAAGAAAATTAAATTGACACATCGTGTACGCGAGGGATGGGAATGGGCAAAGCATTGCATTTACGTTTCCGATATATCGTATTGATCGTTGCTGATATTAATTGAGTATGATTGCATATTACATGGTTATATGATTATTATGTGTGGGGATAAACGATGCCGAGAGGTAAAGTTTGGTAGTGGTCTTGGGCATAGTCAAGGTTTGCCACTGTTGGTGGTATGGGGTTAGCAATGGTTTTTCTCGAGTAACTTAGTTACTAAGGTTGGAGAAGAGCTCTTTGGGGAAGTTGTTGTCTTCCTTGTGTTTGTATTTGGTTTTCTGGCTGCAGTTTTTGCGGTTGATGGACTTTCCTTGAATGGTGGTTACAATGCCGTTGACGGGTTTCAATAGGTCTCTATTTGTTCTTTTAAACAAATATTGTTCTTTTGGCTAATGAGATACTTTTGGCTACTTGTGAATGTTGTTGATCTGCAAGGTTGGTCCCTTCATGGGAGTTTTGTCTTCTTGTTGTGAAGCATGGCTCAGTTATTCGCTTGGCATTTTGGGTAAAAGAAATTATATTTTACAAGTTCTTTATTATGTGAAGTTTCTGCCCATGTACTTCCTTTTAGGGGTAAGTGGAGATTAATACTTCTTCTTTAGGAAGAGAAGTGACAAAATTCTTTTGTAACGTTTTGTTGTATTAAGGTAAGAAGTTGCAAGCATAGAAGATAATTGATTTGGTATGGGTACCAAGTTGGGTCAATGGCATGGTACATGATTAATCTTAACTAGTATCCTTGGAAGTGAAATTGATTAAGTTGATGTTGTCTTCTAGTAGTTCTTGATGAACTGTGATTGAAGCTATGTTTATACCTACTAGGAATCCGAGATTTACTAAGAACTGTGAGATATTAATGAATTCGTCTGATCATTAAGATTGTGGAATTTGATAAATTTCTTAGATAATTTGGAGTATTGGGTCTCAATGGATTAATATAACCATTGGCGATGGTTACGGTAAGGATGTGTTTCAATGTTGCCTTAGAGGACATTAATGCAGAAATTGTCGCAAATTGGCTATTTGATGATTATATGGTTGCTAGATTTACATATTCTTTAGTATTATTAATTGTTGGAATTGTGTACAAGAGGTTGAAGGGATTGAATATCGGTGAAACTAGAAGTTATGGGAGGAGTTCTAGATAGTTCGTCTATATAGATGACGCGATGAATTTGGTTGTAGTGTTGGTGAGAATTTTGGTCGATGCAAGATTTTGATTCTTGAAATTCTAGTGTGATTTAACCGAAGTCTAAAATGAAGAGGAACTGTTGAATATGTGGTTGTAAGTATTCATGTGATTCGCAAAGATAGGTTGGTAGTAACTGTACTTTATAATGAAGCCAGTAGATAACAACAATGGTTGGCATGCAATTGTTGTGTGTTAAGGTTTGGTGTTGTGCATTACTAAGAGTTGAACTGACATGATTAAATAGGTGGATTATGCCTACATAATTGTGGAATCATCGGATAATAGCATGTTCTTGAGGGAAGTGTCTTGGTAAAACCTTTTAATTTGTGTAATGGATGCCTTGTAAAATAAAGTAGTTGATGTAGTAAGGTTGTATGGTTTTGGCATACTCGTATTTTTAAGATGGGATGGTAGAGTAGTATCGAACATGTAATACCCCGGATTCGGATCGGGCAATTAGAAAAGCAGCTGGGGAGGAAAAAATGCAAACAAGAACTGAAATTTCCTGAATCGGCGGGGGGTTTTCAGCGATCTTCCGACAACCTGGGCCTGGGCCGCAGCCCAGGAGGGGCCCATGAGAGGGGCCAGCCAAGGGGGGATTTTTTCCTCATCCCCAAACCCTAGCCGATTCCCTCTCTCTCCCCACTCCCCTCCCCAAGCCGCCACCCCCTCCTCCCCCTCTCCAACCGGCCGCCACCCTCCTCTCTGTCGTACGCCAGACTTGTTCGTCAGATTTGGGTAAGTTCTATACGTTTTCTGATTTTCCCACCTCTTAAAAAGTTGTAGCCCTTGATCTTAGCTTTCTTTAGGCACCGAGATCATCTGATTTGGAGTTACGGTTTAGGAGATATGGTAGTTTTACCGTGACAGTCCTGGACAGCTGACGTGTTTTGGCAGATTTTCTTGTCGGGCCATTATGAATTAGTTAGAGGCCGAATCTCGGGATTTAGTCTCCTAGAGTTATGTTCCTGGTTTCCTTAGAGTTCGTTTGGCACCAAGATAAGGAGATTTCATCCTGTGGTGTAGGAGATATGAATTTTTAACCGCACACTACTCTGTCTGTCAGAGATTTTGGAGACTGTCGGTTGCTCGTCGGTTTTGATCTAGTTACAGTACGATTCAGAACTCCCACCCAAATAGGTTATTGTAGCCCGTTAAATTATCTTTCCATTTTGATAAAGATCACCTCTATTGGATCAGTAGAATAAAAGTTACGTTATTTTCTTTACCACTGCTCTGAAATCTGGGCAGATATCTGTTAGTGTTTTCAACTGTTGTTTAGGCCACTGTTTTGGCCGAATCAGAGAACCCCGCCAACTAGAGTTTCGTAGTGTCGTGCGTTAAGATTCATTGGGCACTGGTTTCGGGTCATTTAGAATTCCAGATAATTAAATATGTTTTTTCTCGTACCGCTGATCAGAAGGGCTAAAATCTGGCTGAATAGTTTATTTTCAATTCGGGTCTGTGCGGTATATTGGGTAGTCAGGATATATTTTAGAACACCGGTAGCAATGTATTTCCACGTTGTTCTTATTTCGGGAACACTTGTGTAGGCGGTGAGGCATCGCGTGTGGGAACACCTTCATTGCTTGCTAGCGCGTCGCAACGCGAAAGGCAAGTACATTGAATCCTTTACATTGATGAATGATGTGTTTGTGTTCATGCTAATGTTTCTATGATTCATATTTTCAATCAACGGTTACTCAACATTCATATTCCAAAGACAAAGTGCAAGTCGCATATTAACTTGTGGTGTTTTCAATTGAATGCATGATAATGTGATGTATACGTGTATGTTCTTGCACTTGTTCATGATGTTGATATGTTTCAAATTGATAATTGAGAAAAGATGATGACATTCATATTACTTGCTTCATTCCATTCATACATGCTTTAATTTCCGTCCACGGAGTGAAATTTTGAAAGACCCATCAATTCCAAGATGGGCATTTGAAAGACCCATCAATTCCAAGATGGGCATTTGAAAACCCATCAATTCCGAATGGGTACGTGTGATCCACCATTCCAATGTGGGCCACGTTGGACACCGTATGAAACGTTCTTCATACGGTAACTTTAAGTGAACACCGACGGGTTTTACACTCGCTATACCGGTATAAGCTGTGATTAGTCCATTCCTTCAATGCATTCTTTCATTCCGTCCATTCATGTATTCATTCCATTCAATCATGTATGTGGTGCAAGATTTGTTCATAATTCAATTGAATTGATTTATCCACTATTTGATTGATTATTCTAATATGGTACTTGCTGAGTTTCGACTCACCCTTGCTTTAAATGTTATTTAGGTGATCCACCCTGATGTTGATGATTTTGGGAAGGGAGTAGACCAACACGTTGCACACAGAATATTACTCGATAATTTTCATTAATGGTTTCAACTTTGATATTCCTTGATGAGAGAAGGATCAGATTAGGTCATGTTTAAACTTCATGTCATGTCGTTCCATGATTAGTTTCTTGATTATTCGCCACTGATGTATTGGCTGCTTTCACCTCGTTATCCTGTTATTGTTATTTGGATAGATGCATATTGAATCTTATTCCGTAAATTGTTCATATGTTGTATCCTTAGGTGGCATCTTGGCTTCCGAATAGCCAGGGTGTTACAGAACAATTTGGTGAACTTTTGGGGGATTTATAATGGAAGAGTTGACTATAAGGAATCATGTCAAGAGTGTATTATTCTTAATGTTAGTAAGATTGTCTGCAAGGGATTATGACTTGTGGGGGTGGTGACGATTCTTATAGAAAGAATGTAATTTGATAGCCTTTCGTAATATCAGTTAAATGAAAAGTTTGGAGTTTGCACTCATGGCCTTTGGTAGTTCCTGAGTTATGTGGTAACTGAAATTTGTTGAGCAAAGCGACATGTTGGAAAATTTGTTGTCCTGGGTTTTGCCAGGCTACACCACTGTTTGTGGTATGAAATTAGAGAAGTTCTTACCTCTGTTACATAAGCTCTGTGTTGAGCATGAGCTCATTGATGAACTTGTCGCCTTTCTAGAACTGGTATCTGGTTTCTGGTTGTAGTTTCTGGCAGTTCGTGAATTTCTTTTGAATTTGGAGTTTTAATGAAATAGCAAGCTCCCATAGGTTTCTGACCGTTCTTTGAACCAGTTAGGGTTCTTTTGATTCTTGTGAAATTTCTGCTCCACATAGGCATAGTTCCATTACAAGATTTATCTTTTCATAAAGACTGCTTACCCTGTTGGGGAAATTTAACTCATTCGCTCGTTTGGAATCTCTAGATCGAAGACTTCTTTTGCAAGTTCTTTATTAAGTGTGTATTGATCTTGCATATTTATCTAGGGATGCTTTAGTAAGTCGCTCTCTTCCTTGATTTTCGAATTTGACAAATTCTTGTCCTGGTGATTGATGAATTTCTCTTGGGTTCATGATTCTTGGTAGACGAGTTTAAGTAGGCCTATAATGGTACTCCGAAAACATTACTGTTTTTCGATTGTTGAATTGCTTTTACTACGAGTGATCTTTGTAAATTGGCAACATTGATATTTCCATGGTTGTTCCTTCTTTCTCATTGGAAAAGAGCGACCCAGTTACTCGTTTGATAATTTGCATAATGAGAGTTCCTGTTGCAAGTTCGTTAACATGAGAAAGCATTGGTTCCATGTATTTCTCTTGGATCTTTCCGCTTGTTGAAATTTGATATATCTCTTTCCCGAAGAAAAATGTTAAAACCATTTGTGGTGCTGGGTTGTGATTAAGTCGGAAGTTGAAAAAAAAATTGTGGGCTTCGGGTTTCTATTGGACCATAGGGGTTTTCAAAACAGTTCTTGTCTTTTGACTGCTGAGCTCCCTTTACTACTTGTGAACGTGATTGTTGACAGGATCGTTCTCTTTTTGATAGCCTCATCCTTTTTGTTGATAGAGGCAACTTGCTTATCTGTTGGGCATTTCGGAGAATGGGAATTTTCTTTCACAAAGTTCATTGAAGAAATTTTGACTATGTTCATTTCCTTTGGAATATTTAGAGTGTTGGAGTTTAGAACCTCCCTTTGAAAAAGAAAAGTGTCGCAACCCTTTGTCAGGTTTTCTATTGTTTTGTGAGGGGTTGTGAGTAAATAATCTATGAGTTCAAGTTAGATTATTAGCGTGATGCATAATTTATCTTGATCGATGTCCCAAGTAGCGTAACTGGTTAGCTAGATCTACCTAATTTTTTTTTGGCTGGCTAATATTGTTGGAATCTTATGCTTTTGCCACATTGAGATTTCTAGCTTTCAAGTCAGTACCTTCTTCTCATTTGAAGTTTGATCTACTTCTTGTGCGGGTCATGTGACCTCAACTGTGGATTCCACTTATGTTCAATGAGTTCATCGCTTAATGGTTTTTCCTTGGTTCGTGTTCATTGCGAGTGGTAAGTGATTTCCAGTTGGTGAAAAGCGCTTTTATGTGCCTCTTCTTTTGAGAAGTATTCAACCCATTTTTTCACATGGGTCTTTCAAATGTTTTCTAAATGTGGTTGTGAGCTTGATGTTATTACTTGTAGTAAATTGATCGCCTTTTGTGATATCGCTCAAATGATAATATTTCAAGTTTAGCTTTGCGGTACCTTGGAGATCGCGAATCACCGCTTAATCAAATCATTTGGATAACTTAAGGAATTGGATTATCCTATTGCTTCTTAAAGGTTTCGTGTGATTTAGTCCAAAAGCTCTTTGGTTTGAGTCCGCAAAGTGAGGTTGCAATCAAAGAAAAAATTAAATCGATCTCTTCGAGACGGTTAACCCATTTGCTTTCCGTGAAATCTCGTAAAGGGAAATGTTCGAGTTTTGTGGTGAGATCATTTGGATCCCGTGTTTTCCCAAGTAGATGATTTGTTACGAGCAAATTTGTCTTGTCGAAAGATTTTGTTGGTTCTTAATTAGATCTTGTGGTTTGACTAACGACCTTAGCTTGACTGCTGTGGCAAAGCGCTTTCAAGTCAAAGGATTAATTTTATTGTTAACGAACGAGTGTAGTTGGGGAATTTGAGAATTGAGTCAAGTTTTGTAACTTGTGGTTATTTGAGTCGTTCCTAAACTTCTTGCTCTTCCCGCCAAGAGACGCCGAGTTTCAATCACGTGATCTTTCTTTCAGATCGGCCGTTATTTGCTAATCTCTCTTAGGGATGTGTTCCTCAACTGTGAACTCAATTTCCGCTTTCTAAAGTCACCTTTATCGTAATATTTCTTATGGTTTCTTGCTCGCCGTGATGAGCAACGTTTTTACGTGACGGCTTGTCCTTATTCGCCTCTTTCTTTTGAGAAAGAGCCAAAAGTTTTGTTGCGTGGTTTTACAAAGCGCTTATTGGCAACTGCTTGGTGGTGGTTAAGTTTTGGTAGTGGTGATATTTTGCTACCAAGTTATTGGAGGAGTAGAAGAATGTGAAATAGATTTGATCTGTATCTCTTGAGGAAAAAATATTGATTCACATGGAATGTTTGGCTTCAAGTAAGTCCAATAGTGTTACGATTGAGTAGAACCTATGGTATAGAGAAATTCCGAACTTCAGCCTCTGTTAAAAGGTTGAGGATTATCGAAGGTATGGAGACCTTGATTAATTTTATAGAGTAACGCAATTGGATAAGATTGCGAGATTATGTGGGTAATTTTTGAGGATTTCAATAAGTGAGTATGTTAGAATTGTGGGAATGTTGTAGATTCAATCCATTGATTTCCCTATTTGTTATAATTGCAATTTATAGTAGAAGTCTTGCAGGTTAAATCTGGGCTTTGCATTTTCATACTAGACCTTTGGTCACTCAATGATTGTGTGTAGAGAGAGTGGAATAATAGAGTTTCCTGAGCAGTGGAATGATAATTGATAGAACCCTTCTGATGAAGTATATGAACGTGCGTGCTAAGAATTTTGAGTTGTTGTTCTTGGAAATTGGAGGTAATGTCATTGTGTGGGACCTATTCTGTGTTGCTTTGAACGCCTTTTATCAAATCAATTTTGGTTAGTAGAACGAGTTATTTAGAGTATTCGGTGGATTCAATATAGCCTCTCCACAATGGTGTGGATGATGTATTTCAATTTGAGCATAATTTGAGGATGTTTAACTAATAGGTTTAAGCTCATGTGGTAGGCAGGTGAATTCAATTTCAATGTTCGAGAGAAATTTTATTCCTAGAAGCGAGGAACTGTGGCAAAGGATGATTCGTGGGATAATGAGGCGTTTTCTTGATTCTCGTTTGAGTTTTGTGTCGTTGACTTGTATTTTCCGTAATTTGAGTTGGCGCTGTGTTGGCATGTTGATTCTTTCCAAATTCAGACAAACCGCAAGTATTTGGTTTAGGCGTTCGAGTGATTTCTCCTTTGGTTGTCGTGGTGTTCATTTGTAAACTGCTTATTTGGAAAATGGATTTGTTTTCGAGATGATTGTCAATTTGGAATCTAACCTTTTGGTGGAGAGTTAGCATTGCGTGGATGCGATGAGGACTCTCTATTTCTAGTTGGATTCTCTTTGTTTTTGAAAGTTGTAGAAATGAGAACGTTGGCTTATCGCGTTGACCGTCTCGGGTCCTTATGCGAAGTACGCATCGCCTGGTGTACTCGAGTGTTAAGCGAGTATCTAAGCAATTCCAAGCTTGGAATATCGCTGTTTCATTCCAATCGTAGTTTCCTTACATTTAGATTGGCGTGCAGATTCGAGGTCGAATCCTGTTAAGGGGGGTAGAATGTAATACCCCGAATTCGGATCGGGCAATTAGAAAAGCAGCTCGGGAGGAAAAAATGCAAACAAGAACTGAAATTTCCTGAATCGGCGGGGGGTTTTTAGCGATCTTCCGACAACTGGGGCTCGGGCCGCACCCTGTGTAATACCGACCTGCCAGAAGCGTGGCCCATGTGGCCCATGAGGAGTTGTGTGGTGGGATTAGTCCCACATTGCTTGTCTCAAGTGAGTTGTAGTGGTATATAATGCTTGTTGGATCCAAACGTAGCACCTCCGGGTTAACCCTTTTACACGAAGCGAGGACGAAAGTGTAAGTGAGGTGCTATACGTGGGCGGGTCCGCCCCAGGGTGGGCTGGGCATTGAGCCGAATTTGGGTCCGGGTGTTACACCAGGAGGGGCCCATGAGAGGGGCCAGCCAAGGGGGGGTTTTTTCCTCATCCCCAAACACTAGCCTATTCCCTCTCTCTCCCCACTCCCCTCCCCAAGCCGCCACCCCCTCCTCCCCTCTCCAACCGCCGCCACCCTACTCCCGTCGTCGCCATACTTTTCGTCAGATTTGGGTAAGTTTCGTACGTTTTCTGATCTTCCCACCTGTTAGAAAGTTGTAGCCCTTGATCTTAGCTTTCTTTAGGCACCGAGATCATCTGATTTGGAGTTACGGTTTAGGCAATATGGTAGTTTTACCGCGACTGTCCTGGACAGCTAACGTGTTTTGGTAGATTTTCTTGTCGGGCTATTATGAATTACTTAGAGGCAGAATCTCGGGTTTTCGTCTCCTAGAGTTATGTTCCTGGTTTTCTTAGCTTTCTTTTGGCACCGAGATCATGAGATTCCATCCTGTGGTTTAGGAGATATGAATTTTTAACCGCACACTACTCTGTCTGTCAGAGATTTTGGAGACTGTCGGTTGCTCGTCGGTTTTGATCTAGTTACAGTCAGATTCAGAACTCCCACCCAAATAGGTTATTGTAGCACTTTAAATTATCTTTCCATGTTGATAAAGATCACCTCTATTGGATCAGTAGAATAAAAGTTACGTCATTTTCTTTACCACTGTTCTGAAATCTGGGCAGATATCTGTTAGTGTTTTCAACTGTTGTTTAGGTCACTGTTTTGGCCGAATCAGAGAACCCCGCCAACTAGAGTTTCGTAGTGTCGTGCGTTAAGATTCATTGGGAACTGGTTTCGGGTCATTTCGAATTCCAGATAATTAAATATGTTTTTTCTCGTACCGCTAATCAGAAGGGCTGAAATCTGGCTGAATAGTTTATTTTCAATTCGGGTCTGTGCGGTATATTGGGTAGTCAATGTATTCCAGAATCCGGTAGCAATGTATTTCTACGTTGTTCTTATTTCGGGAACACTTGTGTAGGCGGTGAGGCATCGCGTGTGGGAACACCTTCATTGCTTGCTAGCGCGTCGCAACGCGAAAGGCAAGTACATTGAATCCTTTACATTGATGAATGATGTGTTTGTGTTCATGCTAATGTTTCTATGATTCATGTTTTCAATCAACGAAGTTACTCAACATTCATATTCCAAAGATGCAAGCAAGTCGCATATTAACTTGTGGTGTTTTCAATTGAATGCATGATAATGTGATGTATACGTGTATGTTCTTGCACTTGTTCATGATGTTGATATGTTTCAAATTGATAATTGAGAAAAGATGATGACATTCATATTACTTGCTTCATTCCATTCATACATGCTTTAATTTCCGTCCACGGAGTGAAATTTTGAAAGACCCATCAATTCCAAATGGGCATTTGAAAGACCCATCAATTCCAAAGATGGGCATTTGAAAACCCATCAATTCCGTAATGGGTACGTGTGATCCACCATTCCAATGTGGGCCACGTTGGACACCCGTATGAAACGTTCTTCATACGGTAACTTTAAGTGAACACCGACGGTTTTACACTCGCTATACCGGTATAAGTCGTGATTAGTCCATTCCTTCATGCATTCTTTCATTCCATCCATTCATGTATTCATTCCATTCAATCATGTATGTGGTGCAAGATTTGTTCATAATTCAATTGAATTGATTTATCCACTATTTGATTGATTATTCTAATATGGTACTTACCGAGTTTCGACTCACCCTTGCTTTCAATGTTATTTAGGTGATCCACCACGATGTTGATGATTTTGGGAAGGGAGTAGACCAACACGTTGCACACAGAATATTACTCGATAATTTTCATTAATGGTTTCAACTTTGATATTCCTTGATGAGAGAAGGACTGTATTAGGTCATGTTTAAACTTCATGTCATGTCGTTCCATGATTAGTTTCTTGATTATTCGCCACTGATGTATTGGCTGCTTTCACCTCGTTATCCTGTTATTGTTATTTGGATAGATGCATATTGAATCTTATTCCGTAAATTGTTCATATGTTGTATCCTTAGGTGGCATCTTGGCTTCGAATAGCGTGTGTTACTGTAACAATTTGGTGAACTTTTGGGGGATTTATAATGGAAGAGTTGACTATAAGGAATCATGTCAAGAGTGTATTATTCTTAATGTTAGTAAGATTGTCTGCAAGGGATTATGACTTGTGGGGGTGGTGACGATTCTTATAGAAAGAATGTAATTTGATAGCCTTTCGTAATATCAGTTAAATGAAAAGTTTGGAGTTTGCACTCATGGCCTTTGGTAGTTCCTGAGTTATGTGGTAACTGAAATTTGTTGAGCAAAGCGACATGTTGGAAAATTCTAATTGGTCCCGAGTAATTCATGAGGTTTGAACTTAAAGGCTCTTTTGGTTGAGTTGGCAAAATGAATTGTAATCAAAGAAATTATTTCCTTGTTAAAGGAAAAAGTGTAGTAGAAGTATTTGAGATTGGGGTTAAGTTTCACACTTGCAACTTATTTAAGTGTGTTTACCTTTTCTTTCATTCTTTGTTTAAGAGTTTCTTGAGTTTTGATGACAACACCTATTTTATTGGCTGAAACTTGATATTCTCTTTTGGTGGGACTTATGTCCTTATCTGTGGTCTCATCTTTTGTTTTCTGAGTTCATCGCTATATGACTATTTCTATCGATCTTGAATTTACTGTGAATGGAAAATATTTTTCTAAGTGCTAAAATCATTATTGTTATTTGCCTTTACTTTTGAGAAAGGGATAATGGATTGCTTTCCAAAACCTCATAGAGGGTAGATCAACTGATTGGTGGTAGTCAGGTGAATGATTTTGTGAGATTATGGGTGTCAATTCGATTGAGAAGCATTGAGTGGAAAGTTGATTTCTTGGAATAATTCTCAGTGAGGATCTGATTTAAATAGAATGTTTATCTTTTGTGCTAATTGTTTACATTGTTGCAACCAATGGAACCTATATTAAATTATGGTTCAAGAACCTTTAGATCATTTTGGTGGAACATTTGAACTATCGGAGGTATGAGAACCTTGATTAATTTTATTAAAGTAACGTGATTGGGTATTTCGCAAGGTTGAGTAGGAGGATATTTGTATGCTGTAGTTAATGAGATTTGATTTGCAAAGAAGTCTAACCGTTATGACAATTGTTGGGATAATAGGTAGTGTTATGATGTCGGTAGGTATGCCCTGGCTTAGTGAATAACCTTCTGGGAGATATAATTCTTCTAAAAGACAAATTTGCTCGAGAAAAAAAAAATTACATGTGGATGATAAGGACTGAGTAGGTTTGGAATGTGGGAATTTTAGTGAACGAGTACGAGGTTTCTCGATCTTCTATACGAAAAGTTTATCGTAGGAGTCTTGGAGGTTGAATTTGGGCTTTGGATTTTTATGCTAGAACCTCGGTTGCCAATGATTATGTGTAAAAGTAGTAGAATAAGAATGGATTTTGAATAGCGGGATGACCATTGATAGTAACCTTTGAGTGTAGAAAATGAGAGCGTGTGCTGTGAATCTTAAGTTGATTATTTCTAAAGGATTGAGAAGGTGTGATCGTGGGTGAAACCTATATTGAGGTACGTTGGAGATTATTTATCAAAGTGATTCATTTGGTAGAGGAGTTGGCTAGAGTATATTTTGTGGAAGTCATTAAAGCCTCCCTACAAAGGTATTTATGGTGATTTCGGTTTGAGCATAGTGTTGGGGTTACCAATTTAAAAGAAATGAGTCAGTGTGATATGAATGAAATAGGGTTCCATAATTTGAGGGAAATTCTATTTCTAAAAGAGAAAATTGGAAAAAAAAATGCTTCCTCGAGTAGTGAAGCGCTCTTTGATTCTTGTTTGAGCTATGTGGGTGTGTCGGATGTCTTTTACAAATGGAGTTTGACCTTATGATTGGCATACATGGTTCTTATCAGTTCAGAAAAAATAAAGAAAGTAATCGATTTGGGTATTCGAGTGGTTTCTCTTTCGGCTTGTGAGGTGTTTATTTGTAAATTGCCTACTGGAAAAGTGGAACAGATTTCATGATGAATCTTCGCTTTTGAGTTCGATCCTTTTTGGATAAAGTTGCCATTTTGTGATTGTGATGAGGACCCTCTATTTTCGATTGGGTTCTGGTTATAAAAGAGTTGTTTAAAGCAAGTTCTGTTGTGTGATGTGCTCATTGTTAATATGAAAAGGTTGATCGAGAGTTGGAGCCAGAGTCTCATGTGTTATGTGTAGAGTGTCTGGTTTGGTACCACAGGGAAGCTTAGCCCAAGATACGTCGGACCGTTCCCGATTATGGCTAGGATTGGGAAGTTAGCCTATCGCCTGGACCTTCTAGAGTCCATGCGAGGAGTCCACAACGTGTTTCACGTTTCGATGCTGAGGAAGTTTTTGAAGGACCCAGAGCATAAGATTTCATTAGAACCATCGACAATTGAGCAAGACCTCACAGCTTGAGTCTCGACCAAAGTCGTATTTTGGAAAGGTCGAGCGAAAATTTGAGGCACAAGACGTTGGTATTTGTCAAAGTATTGTGGACACACCAAACAGAGAGGGAAGCCACTTGGGAGTTGGAATCTCATATGCGTGAGCAATTTCCAGAATTATTTACCATAGGTACGTGATACTATGGTTTTAGTAGTTTCTGCTCTGGCGTGTTAACCTTGGTAGAATTCGGGGTCGAATTCTGTTTAAGGGGGGGTAGAATGTAATACCCTGGAAATCGAATTGGTAAATCACAGATTTAGCCGAGAGGAAAAAAGGGAATAAGAGGAATAGTAAAACATGAAACGACAGGGGGTCATTTGATATTTTTGCCAACTGGGCTCTGGCATGGCCAGAGAGGCCTCCTTGTGGCCGGCCAAGAGGGGGGGTGCCCACCCCCCAAAACCCTAGTGCCCCACCCCTTTCCCCCTTTTCCCCCTTTCCTCCCCCTAGCAGCCGCCGGCTCTCCCCACCCTCCCCCTGCGCCGGATTGGTTCGTCAGATTTGGGTAAGTTCCGTACATGTTTTGATCTGTCCACCTTTTAGAAAGTTGTAGCCCTTGATCTTAGCTTTCTTTTGGTACCAAGATCATCTGATTTGGAGTTACGGTTTAGGAGATATGTCCATTTTTGTGCGACTGGTCAGGAGAGCTGACGGGATTTAGCAGTTTTCTTGTCTGGCCATTATGAATTATTTATAGGCCGAATCAGAAAGGCCACCCAAAATAAATATTGTAGATAATTCAGTAATATTTCCAAGTTGATAAATAACACAATTTTTAGAGTTGACAATCAAAAGTTATTGAATTTTTACCGTCATTGTGTCTCGATCGTCGATCGAGAGAACAAACAAACTTCACCGAGAACATTAGGGTTAATTGAAGGCCGAATCAGGAGTCTTTCCCAACTAGGTTATTGTAGCCTGTTTAATAATATTTTCAAATTGATAAAGATTATATCAATTGGATCTGTAGAGTGAAAGTTATGCCATGTTATTTATCTGCTGTCTTTGATATTCGGACAGATGTCCGCGCTTGTTTTCAACGGTTGTTTGGACCACTAGTTTGGCCGAATCAAAGAACCCCACCAACTAGAGTTTCGTAGCCTGTTACTGTAATACCTCATTTATCCAGCTAGGTTGTATCGTTTCAATTATCTGGGAATTTTATTCGAAAACGAGATTTAAAACTTTCCGGAACCGAATCGGTAAAAAGAAAGAAGTCGGAGGGGGTAAAAGAAACAACTTTCGTCGGATTTTTCCAAACAGCGGGGGTAAACGCTATTGTACGTCAGCCTGGGCCGCAGGCCGCGACCCAGGTGGGCCAAGAGGGGCCGGCCGGCCCATGTAGGGGTCGGCCAAAAAGGGGGGGGGCACCACTCCCCCAAAACCCTAGCCGCCACCCTTGGCTCCTCCCCTCCCCCTTGGCCGCCTCCTCCCCTCCCCCAAACCGGCCTCCTTGCTGCCTCTTGGTGCTCCCTCGCAGCGGTGGTGCCAACTCCGGTGATCCCCGTCGCTCCTCCTCAAGGTTCTCTCCAACAACTCCGTTCCCCGCCGACGTCGACGGCCGTTCGTCGTCTTCCGGTGGCCGGCCCTAGAAGAGAGAAGAGAGGAGAAGGGAGGAAGACCCATGTGCAGCGGATCTTCGTCGTCTTACTGGTCTACAAGGGTAATTAGACCTCCAATTCGTTGTTTGATTCCATTAGAGTTGAGGATCCGATTGGATTTGTAGTTTCGTTTTGATTCTGTTAATAGATTGATTCTATCCAGTACGTTGTACCTCAGTTTTGGTCGTCGTAGATGCCGAATTGGACATCTGTGTCTTCTGGAGAATTCTTCCTGGTTTCATTAGCTTTCTTTTGGCACCTGGATCACGAATTTTCACCCAGTAGATTAAAAGTTATGACTGTTTTACCACGTACTGCTCTGTCTGTCAGAAATTCTGGGTATAGTCGGTTGCACCTAGGTTTTGATCTAGTTAGAGTCAGAACCAGGTCGGCCACCCAACTAGGTTTATGAAGATAATTTCACCATGTTTCCAGGCTGATAAAGATCACTTTATTTGGATCAGTGTTTTAAAATTTAGAGCCTTTTCTTTAGGGCTGTTCTGAATTCTGGACAGACTGCAGTTATAGTTTTTCATTGGATGGTTAGACCTCTGTTTTGGCCGAATTAGAGTTTACCATCAACTAGAGTTTCGTAGCCAGTTAAGTTAAGAAAAGATGAGCACTGGTTTGAGATCTTTTGGACTTACGGTTAATTATTGGTGAATTTTCTAGTAAAACTGCCAGATTATGGATATTTGGAATGTTTGGGTAAATTGATCAAATTGAACCTTTTGTTTGGTTGATTTGGCTAGAGATTGTGGGAGGACACGTGTAGCAATGCCTTACTCGTTTGTCCTCATTTCGATTATTTTACATTGTAGGCGGTGAAGCGGTGAGTGGAGGGGTATCTCAATTACCTCCCAACCCGTTGCAGCGCGGCAGGCAAGTAACATGTATATTAAGATTGATGCATTATGTGATGTGTGAATGAATGATTATATTTGTTCGTATTTGTAGATGAATGCCATGTGTATCTTTTCATTTATGAGTACTATTCAATATTTCCATGGAATCACATCATGACATGCATAATTATCTTTGTAAGACCCATCAATTCCAAGATGGGCACTTGAAAATCCCATCAATTCCTGAATGGAGTACGTGAGTCCACCATTCCAATGTGGGCCACGTTACGTGAGTCCACCATTCCAATGTGGGCCACGTTGGACGATTGTATGAAACGTTCTTCATACGATTAGTTTAAGTGAACACCGACGGGTGTTTCACTCGCTATACCGGTATATGCTGCGATATGTCCAATTCCTTCAATGCATCATTCCACTTCATCCATTCATAAAGTTGTTTCCAGTCAATGTTCAAATTATGAAAGTGATATATTGTTCATGGAATGTTTGATTGTTACATACAATTACTTGCTGAGTCTTTGGCTCATTCTTGCTTTGTTGTTTTATTTAGGTAAATGACAAGGAAGAACGGTTTTCATGGTGGGTAGAACAACATGATGCACTCACTACCATAATCCAAAACATTTGAGAAATTAATATTGTCTTCGATTTATACCTGGTGTTGAATTGTAATAAGCCAACTTGGCCGTATTTACCATATCTCCCTGAAATGTTTATTTCCAATCCGTTGATTAAACTGTTGATGATTTCCTGTTCACGTATATCCTTGTGGTACGCCAATTCTAGTAATATTTATTGTTGCAAATTTTTTAAAGATTAGTGATTGTAGGTGACTATAACACCCCAGCCCAACACTGAGCCTGGAATGCCACTAAGCTACTCTCTAAACTAATAAATATTGACACACTATAAAAATTACAGCAAGGAAGCAACGATAAATATGTCCATATATCACAAAAGAACATGCATAACTAAGGTTCAAACGATAGTAAATAATCAATTGGAATAAAACCAGGTAAACGGTCCAAAATAGCATCAACCAATGAATCCAAATTAGTAAAGCAAATAGTCTAGTCCAAACATTGTCCTAAACTTTATTCAACCTCTAACATGTCCAAGTATAAACCAATATTGAATGAAAAGATTATTGTATGAATGATCATGTGTTGTCCATGTGCTCTACTCGCTCTCACTCGGCATCCTCGAAGATCACCTAAAGACAACAATAGAGCAAGGGTGAGTCCACGACTCAAAGAAACACATCCATAAACAACGAACAATAATAAATCAACGAAGATTCAATAACTCCATTATCATCACAGTACTTCTATTTGATTCACATCCATTAATCTCATGTATCAATGCAAAACTAATCTACATGTCCACATGCACTTCTTTCAGCGTATACGGTATAGCATGAGTGAATGCTCGCGACAACATTCACTCTCAAGCCCGCTCCTCCATAAGGATCGGGACCTCCTCCACTCCGTGGAGTTGTGATCATTCATGATCACTGCTCATATGCAAAGATGCTTATGTATGAATATGCAAACTCCATCATAAACATCATGTCCAACTTTTCATCATGCTTGTCAACAAAGATATAAACATACCAATTACTTGTTTGCAATTAAACAAAATAAAAGCACAACAATAATGGTAATAGAAGATAAAGGAAACAGTGATCGATCATTGATCGCCGTCTACCATGCACTTGCCTTTACTAGTTGCGACCTAGCGATTTGACTAGAAGATGCAACAAGCACGACGCCTCTCCTATATTAAATACACAAACTTCAATACAAGCTATAGCAACAAGAATAGCAATCAATATTCCTCGCTCCTATCCGTCCCCAAATATACCACGTTACGCCGGTACCGAATAGTTACCCGTAGCTGTCTTAGTACTAAAACGAACGTAACTTTTGACTCGAAAGTCCGATCACCACAAACCACCCCATTCTGGATTCTTTATAAAATTATGCACATTTTCTTAGATTACACAGTCTTCTAATTAAATCATCTAACCCTCCGTATTTAGCCCAGAAAGCCGATCTGTCCGCTTCGGAACAGCAGTCTTACTAAATTCATAACATTTGTTTTACTCAACCAAAATGCGCGTTCTCAGATTCTACAGAACCATTGGACAATTATCTACATCTTTCATGTAGATCAAAAACTCTAATTAGTGGATTTACTATTTTTAATAACCGATCTACCAAAACAGCGCCGAAAGATGACAACCGCAAAAACAGCGGTCTTCCGAAAATCATAACTCAAATTCTACTTGTCCGATTGACATGATAAAATATGCTATAGAAAGATATCGAAATTATCTACAATTAACTAGTAGATGATATTTCCACAATTCGCCATTAAGGTGTCCGAATAAATCGTACAACGGACAGCAGGCTAAACCAATCTACTATTCAATTTTTTCCCCGACTAAAGGCGCTAATACTTTCTTCTAATCTTGTTCTAAATCCTTCTCTAGCCAAACGTGTGCACTAATTAGCTAATCAAGTACTGATTCGGCTTAAAGCCAATAACTACTACTAATCACTTTATTAGTCATAGCAGTGAAGGAAGTAAAACTCACCTACACAACCAGCCGATCTGTCCACATGCGCGGCAAGAAAATCAACGCAGGGGTCACTGGTTTCCACAGCCGGCCGATCACGCGCATGCGGCAGGAAAACAAAAAACGCAGCAGAAGCCTTCGGCGTGCAAGCCTGACGAGAGGCGATTAGCGGCGCTGGCGTCGGTGGCGCGCGAGCGCAACGCGGCAGAGCAAAGCACGCAGCAAGCGTGGGCTCGGCAGGCGCAAGAGCAGTGCGCGCGCGCGCGCAGATACAAGCAGAGTAGCGCAGCGACGGGCGGCTTCCACGCTGCAATGCAATGGCAAAGATCGGCGACGTTCGGCGCAAAGACGCGCAGAATTGGCGGGGAAAAAACAAAGCGCGCGCGCACGCAAGAAGAAACAATTTGGTTGACTTTACGCCATGAGAAAAAAATAGTAAAAGGCTGCTAGGGTTTCTAAAAAAATCCACCACTATTTATACAACTCTTAAAAATTCTGAATTATCCTATTTCCACGTATACTAAATTATTTAATTACGCACAAGCCCTAAAGAGGTTAATATTTATTTATTAATTAATTTCAGAATATTACATTCTACCCCCCTTAACGGAATTCGACCCCGAATTCTACTCGCCGTTCTACTCAAATAAAAACTACACTGCTGAAATTAAACAACAAAATAGTACGTGCTGACGTGAACAACTCGCGTATTGCTCGCATGCGAGACTCCAACTCCCAAGTCGTCTCTCTCTCAGACGGACTGATGCGTCCACAGCACCTTGACGTATACCAACGTCTTGTGCCTCAGCACTCGCTCCGACCTCTCCAGAATGCGCGCCGGACGCGACTCAACTGTGAGGTCTTGCTCAATAGTCAGCGGCTCTAATGAAATCTTATGCTCTGGGTCTCTCAAAACTTTCGGCATCGAGGCGTGAAACACATTGTGAACTCCACGCATGGACTCGAGCAGTCCAGCGGTAGGCTAACTTCCCAATTCTTGCAATAATCAGGAACGGTCCAACGTACCTCGGGCTAAGCTTCCCTCTGGTACCAAACCGAACAATACCTTTAGTGGGAGACACTCTCAAGAGCACCTGGTCACCCACCGCAAACTCCAAGTCACGCCTCCTCAAATCAGCATAACTTTTCTCTGTCTACTCGAGTTTGCTAATGATTACGCCTCACCATGGCCACACGCTCAACGGTCTTCTGAATCCAGTCCGGACCCAAAATTGCCTTCTCTCCAACTGCATCCCAACAAAGTGGCGATCTGCACTTCCGCCCATAGAGAACCTCAAATGGCGCGGCTCTAATCTCGGAATGGTAACTATTGTTATAAGCAAACTCGCAAGTGGCAATGGTCCTCCCAACTACCCTTCCAAGATAGAACACAAGATCGCAACATGTCCTCCAAAGTCCGAATAGTCCGCTCTGATGCCCATCTGCAATGGGTGAAACTTAGATTACTAAAGCGAGCTGTGTGCCCAATGCACTCTGCAGACTCTCCCGAACTTGGAGACAAACTTGGCGTCCTCGCGTAAACGATGGTCTTGGGCACACCATGCGCCTTACTATCTCATGCACATAAATAGGAGCTAGGTCACTCATTTGAATTTGTCGTGCGAATAGGAATGAAGTGTGCGGACTTCTGAATCGATCCACCACTACCCAAATCGCATCCTTCCCTCGCGCGCGTGAGGTAACGCCACCACAAAGTCCATAGAGATATCATCCCAAGGCCACTGGGGAACCTCCAAAGGCTGCAACAACCCTGCAGGACGCTTGTGCTCAGCTTTCACTTGCTGACAAACACCACAAGAAGCCACATAATTAGCAATATCCACCTTCATTCTTTTCCACCAAAAATTCTGTTTCAAATCTCGATACATCTTAGTCTCACCAGATGAGCGATTATGCAGTGCGATGTGCCTCCCTCAAGATATCATCTTTGACCTCCGCCTTTTGCGGCACGCAAAGACGTCCTTTAAACCTCAAAGTACCAGAATCATCCATACTGAAGTCACTCTCTTTGCCCTCATCCAGACGCTTCCTAACTTCCTGTAATAACCGGTCACTCTGTTGTGCTTCCCGCACACGGTCTGGAATAGCTGACTCAAGAATCAACTGAGTCTCAACATGTGATGTGCCCGCATAACAATAGGATATACCCATGCGATCAAAATCAGCAATGAGGCAATCTAGAGTAGCAGGAGTCGCCTTGCGACTAAGAGCATCCGCAACAACATTGGCCTTGCCTGGATGATACTGAATAGTAAGATCGTAGTCCTTGATCATTTCCAACCACCTCCTTTGCCTCAAATTCAGATCCTTCTGAGTGAAGATATATTTGAGACTCTTGTGATCTGTGAAAATATCACAAGGCTCGCCGTATAGATAATGCCTCCAAATCTTGAGAGCAAAGACAACTGCAGCCAACTCCAAATCATGAGTGGGATAATTCTGCTCGTGCTTCTTTAACTGCCTCGACGCATAAGCAATCAAGTTACCGTCTTGCATGAGAACGCAGCCAAGACCCACTCGAGACGCATGTGAAAAGACTGTGAACCGCTTCCCTGGCTCGGGAAGAGTGAGAATAGGAGAGGTCACCAACCTGTCCTTCAAAATGCGTAAACCGCGCTCACACTCATCATCCACTGAATCTCACACCTTTACGAGTAAGTGAGACATCGGTTTGGCGATGATAGAAATCTGCACAAAACGCCGATAATAACCACCAAACCCAAGAAACTCCTCACCTCCTTCACACTAGTCGGCCTCTTCCAATCTACCACCAGAGAGACCTTACTAGGATCAACACAATACCACGAGGGTTAATCACATGACCGAAAAACCACTTAAAATCCGAACTCGCACTTCTTCAACTTAGCATAGAACTTGTGCTCTCTCAAAGTATCTAAAACCAGCCTCAAATGACGCTCATGATCCTCATTGGTCTTGGAATTAGATAAGAATATCATCGATGAACACCACCACGAAATCATCTAGATACTCGTGCAACATGTTGTTCATGGTCTCCATAAAAATAGCAGGTGCATTAGTCAATCCAAAAGACATAACTTTATACTCATAATGCCCATACCGTGGAGAAAGCGGTCTTCTCTACATCCTCGCTCACGCACACGGATTTGATTATACCCTGACTGGAGATCGATCTTGGAGAACACTTGAGCTCCATTCAACCGATCAAACAAGTCCTCAATGCGGGGCAATGGATATTTGTTCTTGATTGTAACCGCATTAAGCGCACGGTAATCAATACACATACGCCAACTCCCATCCTTCTTCTCGATGAGCGAGCAGAGCTCCCCATGGCGATACACTACGCTGATCGGACCTTTAGCCAACAAATCATCCAACTGCTTCTTCAACTCGTCACAAACGGACGTGCTAATCGATATGGAGACATCGAGATGGGGCGAGTACGGAACAAGATCAATGCGAAACTCCACGTCTCGCATGGTGGCAAACCCGAAGCTCACCGGGAACACATCCGGTAATCACTAACCACCGAATCTCCTCAATCTGCGAAGCCACACTCGGTTTCTCGGCAAGAGCTAAAAGAAGCCTGCCACTTCACTACGACCGGAACAGCGATCCGGTATCTCGAAAGAGAGCGCGAGGCGCACTCCTGAAAAGTCAAAGTCTCCCGCACGAGGTGCATGCAGATCGTTCTCTGAAACAGGATATCCCGCCGATAAGAGTGCAACCAATCCATACCCAAGATAACGTCGAACGGCTCCATTTGAATAACTATCAAATTCGCCGTGAACTTCTCTCCATCAATAATAATAGAACACCGGGACAAACGGTAGAGCTAGCAATAATACCCCGGAGAACTAACCAACACCGATCGAGAAATCCATCAGCATACTCAAGTTCGCTCTCCTAGCAAACGCCGAGACAAACGAAAAGGTAGCCCCGAATCGAAAAGGACTAAAGCATCAAACGAATCCACAAGCAAAGTACCATCACCACATCGGGACGACCGCGGACTCACTGTGGGCATGGCGTACACTCGGTGGCGCCATGGCGAAGAAGACGACGCCGGCGGCGAGCCCCAACAATCTGCGTGGCGGTGCGGTAATGCCGGTCGTGCACCACGAAGCGGTGCGAAGGTGGCGGTACGCCGATAGTACCCTCCGAGGCGCCCAAGTGAAGGAAATGGCATCGCGGAGGAGCGATCATCATCCGGAAAGATCCTCGGCAGACCCATCAAGAAGAAGATGGCACAGAGCTCCCACTTGATCACGCTAAGCGGGGTTACGCGACACACCGCTCCTTGTGACCGGTCGGCCACACCGCGGCAATCTCCCGTCCAAGTGCACTCAGCGGCGCGGTGTCCATCTCCGCACTTAAAGCAAAGCATGCCCTGCCCTGGAACAGGACGAAGAGCTGGAGTACCTGCAAAAGAACGAGGCGCCGAAGAAGAGAACGGCCTCGACTGCTTAGACCTGAAAGACTGCGGTCCTCCCTTGAATTTCTTGAAAGCGGGTCGCTGAATAGACCCACTTCCCTCACTAGAGCTCCTCTTCTGGTCACCACCAGAGACTACCAGTCCACCAGAGGCTTGCTGCCCCTTTGTGAGCTGCATCTCCAACTCCATGCCCCTGGCTTGCTCCACCACAGAGCTGTAATCACGGAGTGGAGTAGCTCCCAACATATGTCGGTACTCAGAATTGAGACCCCGACGGAACCTCTTGGCTTTCTGAAGATCATCGTTCGCTACTGAAGGGACAAAGCGAACCAAGTTGTTGAACTCAGCCTCATACTCAGCAATAGACCTCTTCCCCTGAGCAAAGGTCGTCAAGGCAACCTCCATCTTCTCAACAAAAGAATAGGGGTAGAACTTCCCCTTGAACTGATCTACAAAATCATCCCAAGTGACTGGCCCTTGAGTGGTGGTCCTCGAAGACAACACGCCCTCCCACCAAATATCCGCTTGCCCTTTCAGCTGAAAGGCTACAAACGGACCTCTCAAGTGAAGACATCTCTAAAGCTCCAAGCGCCTCTCCATGTAGCGCAACCACCATTTGCTCGGACCGGTGTGCCCACCCGTCAAACGGATCCAACCTCAACCCCATCCACTCTCGAAGTGACATCCGCGCCTCAGGAACCGGTGGATGTGCGACAGGAGCAACAACAGATGCCGCATGACAGAAGGGCTGCCGGCGCGCTGGACGAAGAGCACGGATCTCTCCCACCAACTCTCTCAACAAAGCAGGGGTCTCATCCTGGACCCCAACCGGAGGCGGGTCAACAGCAACCCCCTCAGCTACTGACTCAACTGCTATAGGAGGTGGCTCCACGGAACCTCGCCCGCGGCCCCGACCTCCACGACCGCGGCCACCACGACCACGTCCTCTACCCCTCGGCATAGCTATCAACCACAATCAACAATACACAAGGAGTTCAAAGCTCAAAATAAACTCATACATCAATGAACAACATAACGGAAGCGTAAAAACTATATTCGTACCTCTCTCTAACCTACTGTGCACTAGTGTGTCAAATTTTAGGTTATTTAACCATTAGCAAATTTTAGTTGACTTACTAAAACTAAAACAAATTTTAACAATTTTAGTTTGTCTAAGTTGTTAATCTATTCACCACGGACCTAAAGCCCGCTCTGATACCAACTGTAACACCCCAGCCCAACACTGAGCCTGGAATGCCACTAAGCTACTCTCTAAACTAATAAATATTGACACACTATAAAAATTACAGCAAGGAAGCAACGATAAATATGTCCATATATCACAAAAGAACATGCATAACTAAGGTTCAAACGATAGTAAATAATCAATTGGAATAAAACCAGGTAAACGGTCCAAAATAGCATCAACCAATGAATCCAAATTAGTAAAGCAAATAGTCTAGTCCAAACATTGTCCTAAACTTTATTCAACCTCTAACATGTCCAAGTATAAACCAATATTGAATGAAAAGATTATTGTGGCGAATGATCATGTGTTGTCCATGTGCTCTACTCGCTCTCAGCTACGGCATCCTCGAAGATCACCTAAAGACAACAATAGAGCAAGGGTGAGTCCACGACTCAGCAAACACATCCATAAACAACGAACAATAATAAATCAACAGCATTCAATAACTCCATTATCATCACAGGTACTTCTATTTGATTCACATCCATTAATCTCATGTATCAATGCAAAACTAATCTACATGTCCACATGCACTTCTTTCGCGTATACCGGTATAGCATGAGTGAATGCTCGCGACAACATTCACTCTCAAACCCGCTCCTCCATAAGGATCGGGGACCTCCTCCACTCCCGTGGAGTTGTGATCATTCATGATCACCTGCTCATATGCAAAGATGCTTATGTATGAATATGCAAACTCCATCATAAACATCATGTCCAACTTTTCATCATGCTTGTCAACAAAGATATAAACATACCAATTACTTGTTTGCAATTAAACAAAATAAAAGCACAACAATAATGGTAATAGAAGATAAAGGAAACAGTGATCGATCATTGATCGCTGTCTACCATGCACTTGCCTTTACTAGTTGCGACGCACGATTTGACTAGAAGATGGCAACAAGCACGACGCCTCTCCTATATTAAATACACAAACTTCAATACAAGCTATAGCAACAAGAATAGCAATCAATATTCCTCGCTCCTATCCGTCCCCAAATATACCACGTTACGCCGGTACCGAATAGTTACCTGTAGCTGTCTTAGTACTAAAACGAACGTAACTTTTGACTCGAAAGTCCGATCACCACAAACCACCCCATTCTGGATTCTTTAGAAAATTATCCACATTTTCTTAGATTACACAGTCTTCTAATTAAATCATCTAACCCTCCGTATTTAGCCCAGAAAGCCGATCTGTCCGCTTCGGAACAGCAGTCTTACTAAATTCATAACTTTTGTTTTACTCAACCAAAATGCGCGTTCTCAGATTCTACAGAACCATTGGACAATTATCTACATCTTTCATGTAGATCAAAAACTCTAATTAGTGGATTTACTATTTTTAATAACCGATCTACCAAAACAGCGCCGAAAGACGACAACCGCAAAAACAGCGGTCTTCCGAAAATCATAACTCAAATTCTACTTGTCCGATTGACATGATAAAATATGCTATAGAAAGATATCAAAATTATCTACAATTAACTAGCATATGATATTTCCACAATTCGCCATTAAGGTATCCGAATAAATCGTACAACGGACAGCAGGCTAAACCAATCTACTATTCAATTTTTTCCCCGACTAAAGGCGCTAATACTTTCTTCTAATCTTGTTCTAAATCCTTCTCTAGCCAAACGTGTGCACTAATTAGCTAATCAAGTACTGATTCGGCTTAAAGCCAATAACTACTACTAATCACTTTATTAGTCATAGCAGTGAAGGAAGTAAAACTCACCTACACAACCAAAGATCTGTCCACATGCGCAAGAAAATCAACGCAGGGTCACTGGTTTCCACACCGGCCGATCACGCGCGCATGTGGCAGAAAACGAAAACGCAAAGAAGAAGAATTTCAAAGCCCAAAGACAAGAAAGCGCAGCTGGCGCCAAGACGCGTCGGTGGCGCGCGAAGAACGCAGAAGCGAGCAGCACGCAGCCGCGTGGGCTCGGCAATGGCAAAGCGGCACGCGCGCGCAGCGCAATGCAGGAGTAGCGCAGGCGATCGGGCGGCTTCCACGCGGCAATGCAGCGCAGCACTGGCGACGTTCGGCCGCAGCACGCGCAGAATTGGCAGGGGAAAAACAAACTGGCGGCGCGGCACAGCAGAAGAAACAATTTGGTTGACGGCGCACAGCAGAAAAAATAGTAAAAGGCTACTAGGGTTTCTAAAAAAAATCCACCACTATTTATACAGCTCTTAAAAATTCTGAATTATCCTATTTCCACGTATACTAAATTCTTTAATTACGCACAAGCCCTAAAGAGGTTAATATTTATTTATTAATTAATTTCAGAATATTACAGTGACATCTTGACTTCCTTATAGTCAGGGTGTTACAGTTTGTATCAGAGCGGGCTTTAGGTCCGTGGTAATTAAGTTATTAAAATGACACACTGTGCACAGTAGGTGGGGTTTGGGAAATCCATTGTTTCCGCATTTCTAGTGATGTTGTTCATTATGTTGTATGGTACAGAATTGCTTCTGTACTATCTTTCTTGTTATTAATCTATGTCGTGATGGAATATCCTATATATCTATGAATTATCCTATGATTGTCATGAGATGATCCTATATATTCATAATTGATTGCATTAGTTATGCGTATCGGTAGCGGACGTCGAGCAGCTGAGTTCGTGGTTGTCGTCCTGGGTTTTGCCAGGCTACACCACTGTTCGTGTTGTAATAGTAGAGAAGTTCTTACCCCTGTTCCATAGTTCTGTGTTGAGCCTGAGCTCATTGATGAAGTTTTTGTCATTCTCAAGTTTGTATCCGGTTTTACGTTGTAGTTTCGATAGTTCGTGAATTTCTTTTGAATGGAGGGTTATAATGCAAAGGGCAATCTCTAGTAGATTTCGATCGTTCTTTGAAACAATTATTGTTCTTTCAACTATTGTGATATTTCGCTCTCGTGAGCGTAGTTAAATTGCAAGATTTACCTTTTCACGGAAGTTCTGTTTACCTGTTGGAAAATTCAACCCGTGTGTTCGCTTGAGGTTTCGGGCATTGGCAGATTTCTTTTGCAAGTTCTTTATCAAGTGCACAATGATCTTGCATATTTCTTTTTGGGATGCTTTAGACAGTGGTTCTCTTCCTTGATTTCTGATTTTGACCAATTCTTGTCCGGTGGTAGTTGATGAATTTCTCTTAGGATCATGATTCATGGTAGTTGATGAGATCCAATAGGTCTTTAATGGTTCTCTGAAAATATTATTGTTTTCAGTTGTTAAATTTCTTTTATTTTAAATGATCTTCGACAGTTGGCAATATTGATATTTCCATGTTTGTTCCTTCTTTCACATTGGAAAATAGCGACTCGTTTACTCGTTTGATAGTTTGTATAATGAGAGTTTTATGTTGCAAGTTCGTTAACATGAGGAAGCATTGGCTCCATGTATTTCTTTTGGATCATTCCGCGTCTTGAAGTTTAACGCATCTCTTTTCTGAGGATTAGTGTTAAAACCCTTTTTGGGGTGCCTTGTGGTGATTAAGTCGGAGATGGTAATCAAACAAATTGGTTGGCTACGGGTTCCTATTGGTTCCTAGATGTTTTTTTAAAAAAACAATTATTGTCTTTCTGATTGTTGAGCTCTCTTTGCTACTTGTACACGATATTATTGACAAGATCATTCTTTTGGTAAGGGTCATATCTCACTTGTTGATTAAGGGGACCTGGTTAACCGTTTGGTATTTTGGGGAACGGGAATTAGCTTTTACAAAGTTTGTCGAAGAAAGTCTTGACTCTACTCGTTTCTTTTGGAGTAGTTGGAATGTTGGAGTTTAGAACCTCTCTTAAAAAAATGTCGAAACCCTTTTCTAATGTTATGGTGGAGATGTGTGAGAGTTTGTTTCAGCTTTGTGGTTTTTGTACTAAGTTTCCTTTCTAGAATAAGTTGTTATTACAATTCTATTTGACGCTGAAAAATTTCTATAACACGATTTGCCATGTTCCTTTAGAAGGTTTATTGACATGATCAGTAATGTGATGGCAATGTTGATTCCTTTATAAAGAAAGAAAGTTGTCCGCCTTTCGTAATATTTCTAAAATGATCAAATTTCCAGCTTTGTGTACATGCACTTTTGGGAATTCAAGTTCTTTGTGGTAAATATCGTTTGTCGAGTGAAGCGATATGTTGAAAAATTATAATAGTTCTTCCATGATGGGTGTTTTGATCTTGAATACCCGTTTGTTCCTAACAGTTAAGGTCGGATATTCTATTTTTGTGAGGCCTATGTTTTCAATCGTGGACTTTCCATATGTGTTCGAGTTCGTTGCCTAATTGGTTTTCCCGAGTTACGTGTTCCTTGCAGTGGTAAGTGATTTCTTGATTGGTAAAGATCGTTTCTATTTGCCTCTTCTTTCGAGAAGGAATCAACCCATTCATTCCACGTGGGTCTTCCAAATGTTTTCTAAGTGTTGTTATGGGCTTGATGTTAATACACGTAGTAAATTGATCGCCTTTGGTGACATCGTTCAAATAAGAATATTTCAAGTTTAGCTTTCACGGTACCTTGGAGCTCGTGAATTAACTGTAATCAAATTATTTTGGGTAACTTGAGGAATTGGATTAACCTATTGCTTCTTAAAGATTTAGTGTGATTTAGTCCAAAGGCTCCTTGGTTTGAGTTAAGCTAAGTGAGGTTGCAATAAAAGAATATTTTCGTTGATCTCTTGAGACGAAGTTAATCCGTTTGCTTTCCGTGAAATCTGTAAGGGAAATGTTTGAGTTTTGTGGTGAGAACATTTAGATCTCGTGTTTCCTAAGTAGATGAACTATTTGAGCAAGTTGTCTGTTGAAGGATCTTATCGATTCTTAATTAAATCTTGTGGTTATTTGAAGCGTCCCTAAATTTGTTGCTCTTTCCGCTCAAGAGATGGCGAATTTCAAACGTAATAACTTTCTTTCGTGTCGGCTGTTATTTGCTATTCTCTATTGAGGGATGTGTGCCTCCCATTTATGAACTCAGCTTTCGTTTTCTAAGATCACCTTTATCAGAATATTTCTTTTGGTTTCACCTCGCGTGATGAGCAACGTCTTTCTGTGTGAATAAACTTATCTTTGTTCGTCTCTTCCTTTTGAGAAAGGATCACAGTTTTGGGTTGCAAAGTGTTTGCAAAGGGTAAGTTTGGCAACTGTTTGGTGGTAGATGAGTAATCGTAGCGGTGATATTTTGCTACCAAGTTATTGGAGGAGTAGTAGATTGTAGAATGGTTTTGAATCAGTATCTCTTGGGGAAAAATTAATTCACATGGAATGTTTGGTTTCGAAGTAAGTCTGAAAAGTGTTACGACTGAGTAGAACCTATGGTATAGTGAAAATTCAGAACTTCAGTTCATGATTGAATGGTCGGTGATTATCGAAGGTATGGAAACATTGATTACTTCTATAGAGCAACGCAATTGGATAATGATGCGAGATTAGGTGAGAAATTTCTAAGTATGCAAATGAGTGAGTATGTTAGAATTGGGAAAATGTTGGAGAGTCAATCCGTTGATTTCCTATATGTTATAATTGAAATTTGTGGTAGAGATCTTGGAGATTAAATTTGGGTTTGCATTGTTATGTTAGACCTTTGGTCACTCAATGAGTGTGTGTAGAGAAAGTGGAATAAATGAGTTTCCTGAGCAGTGGAATGATCATTGATAGAACCTTTTTGATGTAGTACATGAGCGTGTGTACTGAGGATTCTGAGTTGTTCTTGAAAAATTAGAGGTAATGTAATTGCATGACATCTTGGCTTTCGAATAGCCAGGATGTTACAGTGGGATCTATTTTTGTGGTGCTTTGGGTGCCTTCAATCAAATTATGGTTGATTAAGTAGAATGAGATGCATAGAGTATTCGGAAGATTCAATGGAGCCACCCCACAGGGGTGTGGATGATGTATTTCAATTTGAGTATAATTTGAGGATGTTTAACTAAGAGGTTTTAGCTCATGTGGTAGTCAGTGAATTCGAATTTCAAGGTTCGAGAGAAATTTTATTCCTAGAAGAGAGAAACTGTGGAAAGGTATGTTCATCGGATAATGAAGTGTTTTCTTGATTCTCGTTTGAGTTTGGTGTTGTTGACCGGTGTTTTCTGCAACTTGAGTTGGGGCTGTGTTGGCATGTAGATTCTTTCCAATTCAGACAAACTGCAAGTGTTTGGTTTGGGCGTTCCAGTAATTTCTCCTTTGGTTGTAGTGGTGTTCATTTGTAAACTGCCTATTTAGAAAATGGATTTGTTTTGAGATGAATTGTCAAATTTGGAATTTAATCTTTTGGTGGAGAGTTAGCATTTAGTGGACGTGTTGAGGACTCGCTATTTTCAATTGGATTCTCTTCGTTTCCGAAAGTTGCAGAAATTGGAAAGTTGGTATTTCGTTTTGACCGTCTCGGGTACTCGCGCAAGCAATGCATAGCGTCGGGTGTGTTCTGGTGCTGAGTGGGCAGCTGAACCATTCAAGGTTCGAGTTATAGTTTAAGACGTTGACCATCGAGTAATGTCTTACCTTGGATCCTCTTCTGATGAGGGTACCTAGAAAGTTCAGGTTGAGTGTTAGGTCAGGCGTCGTTTTGGGTCTTTGGGTTGTGGTTTTCTCTAGTCCGAAAGAGAGGCCGCTTGAGGGCTAGTATCCCTCGTGTGCGATAAGTATCCAGACCTGTTCGTTTATGGTACGTGTTTTTCGTTAATAAATTCTAGTCGCAGTTTTATTTTGAATAGATCTGTGTTTAGATTCGAGGTCAAATCTTTTCTAAGGGGGATAGAGTGTAATACCTCATTTATCCAGCTAGGTTGTATCGTTTCAATTATCTGGGAATTTTATTCGAAAACGAGATTTAAAACTTTCCGGAACCGAATCGGTAAAAAGAAAGAAGTCGGAGGGGGTAAAAGAAACAACTTTCGTCGGATTTTTTCCAAACAACGGGTAAACGCTATTAGACGTCAACTTTGGGCGAGCCACGACCAGTGGCCCAAGAGGGGCCGGCCAAAAAGGGGGGGCGCCACTCCCCCAAAACCCTAGCCGCCACCCTTGGCTCCTCCCCTCCCCCTTGGCCGCCTCCTCCCCTCCCCCAAACCGGCCTCCTTGCTGCCTCTTGGTGCTCCCTCGCAGCGGTGGTGCCAACTCCGGTGATCCCCATCGCTCCTCCTCAAGGTTCTCTCCAACAACTCCGTTCCCCGCCGACGTCGACGGCCGTTCGTCGTCTTCCGGTGGCCGGCCCTAGAAGAGAGAAGAGAGGAGAAGGGAGGAAGACCCGTGTGCAGCGGATCTTCGTCGTCTTACTGGTCTACAAGGCTAATTAGACCTCCAATTCGTTGTTTGATTCCATTAGAGTTGAGGATCCGATTGGATTTGTAGTTTCGTTTTGATTCTGTTAATAGATTGATTCTGTCCAGTACGTTGTACCTCAGTTTTGGTCATCGTAGAGGCCGAATTGGACATCTGTGTATTCCAGAGAATTGTTCCTGGTTTCATTAGCTTTCTTTTGGAACCTGGATCACGAATTTTCACCAAGTAGATTAAAAGTTATGACTGTTTTACAACGTACTGCTCTGTCTGTCAGAAATTCTGGGTATAGTCGGTTGCACCTACGTTTTGATCTAGTTAGAGTCAGAACCAGGTCGGCTACCCAACTAGGTTTATGAAGATAATTTCACCATGTTTCCAGGCTGATAAAGATCACTTTATTTGGATCAGTGGTTTAAAAGTTAGAGCCTTTTCTTTAGGGCTGTTCTGAATTCTGGACAGACTGCAGTTATAGTTTTTCATTGGATGGTTAGACCTCTGTTTTGGCCGAATTAGAGTTTACCATCAACTAGAGTTTCGTAGCCAGTTAAGTTAAGAAAATATGAGCACTGGTTTCAGATCTTTTGGACTTACGGTTAATTATTGGTGAATTTTCTAGTAAAACTGCTAGATTAGGGATATTTGGAATATTTGGGTAAATTGATCAAATTAAACCTTTTGTTTGGTTGATTTGGCTAGAGATTGTGGGAGGACACGTGTAGCAATGCCTTACTCATTTGTCCTCATTTCGATTATTTTACATTGTAGGCGGTGAAGCGGTGAGTGGAGGGGTATCTCAATTACCTCCCAACCCGTTCATGTGTGGCGAATAATAACATGTATATTAAGATTGATGCATTATGTGATGTGTGAATGAATGATTATATTTGTTCGTATTTGTAGATGAATACCATGTGTATCTTTTCATTTATGAGTACTATTCAATATTTCCATGGAATCACATCATAACATGCATAATTATCTTCGTAAGACCCATCAATTCCAGTATGGGCACTTGAAAATCCCATCAATTCCAGAATGGGTACGTGAGTCCACCATTCCAATGTGGGCCACGTTGGACGATTGTATGAAACGTTCTTCATACGATTACTTTAAGTGAACACCGACGGGTGTTTCACTCGCTATACCGGTATATGCTGCGATATGTCCAATTCCTTCAATGCATCATTCCACTTCATCCATTCATAAAGTTGTTTCCAGTCAATGTTCAAATTATGAAAGTGATATATTGTTCATGGAATGTTTGATTGTTACATACAATTACTTGCTGAGTCTTTGGCTCATTCTTGCTTTGTTGTTTTATTTAGGTAAATGACAAGGAAGAACGGTTTTCATGGTGGGTAGAACAACATGATGCACTCACTACCATAATCCAAAACATTTGAGAAATTAATATTGTCTTCGATTTATACCTGGTGTTGAATTGTAAAAAGCCAACTTGGCCGTATTTACCATATCTCCCAGAAATGTTTATTTCCAATCCGTTGATTAAACTGTGGATTTCACGGGGATATGTTCCAGATCTTAGGATGATGTGACAATTGGCAATGGCGTTTACGGTTTGTCGTTTCACGTGTTTTCGACAAAGTTACAGGCTTACTAGACAGGGGCGGTCCGACCGGTCCTTGCACGGCGGTCCGACCGGTCCCAAATCGGTCGGACCGGCCATATGGGGCGGTCGGACCGGCAATGACCTAAAAGTTCTCAGAATGGGCTGGGCCAAAAATAGGTGTTGTAGGCAAGTGAGGGGATCCCAATGCACTTGGTCTCATAATTTTTGGAGTCTCCAGTAAGATGTTCTATTGGTTTAAAGTTTCCAGAAGGTTTCGGAATTTGAGGGCTTGAATTTGGCTAAGTCCCAAGGCGGTCCGACCGCTCACAGGAGCGGTCCGACCGTTAGGCGGTCCGACCGCTCACTGGAGCGGTCGGACGGTATCCACTGATCATCGGCCAACCATTGGCGATCTTTGTTTTGTTAGGTCAAGTACATGGGTTCCATGGCATATATTTTGCATGATGCATGTTTTGACTAACATGGGTCAAGTTTTGAAGAACTTGTTCCCGAATTCGTGTTTTCTTATGCGTGGTTGTGCGGGTTGCTTGGTGGTCAACGACGGTCAGCGGCGAAGAGGATCGGGACTAGACTTGGAGAGTTGAGGTCGAGCGATCAACGATGCGGGTGAGGTTAATGACTCAAGCGTGACACAAGATGGACAAGGTGACCTATTAGCGAATCCATGGCGCATGGTGAAGCGGTTTAGGTCAAAAAGTTAAAGACGGCGCTTCGCGAAGCGTGCGTGTGTGACCCGTTTGTTAGTGGGCCTTAACGGGAGCCCAATTGAGTCAAACCCTAGGAGTTCTAGGCCTCCACTATAAATAGGAGGAGGTGGTGGCTGCACCCCTCTCTCTCGCCTTTTTATGTTTCAAAACCCTAATTGTCTTTAGGGGAGTTGAGGTGGAGGCTAGGGCTCTTGATGGTTTGTGGTGAATTTCGTGATCTTTGATTGTCTACTGATCCATGATGGTGTGGACGTAATCCAGCATCAATCACGAAATCAATCTATGCAAGGTTTGCTTGAGATAAGTCTCTTTTCGTTCTTGCTTTCAATTTGGTGATTTTAGGGCTTCCTTTGATCCGCGAGTTTGTGATTGATTCTTTCACGTGGATTAGCTTGCTGTGATATGTGTGAATCTATCTAGCATCATCTTGATCATCAATCTCTCACGAACAAGCATTAGGATCAAGTTTTCGTTCTTGCCCGGTTTTAGACCTTCTTGTAACACCCCAGCCCAACATTGAGCCTGGAATGCCACTAAACTACTATAACCATCTAATTTATATCAACGTACTATAAAATTTCAGCAAGCATAACAACATTAAAACCCATCCACGGGTCGCATTAACACAAGCATAACACTATAACAATCATAGATAAATTAGACCTAGGAGCATAGCAAAATAATTAACCAAGATTAACATAAACCAAGCATCTATGGTTATTCAATACCATCATGTCCTAGACATAAATATTCATGTTATTCTAAAAGTTTCTCATGTCCAATGAATCAAGTAATTGGGTGAAGTGCATGATTCCAAGTGTGCTAGCCCTTCCGAGTAAAACATCATCACCGGGTCACCTAAAAACAACAATAGAGCAAGAATGAGTCCAAGACTCAAAAATACATAATAAAGCCATAAACAATAGTTTATTAACCATAATTAAAGTTATCATCATCATCCATTTAGTTAATGCCATTGTCATTCTCAAACAAATAAGCCATATTCCATATAGGTAAAGTTGCACAATTTAACAATTTACTTAGATATGCGAATGCACCAACATGCTCATGCTCATCTGCATCTCATCAGCTGATACCGGTATAGCGGAGTGTTCACCCGTCGATGACACACTCTATCCTTCACTCCCGTGATGTCCCCACCGAAGTAGGATTTTACCTAGAGCACTCCGGAATAGTCATGTATCTTTCTCACCGACCTCACCGGAATAGTTACATGACTTTCTCACCTACCTGGCTCGTGCAACTCCTGTCATGATGAATGTAAATGATGCAACATCTTTAATTATTCATCAACATAATTCATCTCATTAACTCAATATCTCATTAACTCAATATCTCATTCACTTAAGGTCATCAATATCATATATAAGAATAAGCTTAATGTAAGCATAATAAATAGCATGATAAGAAATATCAATGATCATGGTGAACAACCCATTATTCACCACTCTACCATGTACTTGCCTTCCGCGCTGTGACGAGTTAGGAGGCAACGACGAATTTCTCCACTCCACCCCCACCGCCTACACAAATATTTATTGAAATAAGAATAACAAGACATGATGTGGCTACAAGCGTTTTACCATAACCCTCTATCTAATCAACATAACCAAAAACTCAAAATGACGAATTAACTAATCAGCCAATATCGGCCCTTCGATCAGCAATGCGAGAAAAATCATAATTAAATATCTATAACTCCGAATGACTTGAAACCAGTGCTCAAATACTCTTAACGTAACAGGCTACGAAACTCTAGTTGGTGGGGTTCTTTGATTCGCCAAACCAGTGGTCTAAACAACCGTTGAAAACAACTGACAGACATCTGTCCAGAATACAGCACAGCAGTAAAGAACATGGCATAACTTTTACTCTACAGATCCAATTGAGATGATCTTTATCAAATCAGAAAGATACTTTCAAGGGCTACAAAAACCTAGTTGGGTGGAAGTTCTGAATCTGGCTCTAACTAGATCAAAACCGAGGGGCAAACCGACAGTTCCAACTTCTCAGGCAGACAGGACAGCGCGCGATTAAAAATTCATATCTCCTAAACCGTAAGGTGGAATCTAGTGATCTCAGTGCCAAAAGAAAGATAACGACATAAGAAACAAAACTCTAGAAGACGAAAATACCAGATTCGGCCTCTAAATAAATCATAATGACCCGACAAGAAAATCTGCCAAATCACATCAGCTCTCCTGGACAGTCGTGGTAAAACTACCATATCTCCTAAACCGTAACTCCAAATCAGATGATCTCAGTGCCAAAAGAAAGCTAAGACCAAGGGCTACAACTTGCGAAGAGGTGAGAAGATCAGAAAACGTACGGAACTTACCCAAATCTGACGAACAAAAGCGCTGGCGCAGGGGAAGGTGGAAGTGGCGGCTCCAAGTGGGGGAAAGGGGAAAAGAGGAGTGGGGCTAGGGTTTTGGGGGTGGGGTTCCCCTTATGGCCGGCCAAACACATGGGCTTCCCCACAGGCGCATGCCCAGCCCAGTTGTCGAATAAAAGTGGAAAACCCTATTTTTCTCAGAATTTTTATTCCTTTCTTTGCATTTTTCTCCTCCGACTGAATCTCTAATTACCGATCCATTTCCGGGGTATTACATTCTACCCCCCTTAACAGAATTCGACCCCGAATTCTACCAATGAAACGAATACACGATTAAAAATATCACGGAATTGCAATCAACGAATTAGCACATATCAGAAACGAACAGGTCTAAATACTACTCGCACATGCGAGACTCTAGCCCTGAAGTGGCCTCTCTCTCGGACTAGAGAAACCACAACACAAAAATGTAAAACGATGACTGACCTAACGCTCAACCTGAACTTTCTAGGTTCACTTATTAGAAGAGGATCGAAGGTAAGACCTTACTTCACGGTCAACGTCTTTTACTAAATTTCAAACTTTGAATGGCTCAGCTGCTCACTCAGCCCAGAACACAACAGACGTTGTGTACTTCGCGAATGAACCCGAGACGGACAAAACGATATGCTAACTTCCCAATTTCTGCAAGTTTCGGGAACGAAGAGAATCCAATTGGAAATAGAGAGTCCTCATCGCATCCACGCAATGCTAACTCTCCACCAAAAAGGTTAAATCCCAAAATTTGACATTTCAACAGGAAAACAAATCCATTTTCTAAATAGGCAGTTTACGAATGAACACCACGACAGCCAAATAAGAAACCACTCGAATGCCCAAATCAAATACTTCTTTTGGTATGTCTGAATTAAAATGAATCAGACATGCCAACACAACGCCAACTCAGATTGCGGAAAACAACAGTCAACGACACATAACTCGAACGAAATCAGGAAAATGCTTCACTAACCGAGGAAACATCATTTTCCTCAGTTTCTCTTTTAGGAGTAAAACTTCTCTCGAACCTTGGAATTCGAATTCATCGCATACCACATGAGCTTAAACCTTTTAATTGAACATCCTCAAATTATGCTAAAACTGAAATACATCATTAACACTGTTGTGAAGAGGCTCCATTGAATCCTATAATTACTCTAGGCATCTCATTCTACTAATCAACATTAATTTGATTGAAGGCACCCAAAGCGCCACAAAATAGATCCCACACAATCACATTACCTCTAATTTTCAAGAACAACTCAGAATCCTCAGTACACACGCTCATGTACTACATCAGAAATGTTATATCAATGATCATTCCACTACTCAGGAAACTCTATTATTCCACTTTCTTTACACACACTCATTGTGTGACCCAAGGTCTAGCATAAAAATGTAAAGCCCAGATTCAACCTCTAAGACTCTTACAATGAACTTCTGGTATACTTGATAGGAAATTCTTTGATCGGATAACTAAAATTCCTGGAATCCAAACAATATCCTCAATCATTAATATCAACATTCCTCACTAATCAAGTAACTGCCTAATGTGATTAGCTTCACCAAACTTGAACCCACTAAACCACACTATTCCATTTCACCCACACGACCGCAACATACACATTCGCAAGACTCTAACTAATTGACCAAGTTCCAAACTTTTGAATATTTCAATATTCCACCGACATGAACAAGGGTTCTTGAATTACAATTCACTATTGGTTTTACTAGTTGTAACAACATAATCAGTTTTACCTCAACGACCATCATTCCATTTGGATCCAATTCTCTACAAGATTTATATCACAAAATCAATTCTTCCTCCAATGCTCTTGAAATAACTTACAACATCAGGTCTCACATCAACATATACTTGACCACTACTAACCGGATGCCACTGTATACCCTATAAGGTTTTGTAAAACAAATTGATGAAGTGGCAAATAAAATGTTTTTTTTTCAGCACCCGGAAAAAAATGTTTTCTTTTCGCAACAAACATAAGAACGGGAGAAATAGACAAATAACAAGGATCTCGGAAAAGCAAAAGCGAAGACCACAATTGAGGGCACAAGTCCCACAAAAAGAGAATATGAAATCTCAAATAAAACAAAGCACCACTTTTGAAAATCGAGAAACTCCTATAGGGCAAAAAATAGAAAGTTTAGGCACACTTCAAGTAAACTGCGAGTTACAAAACTTGACTTCGATCTCGAATACTTCTACTTCACTCTTTCTTTAACAAAAAAAAGTAATTTTTTTATTATAACGTCACGTTGCCCACTCAAACAAGAAAAGTTGTAAGACCAAATCACATGAATCACTTAAGAACCAATAAAGCTTTCCAACAGGCCACTTGCTCAATCCAATCCCAGCTACTACATAAACCATGAACTACAAAAGATCACGGATGCAAAACTTGAAAATTTTCATTTGAGCGATACCACGAGTGACGATCAAATTACGTTCTTTTTATAAGAATCAACAACACACTACCAATCTATTGCTGATAATCTTACTAACATCCAGAATAATACACTGTTAACGAAAATTCATCATAGTCTACCCTTTCATTGTACAGCTCTCTAAAATCTCACCAAATTGTTTCATACTACTTTATCATCTCGTCCTCAAATCGAGAGTCCAGCAAAAGCTTACAAACTACTACAACAACAACTTTATTTTAGCAGAGATCTACTACATAAATCAAAATGTTATACCAAAACCTTTCATTATGGACATGCTATCGTCTGACAATTCCACTATCATGAAAGCATAGGCCACCAATTAAATCCCACAGTTCAACTCTTATAGATGATCAACACCAAACGTCAACACACAATTGTTGCACTCCAACCACTGTTGCTATCAACTGGCTTCATCAAGAAATCTAGATGCTAACTACTTTCCTTTTCAAATCACATGAACAATCACAAATACATGTTCAACTGTCCATCCTCATATTCATATTTCGGTGCAAAATCCCGACAAAACTTCCAAAATCATAGCCTTCCATCGATCAAAAAGTCTCAACAACTCTGCAACCAAATTCGTCCAATTATTCTAGTTAAAATAACTATCTAGAAACTCCTTCCATAATATAAAATCATCTAGTATCTACAGATAAGATAACTCTAAGATTAATATCCACTATAGTAATAATCTAGCATCTCCCCAACTTTTCCTTCCCACACAGTAAGATTAATCCACTGAGACCAACTAATCCAACAAGTTTAGCAAAACTAAATAATTTTAATGATCATACCAGTCATCAATGTTCTACAATTGTAATACTCTGAAAATAATATTAATATTAATAAAAGCGTCTTAAGGGTCGGAGTGTAATTAAATTAATTAGTTAAAGAATTTAGGGCTTGTGCATAATTAAAGAATTTAGTATACGTGGAAATAGGATAATTCAGAATTTTTAAGAGCTGTATAAATAGATTTTGGGCTTTCTAGAAACCCTAGTCTTTTTCTTTCTTTTTAATCCACCGCCACCAAAGAATATTCACGCTAGTCATGCCGCCAGCTTCTTTTCTTTCTCTCTTGCTTGGCGTCTTTGCCACGCAAGCGTGGGCGCCGTCACTGCGCGTCACGTGTGCCGAGCATTGCCGAGCCGATTGCTTATTGCTGCTTTGCTCTCTGCGTTGATCTGCTGCTGCACTGCGTTGCATGTCTTTCTTGCCGGCCGTTGGTTGCGCCAATAAGTGCGCTTGCGTGTTCTTGTTTCTTGCCATTTGGAACACCGACCGATCTGCTGCGCTGCATTGCCGAGCCGAAATGTCTTGAAGCGGCTCTTGCGTCTGGCCTTGAGTGCTCTGGCTGCCGTGTAGCCGAGTGCTGCTTGTACTGCTGATTGCCGCCAAGTGCACGCCTTGGTCCGGTTGCTCTTGACCTGGTACATGACTTTTGTTGTTGCCTCTTTTAGCTAGCCGATTACAGTAATGCAATCTTTGCTTTGCTAATTCAATGCATGATTTCCATTTGTCTCCGTGACTAGATATTGAGTTCGTTAGTTGCAATAGTTCATGAGCACACATTCTGGAGAGATCAATTAGGAAATTCTAATTAGAGGTTAATTGGTTTGGCCGTAGCATTTTTGTGCATGCAGCAATTAGAGATTATAATTGAGGTTAATTAGAGAGGGTTCTATAGTTTTTAGTCAAAGTCTTGAGAGTAATAGATCTGTTTAATAGATCCGTTTAGTTTGTTGTTCCGTGTACGATTTATTCGGGTACCTTATTGTCGAATGTTGAAAATATCATCTACTAGTTAATTGTAGATAATTTCGATATCTTTCTATAGCATATTTAAACATGTCAATCGAACAAGTATAATTCGAGTTATGATTTTCGGAAGACCGCTGTTTTTACGGTTGTCGTCTTTCGGCGCTGTTTTGGTAGACTGTAGATTAAAAATAGTAAATAGCTTAATTAGAGTTTTTGATCTACATAAAAGATGTAGATAATTGTCCAATGGTTCTGTAGAATCTGAGAACGCGAATTTTGGTTGAGTAAAACAAAAGTTATGAATTTAGTAAGACCGCTGTTCCGAAGCGGACAGATCGGCTTTCTGGGCTAAATACGGAGGGGTAGATGATTTAATTAGAAGTATTCGTAATCTAATAAAATGTGGATAATTTTATAAAGAATCCAAAATGGGGTGGTTTGTGGTGATCGGACTTTTGAGTCAAAAGTTACGTTCGTTTTAGTACTAAGTCAGCAAGGGGTAACTTTTCGGTACCGGCGTAACGTGGTATATTTGGGGACGTGTAGGAGCGATGTCGATTGATTGTGTTCTTATGATGCTGTAGCTTGTATTGAAATTTGTGTATTTAATGTAGGAGAGGCGTCGTGCTTGTTGCCATCTGCTAGTCAAATTGTGCGTCGCAACTAGTAAAGGCAAGTGCATGGTAGACAGCGATCAATGATCGATCACTGTTTTCTTTATCTTCTATTACCATTATTGTTGTGCTTTTATTTTGTTTAAGTGCAAGCAATGGAATGGTATGGATTTATATTGTTAATGGACATGATGAAAATTTGGATATGATGTTTATGGTGGAGTTTGCATGTTTGCATACATAAGCATCTTTGCATATGAGCAGGTGATCATGAATGATCACAACTCCACGGGAGTGGAGGAGGTCCCGATCCTTATGGAGGAGCGGGCTTGAGAGTGAATGTTGTCGCGAGCATTCACTCATGCTATACCGTATCTGTGAAAGAAGTGCATGTGGACATGTAGATTAGAATTGCATTGATACATGAGATTAATGGATGTGAATCAAATAGAAGTACCTGTGATGATAATGAAGTTATTGAATGCTGTGGATTTATTATTGTTCGTTGTTTATGGATGTGTTTGCTGAGTCGTGGACTCACCCTTGCTCTATTGTTGTCTTTAGGTGATCTTGAGGATCCGAATCGAGAGCGAGTAGGGCACATGGGCAACACATGATCATTTACCTTCATAATCTTTTCATTCAGAATTGGATTACACTTGGACATGTTAGAGGTTGAATAAAGTTTAGGACATCATTTGGACTAGACTATTTGCTTTATTAATTTGGATTCATTGGTTGATGCTATTTTGGATTATTTATCTGGTTATAATTCCCATTGCTTATTCAATATCGTGTGAACCTGAGTTATGCATGTTCTTTTGTGATCTATGGATAAATTTATTGTTGTTTTCTTGCTGTAATTTTATAGTGTGTCGATAATTATTAGTTTAGAGAGTAGTGTGGTGGCATTCTAGGCTCAGTGTTGGGCTGGGGTGTTACAGTTGGTATCAGAGCGGGCTTTAGGTCCGTGGTGAATAGATTAACAACATAGGCAAACTAAAATTGTTAAAATTTGTTTTAGTTTGGTAAATCAACTAAAATTTGCTAATGGTTAACTAACCTAAAATTTGACACACTAGTGCACAGTAGGTTAGAGAGAGGTACGAATATAGTTTTTACGCTTCCGTTATGTTGTTCATTGATGGATGAGTTTATTTTGAGCTTTGAACTCATTGTGTATTGTTGATTGTGGTTGATAGCTATGCCGAGGGGTAGAGGGCGTGGTCGTGGTGGCGCGGTCGTGGAGGTCGTGGCGCGGGCGAGGTTCCGTGGAGCCACCTCCTCATGTGAGATGAGTCGATGGTGAGGGGTTTGTTGACCCGCCTCGGTTGGGGCCCAAGATGAGACCCCGCTTTCTTTGAGAGAGTTGGTGGGAGAGATCCGTGCTCTTCGTCAGCGAGCACCGCAGCCCCTATTCTGCGGCATCTGTTGTTGCTCTGTCGCACATCCACCGGTTCTGGCGCGGATGTCACTTGAGTGGATGGGGTTGAGGTTTGATTCGTTTGTGGTCGGGCACACCGGTCGAGCAATGGACTGGTTGCGCTACATGGAGAGGCGGTTTGGAGCTTTAGAGATGTCTTCACATCGAGGGTCCGTTTGTAGCCTTTCACCAAAAGGCAGCAGATATTTGGTGGGAGGCGTGTTGTCTTGAGGACCGCCACTCAAGGTCCATCACTTGGGAGGACTTTGTTGATCAATTCAAGGAAAGTTCTACCCTACTCTTTTGTTGAGAAGATGGAGGTTGCCTTGACGACCTTTGCTCGGGGAAGAGGTCTATTCTTGAGTATGAGGTGAGTTCAACAACTTGGTTCGCTTTGTCCCTTCAGTAGCGAACGATGATCTTCAGAAAGCCAAGAGGTTCCGTCGGGGTCTCAATTCTGAGTACCGACATGTGTTGGGAGCTACTCCACTCTATGACTACAGCTCTGTTGTGGAGCAAGCTAGGGGCATGGAGTTGGAGATGCAGACTCACAAAGGCGACAAGCCTCTGTGGATCGGTAGCTTCGGTGGTGACCAAAGAGGAACTCTAGTGAGGAAGTGGGTGCATTCGACCCGCTTTCAAGAAATTCAAGGAGGACCGCAGCTTTTCAGTCTAAGCGATCGAGGCCGTCCTCTTCTTCGGCGCCTCGTCCTTTTGCAGGTACTCCGGCTCTTCGTCCTGTCCCAGGGCAGGGCATGCTTTGCTTTAAGTGCGGTGATGGACACCGCGCTGCTGAGTGCACTTGGACGGGAGATTGCCGTCAGTGTGGCCGACCGGGTCACAAGGAGCGGGTGTGTCGCGTAACCCGCTAGCGTGATCAAGTGGGAGCTGTGCCATCTTCTTCTTGATGGGTCCGCCGAGGATCTTTCCGATGATGATCGCTCCTCCAATGATGCCATTTCCTTCACTTGGGCGCCTCGGAGGGTACTTACGGCAGCCGCCACCTTCAAGACCGCTTGGTTGCACGACCGCTTTACCGCACCGCCACAATGAGATTGTTGGGGCTCGCCGCCCGCCGTCGTCTTCTTCGCCATGGCGCCACAGAGTGTACGCCATGCCTACTGTGAGTCCGCGGTCGTCTGACGTGGTGATGTACTTTGCTTGTGGATTTGTTTGATGCTTTAGTCCTTTTGATTCGGGGCTACCTTTTCGTTTGTGTCGACGGCGTTTGCTAGGAGAGCGAACTTGAGTATCTGATGGATTTCTCGATCGGTGTTAGTTAGTTCTCACGGGGTATTATTGCTAGCTCTCTTGTTTGTCCCGGTGTTCTATTGTCATTGATGGAGAGAAGTTCACGCGAATTTGATAGTTATACAAATGGAGCCGTTCGATGTTATCTTGGGTATGGATTGGTTGCACTCTTATCGAGCCGTGATATCCTGTTTTCAGAAACGATCTGCATGCGAACCCGTGCCTGGGAGACGTTGACCTTTCAGGAGTGCGCCTCGCGCTCTCTTTCAATGTTGGTGGGATCGTTCTCGGTCGTCGCGCGAAAATCGGGCTTCTTTTAGCTCTTCTGCCGAAACCAAGTGTGGCTTCGATTGAGGAGATTCCAGTGGTTAGTGACTATCCCGATGTGTTTCCTACCGAGCTTAGGATTGCCACTGTGCGAGGCGTGGAGTTTCGTATTGATCTTGTTCGGTACTCGTCCCATCTCGATGTCTCCATATCGATTAGCACGTCCGTTTCAGGACGAGTTGAAGAAGCAGTTGGATGAGTTGTTGGCTAAAGGTTTGATCAGGCGTAGTGTATCGCCGTGGGGAGCTCTTGTTCTGTTCACAGAGAAGAAGGATGGGAGTTGGCGCATGTGTATTGATTACCGCGCGCTTAATGCAGTCACAATCAAGAACAAATATCCATTGCCCCGCATTGAGGACTTGTTTGATCGCTTGAATGGAGCTCAAGTATTCTCCAAGATCGATCTCGATCGAGGTATAATCAAATCCGTATCGTGAGCGGGATGTAGAGAAGACTGCTTTCTCCACCAGGTATGGGCATTATGAGTATAAAGTTATGTCTTTTGGATTGACTAATGCACCTGCCATTTTTATGGAGACCATGAACAACATGTTGCACGAGTATCTAGATGACTTCGTGGTGGTGTTCATTGATGATATTCTTATCTATTCCAAGACCAATGAGGATCATGAGCGTCATTTGAGGCTGGTTTTAAAGACCTTGAGAGAGCACAAATTCTATGCTAAGTTGAAGAAGTGTGAGTTCTGGATTTCAGAAGTGGGTTTTCTGGGTCATGTGATTAACCCTCGTGTTATTCTTTGTTGATCCTAGTAAGGTCTCCACAAGTGGTGGATTGGAAGAGGCCGACTAGTGTGAAGGAGGTGAGGAGTTTCACAGGTTTGGTGGTTATTATCGGCGTTTTGTGCAGGATTTCTCTATTATCGCCAAACCGATGTCTCAACTTACTCAGAAAGGTGTGAGATTCCAGTGGGTGATGAGTGTGGCGCGCTTTACGCATTTTGAAGGACAGGTTGGTGACCTCTCCTATTCTCACTCTTCCCGAGCCAGGGAAGCGGTTCACAGTCTTTTCAGATGCGTCTAGAGTGGGTCTTGGCTGTGTTCTCATGCAAGACGGTAAGGTGATTGCTTATGCGTCGAGGCAGTTAAAGAAGCACGAGCAGAATTATCCCACTCATGATTTGGAGTTGGCTGCGGTTGTTTTTGCTCTCAAGATTTGGAGGCATTATCTATACGGCGAGCCTTGTGATATTTTCACAGATCACAAGAGTCTCAAATATATCTTCACTCAGAAGGATCTGAATTTGAGGCAAAGGAGGTGGTTGGAGTTGATCAAGGATTATGATCTTACTATTCAGTATCATCCAGGCAAGGCCAATGTTGTTGCGGATGCCCTTAGTCGCAAGGCGACTCCTGCTACTCTAGATTGCCTCATTGCTGATTTTGATCGCATGGGAATATCCTATTGTTATGCGGGCACATCACATGTTGAGACTCAGTTGATTCTGGAGTCAGCTATTCCAGACCGTGTGCGGGAAGCACAACAGAGTGACAGGTTATTACAGGAGGTTAGGAAGCGTCTGGATGAGGGTAAAGAGGGTGATTTTAGTATGGATGATTCTGGTACTTTGAGGTTTAAAGGACGCCTTTGCGTGCCGCAAAAGTCAGAGGTCAAAGATGATATCTTGAGGAGGCACATCGCACTCCGTACAATCGCTCATCTGGTGAGACTAAGATGTATCGAGATCTCAAAGCAAATTTTTGGTGGAAAAGAATGAAGGTGGACATTGCTAATTATGTGGCTTCTTGCGGTGTTTGTCAGCAAGTGAAAGCTGAGCACAAGCGTCCTGCAGGGTTGTTGCAACCTTTGGAGGTACCCCAGTGGCCTTGGGACGATATCTCTATGGACTTTGTGGTGGCGTTGCCTCGTTCGCCGTGAGGGAAGGATGCAGTTTGGGTAGTGGTGGATCGATTCAAAGAAATCAAGCACACTTCATTCCTATTCGCACGACAAATTCAATGAGTGATCTAGCTCCTATATATGTGCGTGAAATAGTGAGACGCATGGTGTGCCAAAGACCATCATTTACGACAGGGGCCAAGTTTGTCTCAAGTTACGGGAGAGTCTGCGAGAGTGCATTGGGCACACAACCGCCTTAGTACAACGTTTCACCCATGCATGGATGGGCGATCGAGGCGTACTATTCGGACTTTGGAGGACATGTTGCGATCTTGTGTTCTATCTTGGAAGGGTAGTTGGGAGGACCGATTGCCGCTTGCGAGTTTGCTTATAATAATAGTTACCATTCCATGATTAGAGCCGCCATTTGAGGTTCTCTATGGGCGGAAGTGCGATCGCCGCTTTGTTGGGATGCGATTGGAGAGAAGGCGATTTTAGGTCGGACCGGATTGAGAAGACCGTTGAGCGTGTGGCCATGGTGAGGCGTAATCATTAGCGGCTCGAGTAGAACGAAAAAGTTATCTTGATTTGAGGCGTGACTTGGAGTTTGCGGTGGGTGACCAGTGCTCTTGAGAGTGTCTCCCACTAAAGGTATTGTTCGGTTCGGTACCAAAGGGAAGCTTAACCCGAGGTACGTTGGACCGTTCTCGATTATTGCCAGAATTGGGAAGTTAGCTTACCGCCTGGACCTTCCTGAGTCCATGCGTGGAGTTCATAATGTGTTTCACGTCTCGATCTTGAAAGTTTTGAGAGACCCGAGCATAAGATTTCATTAGAGCCGCTAATTATTGAGCAAGACCTCACGGTTGAGTCGCGTCGTGCACGATTCGGAGAGGTCGGGCGAGTCTTGAGGCACAAGACGTTGGTATCGTCAAGGTCTTTGTGGGCGATCGATCCGAGAGAGAAGCGACTTGGGAGTTGGAGTCTCGCATGCGCGAGCAATATCCAGAGTTGTTCACGTCGGGTACGTGTTATTTTGTTGTTTAATTTCAGCAGTATAGTTTTTCTTGGAGTAGAGCGGTAGTAGAATTGAAATCGAATTCCGTTAAGGGGGGTAGAATGTAATACTATGAAAATAATATTAATATTAATAAAAGCGTCTTAAGGGTCGGAGTGTAATTAAATTAATTAGTTAAAGAATTTAGGGCTTGTGCATAATTAAAGAATTTAGTATACGTGGAAATAGGATAATTCAGAATTTTTAAGAGCTGTATAAATAGATTTTGGGCTTTCTAGAAACCCTAGTCTTTTTCTTTCTTTTTAATCCACCGCCACCAAAGAAATATTCACCTTCTAGCCGCTATTGCTTGACTTTTCTTTTCTTTCTCTTTATTTGCGTCTTCTGCGCCAGCGTGGGCGCCGTCACTGCAGCGTCGCTGCAATGGCCGAGCATTGCCGAGCCGATTAGCTTTTGCTTTGCCTCCTGCGTTGATCTGCTTGCTATTGCGTTGCATGTCTTTCTTCTTTTGAATTTGTTGGTTGCGCCCGATAAGTGCGCTGCGTGTTCTTATTTCTGCTGCCATGGAACACAGACCGTCTAACTGCGCCGTGCATTGCCGAGCCGAATTTCTTTGTCTTAGAAGCGGCTTTGCGGCGTCTGGCCTTTCGAAAGTGCTCTTACCGCCGACCGCCGCTAAGTGCACGCCTTGGTCGGTTGCTCTTGGCTGGTACATGACTTTTTGTTGTTGCCTCTTTTAGCTAGCCGATTACAGGCAATGCAATGCTGCGCTGCTAATTCAATGCATGATTTCCATTTGTCTACCGTGACTAGATATTGAGTTCGTTAGTTGCAATAGTTCATGAGCACACATTCTGGAGAGATCAATTAGGAAATTCTAATTAGAGGTTAATTGGTTTGGCCGTAGCATTTTTGTGCATGCAGCAATTAGAGATTATAATTGAGGTTAATTAGAGAGGGTTCTATAGTTTTTAGTCAAAGTGCCGAGTAATAGATCTGTTTAATAGATCCGTTTAGTTTGTTGTTCCGTGTACGATTTATTCGGGTACCTTATTGGCGAATGTTGAAAATATCATCTACTAGTTAATTGTAGATAATTTCGATATCTTTCTATAGCATATTTAAACATGTCAATCGGACAAGTATAATTCGAGTTATGATTTTCGGAAGACCGCTGTTTTTACGGTTGTCGTCTTTCGGCGCTGTTTTGGTAGACTGTAGATTAAAAATAGTAAATAGCTTAATTAGAGTTTTTGATCTACATGAAAGATGTAGATAATTGTCCAATGGTTCTGTAGAATCTTAGAACGCGAATTTTGGTTGAGTAAAACAAAAGTTATGAATTTAGTAAGACCGCTGTTCCGAAGCGGACAGATCGGCTTTCTGGGCTAAATACGGAGGGGTAGATGATTTAATTAGAAGTCTTCGTAATCTAAGAAAATGTGGATAATTTTATAAAGAATCCAGAATGGGGTGGTTTGTGGTGATCGGACTTTTGAGTCAAAAGTTACGTTCGTTTTAGTACTAAGTCAGCAAGGGGTAACTTTTCGGTACCGGCGTAACGTGGTATATTTGGGAACGTGTAGGAGCGATGTCGATTGATTGTGTTCTTATGATGCTGTAGCTTGTATTGAAATTTGTGTATTTAATGTAGGAGAGGCGTCGTGCTTGTTGCCATCTGCTAGTCAAATTGTGCGTCGCAACTAGTAAAGGCAAGTGCATGGTAGACAGCGATCAATGATCGATCACTGTTTTCTTTATCTTCTATTACCATTATTGTTGTGCTTTTATTTTGTTTAAGTGCAAGCAATGGAATGGTATGGATTTATATTGTTAATGGACATGATGAAAAGTTGGATATGATGTTTATGGTGGAGTTTGCATGTTTGCATTCATAAGCATCTTTGCATATGAGCAGGTGATCATGAATGATCACAACTCCACGGGAGTGGAGGAGGTCCCCGATCCTTATGGAGGAACGGGCTTGAGAGTGAATGTTGTCGCGAGCATTCACTCATGCTATACTGTATATCTGTGAAAGAAGTGCATGTGGACATGTAGATTAGAATTGCATTGATACATGAGATTAATGGATGTGAATCAAATAGAAGTACCTGTGATGATAATGAAGTTATTGAATGCTGTGGATTTATTATTGTTCGTTGTTTATGGATGTGTTTGCTGAGTCGTGGACTCACTCTTGCTCTATTGTTGTCTTTAGGTGATCTTCGAGGATGCCGTAACTGAGAGCGAGTAGGGCACATGGGCAACACATGATCATTTACCTTCATAATCTTTTCATTCAGAATTGGATTACACTTGGACATGTTAGAGGTTGAATAAAGTTTAGGACATCATTTGGACTAGACTATTTGCTTTATTAATTTGGATTCATTGGTTGATGCTATTTTGGATTATTTATCTGGTTATAATTCCCATTGCTTATTCAATATCGTGTGAACCTGAGTTATGCATGTTCTTTTGTGATCTATGGATAAATTTATTGTTGTTTTCTTGCTGTAATTTTATAGTGTGTCGATAATTATTAGTTTAGAGAGTAGTGTGGTGGCATTCTAGGCTCAGTGTTGGGCTGGGGTGTTACAACAATTCTTAATAACTCCTTTTAATCCAATTAGGTATAGCCATACTATTAATCATAGTTCATCAAGAACTACCACATGACACCATCAAGTTAATCAACTTTCCTTCCAAGGTTCTTGGTTAAGATTGATTATACACCACACTACAGACCCAACTTGATAACCCATACCATATCCATTAATTTATTTAATTACAACCTTTAACTTAACCACAACAAGACATTGCTAAAGGGTTTTAATATTTTCTTTTATAACAGAGAAGCATTCAACTTCAATACTCAAAATACCCAAAAGAAATACATTGGGTCAAAGCTTCCACATGTTAAAGGACTTGAAAAAGAAAACTTTCGTTATCCAAAATACCAAGCTAACAAATGAGTCATTTTTTTCCCAACAAGAAAGGTGTAATACTCCGGAAATGGATCGGTAGAAAGAAAGAGGTCGGAGAGAGCGAAAGAAAGTGTTTTCAGCGGAAAATTCCTTTCGTCGGGGGGGTATTCGTTAATATCAGGCAACCTGGGCGCGATTCGCGACCAGGAGGCCCATTAGTGGGCCGCCAGCCCATCTAGGGGCCGCCAAGGGGAACACCCTTTCCCCCAAACCCTATTCCCTCCCCTTTTTCCCCTCAAGCCGCCTCTCCTCCCCCTTGTGCCGCCCCCTCTCTTCCTCCCCTCCTCCTAGGCGCCTCCCTCTCCATTGGTGGCTGCCATTGGAGATCCCCGGAGCTGCACCCCCGGCCTTCCAAGTGTTCTTCTTCGGTTCTTCCTCCGCCGGGCGATTTCCTTTCAATCGGGTTCGTGGAGTTGGAGCTGGCCAAAGGAGGAGAGGGGAAGGCTTTGGGAAGTTGTTTCTCGTCGTTCTTCGGGTCTACAAGGGTAACGAGAGACCCCATCGCTGTTTGATTGCGTTAGAGTTGTCGATTCCATGTTTTTGGTAGTATCGTGTAATTTCTGTTAGTAGATCGGTTCTGTACAGTAGGTTGCAACTCGGTTTTGGGTGCCGTAGAGGCAGAATTGGATGATTTCGCCTTCTAGAGTTTTGTTCCTTATTTCATTAGCTTTCTTTTGGCACCTGGATCACGAATTTTGACCCAGTAGATTAAAAGTTATGGCTGTTTTACTACGCGCTGGTCTGTCTGTCAGAACTGATGGGTATAGTGAGTTGCACCTAGGTTTTGATCTAGTTAGAGTCAGAATCAGGTCGGCCACCCAACTAGGTTTTTGAAGATAATTTCACCATGTTTCCAGGCTGATAAAAATCACTTTATTTGGATCAGTGGTTTAAAAGTTAGAGCAATTTCTTTAGGGCTGTTCAGATTTTCTAGGCAGACTGCAGTTGTAGTTTTTCAATGGATGGTTAGACCCCTGTAATGGCCGAATTAGAGTTTACCCTCAACTAGAGTTTTGTAGCCAGATAAGTTAAGAAAATTTGAGCACTGGTTTCAAGTCTTTTGGACTTACGGTTTTTTATTGGTGAATTTTCTAGTAAAACTGCCAGATTAGGGTTAATTGAAATGGTTGGGTAAATTGATCAAATTGACTTTTATTTGGTTAGTTTGGCTAGAAGATTGAGGGAGGACACGTGTAGCATCGCAATATTCGTTGCCCTCATTTCGATTATATTTTATTGTAGGCGGTGAAGCGGTGAGTGGAGGGGTATCACAATTACCTCCCAACCCGCTCTTGCATGGCGGCAGCAAGTAATTTGTATTCCATGTTTGATGTCACGTATGATGTGTGAATGAATGTTTACATTTGTTCGTATATGTAGATGAATGCCATGTGTTCTTTTCATTTATGAATACTATTCCATATTGACATGTGATCATCATGACATGCATACAATATTTTGGTAAGACCCATCAATTCCAAGATGGGCACTTGAAATCCCATCAATTCCAAGATGGGTGCGTGAGTCCACCATTCCAATGTGGGCCACGTTACGTGAGTCCACCATTCCAATGTGGGCCACGTTGGACGATCGTATGAAACGTTCTTCATACGAATACTTTAAGTGAACACCGACGGTGCTTCACTCGCTATCTGCATATATGCTACAATATGTCCATTTCCTTCAATGCACCATTCCACTTCATTCATTCATACATTCGTTTCAAAGATATGTTCAAATTGTGTTTGTGATATATGGCTCATTGTATGTTTGATTGTTACATCTGATTACTTGTTTGAGTCTATTGGCTCATTCTTGCTTTACTGTCTTATTTAGGTAAATGACGAGGAAGAATGATCTTATGGAGGGTAGTTCATCACGATGCACTCACTATCATTTATCAAACAATTTGAGGACTTTTATTATCATTAATTATGATTTGTGTTGCAATGTAATAAGCCCACATGGCCTTGTTTACTTATCTTCTTTGAACTGCTTACTTCCATTTCGTTGAGTAAGACCGAGGACGAATGCTTGTTTTCATACATTCACAATAACCTCTTCTTTTTGTTATGCTACTTGATGTTATTCATTTGAAGAGTAGAGATTGTAGGTGACATCTTGACTTCCTTATAGTCAGGGTGTTACAGTTGGTATCAGAGCGGGCTTTAGGTCCATGGTTCATTCAAACATATTAAATTGACACCTTGTGCACATTAGGAGGGGTTGGGTAAAACTGTTGCTTCCGCATTCCAATTGTTGTGACTCGATTAATGAGTCGTTGTTGAGTTGTTTTGTGCTATGATGTGTTAAACTATGATATGATGTGATATCCTATATATCTATGAATTATTCTATGATTGTCATGAGATGATCCTATATATATTCATAATTGATTGCATTACTTATGCGTATCGGAGCGCGGACGTCGGCGATTGAGTTCGTGGTTGTCGTCCCGGATTTACTGTGCTACACCACTTATTCGTGTTGTAATAGTAGAGAAGTTCTTACCCTGTTCCAAAGTTACGTGTTGAGCCCGAGCTCATTGATGATGTTGTTGTCCTTCTCAAGTTTGTATCCGGTTTTACGTTGTAGTTTCTGATAGTTCGTGAATTTCTTTTGAATGGAGGGTTATAATGAAGTGGGCAATCTCTAGTAGATTTCTGATCGTTCTTTGAAACAATTATTGTTCTTTCTACTATTGTGATATTTCTGCTCCACGTAAGCATAGTTAAATTGCAAGATTTACCTTTTCACGGAAGTTCTGTTTTACCCCTGTTGGAAAATTCAACTCGAGTGTTCGCTTGAGGTTTCGGGCAATGGCAGATTTCTTTTGCAAGTTCTTTATCAAGTGCACAATGATCTTGCATATTTCTTTTGGGATGCTTTAGACAGATGTTCTCTTCTTTGATTTCTGATTTTGACAAATTCTTGTCCGGTGGTAGTTGATGAATTTCCCTTAGGTTCATGATTCATGGTAGTGATGAGATCCAATAGGTCTTTAATGGTTCTCTGAAAATATTATTATTTTTCAGGTGTTGAATTTCTTTTATTTTAAATGATCTTGACGATTGGCAATATTGATATTTCTATGTTTGTTCCTTCCTTCTCATTGGAAAATAGCGACTCATTTACTCGTTTGATAGTTTGTATAATGAGAGTTTTACATTGCAAGTTCATTAACACGAGGAAGCATTGGCTCCATGTATTTCTTTTGGATCATTCCGTCTTGAAGTTTAACGCATCTCTTTTCGAGGATTAGTGTTAAAACCCTTTTGGGGTGCCTTGTGGTGATTAAGTTGGAGATGCTAATCAAACAAAGCTGGTTGGCTACGGGTTCCTATTGGTCCCTAGATGTTTTTCAAAACAATTCTTGTCTTTCGATTCTTGAGCTTTCTTTGCTACTTGTACACGATATTATTGACAAGATCATACTTTTTGTAAGAGTCCTATCTCTCTTGTTGTTTAAGGGACCTGATTAACTGTTTGGTATTTTGATAACGGAATTATCTTCTACTAAGTTTATTGAAGAAATTTCGACTCGGTTCAATTCTTTTGGAGTAGTTGGAGTGTTGGTGTTTATAACCTCCTTTGAAAAGGAAAAGTGTCGCGACCTCTTTCTAATGTTTTGTGGTGTTGTGTGAGAGGTTTGTCTCACTTTGTGGCATTCGTACTAGGTTCCTTTTCGAGAACAAGTTGTTATTACAATTCCAATTGATCTTTGAAAATTTCTATAACCCGATTTGTCATGTTTCCTTTAGAAGGTTTATTGATATGATCAAGAATGTGAGAATAAGGTTGATTCTTTTATAGAGAAAGAAGTTTTAACCACCTTTCTTGATGTTTCCAAAATGATTCAATTTCGAGTTTTGTGTTCATGACCTCATCGGAGGTCCAAGTTTATTTTGATAAACGAAGTTTGCCGTAAAGCGATTTGTTGCAAAGTTATAATGGTTCTTCGATGATGCGAGCGTTTTGATTTTGAATGCTCGTTGTTCTTATCTGTAAAGGTCCGACATTCTCTTCTTGCGAGGCTTATGTTTTCAATTGTGGACTCCACCTATGTTCAATGAGTTCATTGCCTAATTGGTTTTCCCTTGGTTACGTGTTCGCTTCACAGTGGTAAGTGATTTCCCGGTTGGTGAAAAGCGTTTTCACGTGCCTCTTCTTTTGAGATATATTCAACCCATTCTTTTCGCGTTGGTCTTTCGAAATGTTTTCTAAATGTGGTGGTGAGCTCGATGTTATTACTTGTAGTAAATTGATCGCCTTTGGGTGACATCGTTCAAATAAGAATATTTCAAGTTTAGCTTTCACGGTACCTTGGAGCTCGTGAATCAGCTGTAATCGAGATTATTTTGGGTAACTTGAGGAATTGGATTAACCTATTGTTCTTTAAAGATTTCGTGTGATTTAGTCCGAAAGGTTCCTTGGTTTGAGTTCGCAAAGTGAGGTTGCAATAAAAGAAAATTTTCGTTGATCTCTTGAGACGGTTAATCCATTTGCTTTCCGTGAAATCCGTAAATGGAAATGTTTGAGTTTTGTGGTGAGAACATTTGGATCTCGTGTTTCCCAAGTAGATGAACTGCTTGAGCAGTTGGCATGTTGAAGGATCTTATCGATTCTTAATTAAAACTTGTGGTTATTTTGAAGCGTCCCTAAATTTGTTGCTCTTTCCGCTCAAGAGATGGCGAATTTCAAGCGTAATATCTTTCTTTCGTGTCGGCTGTCATTTACTATTCTCTTTTGAGGGATGTGTGCCTCCAATTATGAACTCAGCTTTCGTTTTCCAAGATCACCTTTATCAGAATATTTCTTTTGGTTTCCTGCTCGCCGTGATGAGCAACGTCTTTCGGTGTGAATAAACTTATCTTTGTTCGCCTCTTCCATTTGAGAAAGGATCACGCTTTTGGGTTGCAAAGTGTTTGCAAAGGATAAGTTTGGCAACTGTTTGGTGGTGGATGAGTAATCGTAGCGATGATATTTTGCTACCAAGTTATCGGAGGAGTAGTAGAATGTGAAATGGTTTTGATCTGTATCCCTTGGAGGGAAATTGATTCACCTGAAATGTTTGACTTCGAAGTAAGCCTGAATAGTGTTACGGCTGAATAACACCCAGATAGTGAAATTCTAGAACTTCAATTCGAGATTGAAAAGTTAGTGATTATCGGAGGTAAGGAAACCTTCATTGAATTTTAGAGTAACGCAATTGAATAGCATTGCGAGATGGTGTGGGTGATTTATGATGATGTCATTGATGGAGTATGTTAGAATGGTGGTACTATTGGAGATTTAATTCGATGATTTCACTATCAGTTATAAGAACAATCTGTGTAGAGGTTTTGGAAGTTAAATTTGGGTTTGCATTGTTATGTTAGACCTTTGGTCATCCAATGATTATGTGTAGAGAAAGTGGAATAATGGAGCTTCCTGATCAGTAAAATGATAATTGATAGAACCCTTTTGATGTAGTACATGTTTGTGCGAGTTAAGGATTACGAGTTGTTGTTCTTGGAAATTGGAGGTAATGTGATGGTTTGAAGCCTATTCTGTGGTGCCTTGAACGCCTTCTATTAAATCGATTTTGGTTAGTAGAATGAATTGTCTAGAGTATTCGGTGGATTCAATTTAGCCTCTCCACAATTGTGTGGATGATGTCCTTCATTTGATCATAATTTGATAATGTTCAATTAAGAGGTTTAATCTCTTGTGGTATGCGATGAATTCAAATTAGAGAAATTTTATTCCTAGAGGAGAGAAGTCATGGAAAGGAATGTTCATCAGATAATGAGGTGTTTTCTTGATTCTCGTTTGAGTTTTGTGTCGTTGACTTGTATCTTCCGCAATTTTGAGTTGGCGCTGGGTTGGCGTGTTGATTCTTTCCAAATCCAGACAAACCGCAAGTATTTGGTTTGAGCGTTCGAGTGATTTCTCCTTTGGTGGTCGTGGTGTTCCTTTGTAAGCTGCTTATTTGGAGAACGGATTTGTTTTCGAGATGATTGTCAAATTTGGAATCTAACCTTTTGGTGGAGAGTTAGCATTGAGTGGACGCGATGAGGACTCTCTATTTTCAATTGGATTCTCTTCGTTTTCGAAAGTTGCAGAAATTAGAAAGTTGGTATTTCGTTTTGACCGTCTCGGGTACACGCGCGAAGTACGCAACGTCGGGTGTGTTCTCGTCTTTGAGTGGGCAACAACTATTCAAGATTCGAGTTAAAGTTTAAGGCGTTGACCATTGAGTATGGTCTTACCTTCGATCCTCTTCGATGAGGGTACCTAGAAAGTTTAGGTTGAATGTTAGGTCGGCGCCGATTTGGGTCTTTGGGTGGTGGTTTTCTAGTCCGAAAGAGAGGTTTGAGAGCCGGAGACCCTCGTGCGCGATAAGTATCCGACTGTTCGTTTATGGTACATGTTTTTCGTTAATAATTCGATCGCAGATTTTCTTTGAATAAGATCGTGTTTAGATTCGAGGTCGAATCTCATTAAGGGGTAGAATGTAATACTCCTAAATGGATCGGTAGAAAGAAAGAGGTCGGAGAGAGCGAAAGAAAGTGTTTTCAGCGGAAAATTCCTTTCGTCGGGGGGGTATTCGTTAATATCAGCAACCTGGGCCGCAGTTCGCGACCAGAGGCCCATTAGTGGGCCGCCAGCCCATCTAGGGGCGGCCAAGGGGGAACACCCTTTCCCCCAAACCCTATTCCTCCCCTTTTCCCCTCAAGCCGCCTCTCCTCCCCTTGTGCCGCCCCTCTCTTCCTCCCTCCTCCTAGGCGCCTCCCTCTCCATTGGTGGCTGCCATTGAGATCCCGAGCTGCACCCCGGCCTTCCAAGTGTTCTTCTTCTGTTCTTCCTCCGCCGGGGCGATTTCCTTTCAATCGGGTTCGTGGAGTTGGAGCTGGCCAAAGGAGGAGAGGGAAGGCTTTGGGAAGTTGTTTCTCGTCGTTCTTGGTCTACAAGGGTAACGAGACCCCATCGCTGTTTGATTGCGTTAGAGTTGTCGATTCCATGTTTTTGGTAGTATCGTGTAATTTCTGTTAGTAGATCGGTTCTGTACAGTAGGTTGCAACTCGGTTTTGGGTGCCGTAGAGGCAGAATTGGATGATTTCGCCTTCTAGAGTTTTGTTCCTTATTTCATTAGCTTTCTTTTGGCACCTGGATCACGAATTTTGACCCAGTAGATTAAAAGTTATGGCTGTTTTACTACGCGCTGGTCTGTCTGTCAGAACTGATGGGTATAGTGAGTTGCACCTAGGTTTTGATCTAGTTAGAGTCAGAATCAGGTCGGCCACCCAACTAGGTTTTTGAAGATAATTTCACCATGTTTCCAGGCTGATAAAAATCACTTTATTTGGATCAGTGGTTTAAAAGTTAGAGCAATTTCTTTAGGGCTGTTCAGATTTTCTGGGCAGACTGCAGTTGTAGTTTTTCAATGGATGGTTAGACCCCTGTAATGGCCGAATTAGAGTTTACCCTCAACTAGAGTTTTGTAGCCAGATAAGTTAAGAAAATTTGAGCACTGGTTTCAAGTCTTTTGGACTTACGGTTTTTTATTGGTGAATTTTCTAGTAAAACTGCCAGATTAGGGTTAATTGAAATGGTTGGGTAAATTGATCAAATTGACTTTTATTTGGTTAGTTTGGCTAGAAGATTGAGGAGGACACGTGTAGCATCGCAATATTCGTTGCCCTCATTTCGATTATATTTTATTGTAGGCGGTGAAGCGGTGAGTGGAGGGTATCACAATTACCTCCCAACCCGTTGCTTGTGTGGCAGTAAGTAATTTGTATTCCATGTTTGATGTCACGTATGATGTGTGAATGAATGTTTACATTTGTTCGTATATGTAGATGAATGCCATGTGTTCTTTTCATTTATGAATACTATTCCATATTGACATGTGATCATCATGACATGCATACAATATTTTGGTAAGACCCATCAATTCCAAGATGGGCACTTGAAATCCCATCAATTCCAAGATGGGTACGTGAGTCCACCATTCCAATGTGGGCCACGTTACGTGAGTCCACCATTCCAATGTGGGCCACGTTGGACGGTCGTATGAAACGTTCTTCATACGAATACTTTAAGTGAACACCGACGGTGCTTCACTCGCTATACCATATATGCTACAATATGTCCATTTCCTTCAATGCACCATTCCACTTCATTCATTCATACATTCGTTTCAAAGATATGTTCAAATTGTGTTTGTGATATATGGCTCATTGTATGTTTGATTGTTACATACAGTTACTTGCTGAGTCTATTGGCTCATTCTTGCTTTACTGTCTTATTTAGGTAAATGACGAGGAAGAATGATCTTATGGAGGGTAGTTCATCACGATGCACTCACTATCATTTATCAAACAATTTGAGGACTTTTATTATCATTAATTATGATTTGTGTTGCAATGTAATAAGCCCACATGGCCTTGTTTACTTATCTTCTTTGAATGCTTACTTCCATTTCGTTGAGTAAGACCGAGGACGAATGCTTGTTTTCATACATTCACAATAACCTCTTCTTTTTGTTATGCTACTTGATGTTATTCATTTGAAGAGTAGAGATTGTAGGTGACATCTTGACTTCCTTATAGTCAGGGTGTTACAAAAGGCAGATCTCTCGTGAAAAGATCAACATTGCAAATTAACGACGTTTACAAGAAACAACAACAGATCAACAGTCAGGAGAACAAATAATAACTTAATAGAACCAACAAAGACCAATGAAAATACATCAACTGCATTGTAAATACTAACCAAGAAAATTCATCAACCGCAACTATAACATGAATAATCAAATTCAAACTCAAGGAAGAAAACAACTTTTCTAAAGAAACATAACCTCAACACCTGTAACTAAGTTACCCGATGTAAACACTTCACCACTATCATACAACCAACAGTGATATAACTTGGCCATGCCTATGGCCACAACCACAATCTCTACCTCTCGACTATCATGACCCATAGCAATCACATAATCAAATCATAAGTAGTCAGAACCAATTCATGACATAAATCATCAATACAACATAACGGAAGCGTAAATGCGTTACTCATCCCATTCCCATCCTACTGTGCACCAGTGTGTCAAAATTTTAAGTTAATTAACCATTATCAAATTTTGGTTTATTTTACAAGTTCTAAAATAAGTTTTAGCAATTTTAGGTTAACTAAGTTATTAATCTATTCACCACGGACCTGAAGCCCGCTCTGATACCAATCAGTAACACCCAAATTTCAACATTGAGCACGGAATGCCACTAAACTACTATAACCATCTAATTTATATCAACTTACTATAAAATTTCAGCAAGCATAACAACATTAAAACCCATCCACGGGTCGCATTAACACAAGCATAACACTATAACAATCATAGATAAATTAGACCTAGGAGCATAGCAAAATAATTAACCAAGATTAACATGAACCAAGCATCTATGGTTATTCAATACCATCATGTCCTAGACATAAATATTCATGTTATTCTAAAAGTTTCTCATGTCCAATGAATCAAGTAATTGGGTGAAGTGCATGATTCCAAGTGTGCTAGCCCTTCCCGAGTAAAACATCATCACTGGTCACCTAAAAACAACAATAGAGCAAGAATGAGTCCAAGACTCAAAGAATACATAATAAAGCCATAAACAATAGTTTATTAACCATAATTAAAGTTATCATCATCATCCATTTAGTTAATGCCATTGTCATTCTCAAACAAATAAGCCATATTCCATATAGGTAAAGTTACACAATTTAACAATTTACTTAGATATGCGAATGCACCAACATGCTCATGCTCATATGCATCTCATCAGCTGATACCGGTATAGCGGAGTGTTCACCCGTCGATGACACACTCTATCCTTCACTCCCGTGAAGTCCCCACCGAAGTAGGATTTTACCTAGAGCACTCCGGAATAGTCATGTATCTTTCTCACCGACCTCACCGGAATAGTTACATGACTTTCTCACCGACCTGGCTCGTGCAACTCCTGTCATGATGAATGTAAATGATGCAACATCTTTAATTATTCATCAACATAATTCATCTCATTAACTCAATATCTCATTAACTCAATATCTCATTCACTTAAGGTCATCAATATCATATATAAGAATAAGCTTAATGTAAGCATAATAAATAGCATGATAAGAAATATCAATGATCATGGTGAACAACCCATTATTCACCACTCTACCATGTACTTGCCTTCTGCGCTGTGACGAGTTAGGAGGCAACGACGGAATTTCTCCACTCCCTGCCCCACCGCCTACACAAATATTTATTCGAAATAAAAATAACAAGACATGATGTGGCTACAAGCGTCTTACCATAACCCTCTATCTAATCAACATAACCAAAAACTCAAAATGACGAATTAACTAATTAGCCAATATCGGCACTTCTGATCAGCAGTACGAGAAAAATCATAATTAAATATCTATAACTCCGAATGACTTGAAACCAGTGCTCAAATACTCTTAACGTAACAGGCTACGAAACTCTAGTTGGTGGGGTTCTTTGATTCGGCCAAACCAGTGGTCTAAACAACCGTTGAAAACAACTGACAGACATCTGTCCAGAATACAGCACAGCAGTAAAGAACATGGCATAACTTTTACTCTACAGATCCAATTGAGATGATCTTTATCAAATCAGAAAGATACTTTCAAGGGCTACAAAAACCTAGTCGGGTGGAAGTTCTGAATCTGACTCTAACTAGATCAAAACCGAGGGGCAAACCGACAGTTCCAACTTCTCAGGCAGACAGGACAGCGCGCGATTAAAAATTCATATCTCCTAAACCGTAAGGTGGAATCTCATGATCTCGGTGCCAAAAGAAAGATAACGACATAAGGAACAAAACTATAGAAGACGAAAATACCAGATTCGGCCTCTAAATAAATCATAATGACCCGACAAGAAAATCTGCCAAATCACGTCAGCTCTCCTGGACAGTCGTGGTAAAACTACCATATCTCCTAAACCGTAACTCCAAATCAGATGATCTCGGTGCCAAAAGAAAGCTAAGACCAAGGGCTACAACTTGCGAAGAGGTGAGAAGATCAGAAAATGTACGGAACTTACCCAAATCTGACGAACAAAAGCGCTGGCGCAGGGGAAGGTGGAAGTGGCGGCTCCAAGTGGGGGAAAGGGGAAAAGAGGAGTGGGGCTAGGGTTTTGGGGGTGGGGTTCCCCCCTTATGGCCGGCCAAACACATGGGCTTCCCCACAGGCATGACCAGCGCCCAGTTGTCGAATAAAAGTGGAAAACCCCCTATTTTTCTCAGAATTTTTATTCCTTTCTTTGCATTTTTCTCCTCCGACTGAATATCTAATTACCGATCCATTTCCGGGGTATTACACTTCTGTTAATCAATTGACAATTGCTCAAGATCGTTCCAAGAATTATCATAATATTCGATTGGAATAGGTCCTCAATAGCATAGAGAAGGTGTGTGCAAAGTTTCGTGAAGTTTGGAGTTGAGAATCAAAAGTTAGACCTAATTGCAACTTCATCATCGGCCGCTTTTTTCGCTCGAGCTGCCGGTCAGACCGCCCCACACCAGAGGTCAGACCGATTTTGGTGCCGGTCCGACCGCCCCACACCAGAGGTCAGACCGATTTGGTACCGGTCGGGCCTTGATATAACGATGGGTCGACCGCCACTTCTATTAGATTTGATTCTTGCTGATTTTTGTCGCATTGCTTAGGGGTTTTAATTGGATTCAATACTAGTCTTCCGCTATACTGGTATATTGATCTTCATAGCTTTCTAATAGCTACTGGAGTAAAATTGTATTGAGTTCATAATTTGTGAAAAAGTGAGCGTGCTCCTATTCACCCCCCCTCTAGTCGCCTTTACGGTCCAACAAGTGGTATCAGAGCCCGGTTAGTTCAATCTTGATCTTAACCGGTCACTGAACTTTGGCGATGGATAAGTTTTCTACTAAACCGCATATCTTCGATGGGCACGACTATGCCTATTGGAATAATCGTATGCGCGTCTTTCTTGAGAGCGAGGGACAAGCTATTTGGGATATTGTTAGAGCCATTGGTTATTCTGAAATTGCTACACACTTCGCAATTCTTTTGGCTAACAACAATAAGGCTAAGAATCTTTTATATGGTGCACTTGGTAGACAAGAATATGATAGAATTTGCAATCTTTCAACTGCGCATGAAATTTGGAACACTCTCGAAACATATCATGAGGGTTCGTCCCAAATCAAAAAGGTGCACCAAATAGTTTACAAGCGTGAATACAATAAATTCGAGATGCGTCCTGGAGAGAGCATCGATGACATTTTCAGTCGCTTTAATAAAGTAATTAATCAAATGAAAGCTGTTGATATTGAATATTCTCAATCTGAAAATGCCACCCATCTCTTGGCTGCAATCAACACCAAGGAGTGGGAGATGAAGGCTACTGCTATAGAGGAAAATGTTGATCTTTCAAGTCTTACTTTAGAATTGCTTTATAGTAAACTCAAGACTCATGAAATTAAAAGAGTTGATCATCCCAAGAAAGATAATTTAGCTTTGGTAGCAGATCCTCTCAAAAAGACTTTTGATGACTCTTTTGAATCTTCTTCTGGATTTTTACTTGCTTGTTTATCTGCTATTCATGAAGAGGAGCTTGAAAGTATTCCTGAAACAGAGTTAGCTCTTCTAGCTAAAAAATTCACACGGGCCTACAATAATGTGAGAAACAAAAAGAGAGGTGGTCCGGTGACATGCTATGAATGTGGTGAGCTCAATCATATCCGCAAATTGCCCCAAGTTTGAAAGGTAAGAGCAATCATAAGGAAGGAAAGCCAGCTTGGAAGAAGCCTCCTTTCAACAAATCAAGGTATGAGGCTAATAAGCTTGTGAAGGCTGCTCACCGGGTCCTTGCCGCTTTTGAGGATCAAACTTTGAGCGATGTGGATACCGGGAGTGAGGAGGACAAGGAGGAGGAGATCCCTCAAGGCAAAAAGAAAGAGAAGGCCAAAGACTTCACTGGCATGTGCTTCATGGCTGACACGGACGACATTGATGATAATGAGGTATCTTTTTCTTATGATGAGCTTTCTGCTAAATATGATTCTATAGTTGAGCAATTGCTTAGTCAAGATGAAGCGCTAGAATTTGTCATGACAAAAATAAAAATTAGAGTCAAAATTAGCAAACCGAAAGTAGAACTTAAAAATGCTAAGACTCTTGAACTCGATGAATGTTTATCTTGTCATGCTATGCATTGAAATTACCAAGTTACAATCGCTCATAATATTTACGTACAACAACTTGAGAATGCTAGATCTGAACTAAATGAAATTAAAAGTGCTCCTTGTGAAAAATGTTTAGAATCTAGTAAATTGATTGCTTTTGATGTATTTGATTCTAGCCCTTGCACTTCATGTTTAGAAAAGAACGTGAAATCAAAGATATCTTAGAAGTCGCTAGAGTCAAATATGCTAAGCTTAAGGACAATATTGAAAATACTACTTGTGCTTCATGTTCCGCTCTTAAGCTTGAAATTGCTTTGTATAAGGAGAAATCTATGGATAAAACTTGTGATGCTTGTGTTAACTTGAGAAAAGAAAATGCTTACCTTCATGATACATTAGAGAAATTTTCTAAAGGTAAGAAACAATTGAACATGATTCTTGACAAGTCTAAAACTCCTTATAAGAAGCAAGGTTTAGGATTCAATTCTTTTCAAGACAATTCAAAGCCAAAAGTCATTCAAGTCTTGGAAAAAGGTTTAATTGAATTCAAAACCCAACCTGCAAAAACATCTTTTAAATCTGCAGGTTTTGCCCAACCTTGTATTAATTCAAATGGTGCTTCTTCTAGTGGTACCAAGTACCATTGCACTTATTGCAAGAAAGGTGGGCATTTGATTGAATTCTGTTGGCGTATGTTGAAAAATGATAGGAAAAATTTTGATAGAATTTCATTCATGCAACCTAGAGCTTCTATGAGACATGGTAACACTGAAAAGAATAAACCTGGATTAGGATTTTTCTCTCATGCAAATCATTATGGTTCTAAATATCCTAATTCTAATGTTTATCGATCATGGTCGACCACCGGTGGTCACCGGTCTAACCGTTTTGGTCGCCGGTCTGACCGCCAGCACAACGCCGGTCAGACCACCCATGGACAGTTTAAGTCTCATGCTAATTTAAACATTGCTCATAACCGAATGTTAGATGAAATCAAGGATAGTACTTGGTTTGTATACTCCTTGCGGGCGTGTGTCTCGATCTTGGATTCCTAAATCTTGTTTATCTAACTTGATGATTGAGACACATCGTTCTTTGTTCCTTGATTTTCGGGACTACCGTGGAAAGGAAAGAACACGTGGTTAAATCGACTCGGATGTTCACGCCACATGACCGAAAACTCAAAATGGTTCACCTCTTTCACACGACAGACGGTGATGACTTCATCACCTTTGGAGATGATACACAAGGGCGAATTGAAGGAACAGGATCAATTAGGGTAAACAACAAATTCATTCTAAAAGATGTCGCTCTTGTGGACAAGCTTAGGTATAATCTTCTTTTCGCTTCTCGACTTCTTGATGATGGTTATGAGACTGCTTTTAAGAAAAATGCTTGTCGTGTGCTTGATTCTCTTGGTGAGCTTGTGTTTGGAATCTCTAGAGTTGGTAGAATTTTTGGGCTGATTTTCATAATCTCTTCTTTGGATCTCTTAAATGTTTGCTTACATCTTCTTCTGATTTCTGGCTTTGGCACCGACGTTTGGGGCACATTGGTTTTGATCATCTGACACGAGTTAGTAACCTTGATCTCATGAGAGGTTTGCCCAAACTCAAAGCTGTCAAGGATGCTGTATGTGCGCCCTGTATGTTGCTAGACTAGAAGCCATTCGCATTCTGCTTGCATTTGCTGCATCAAAAGGTTTTAAATTATATCAGATGGATGTTAAAAGTGCCTTTTTAAATGGTTTCATAGATGGGGAAGTGTATGTTAAGCAACCCCCTGGTTTTGAGGATCCTAAATATCCAAATCGTGTTTTCAAGCTATCTAAAGCATTGTATGGTCTTAAACAAGCCCCTAGAGCCTGGTATGATAGACTTAAGACTTTCTTGCTTAAAAATAATTTTGAAATGGGTAAAGTGGATAAAACTCTATTCATTCTTAGACGTGACAATGACTTCCTTGCTCAAATTTATGTGGATGATATTATCTTTGGTGGTTCCTCTAATGCTCTTGTTTCGACTTTTACGACACTATGTCCAGGGAATTTGAGATGAGTATGATGGGAGAGCTTAATTACTTTTTGGGACTTCAAATCAAGCAATGCAAGGAAGGAACTTTCATCCATCAGACAAAGTACACTAAGGATCTACTCAAACGCTTCAACATGGGTGATGCAAGCAAATTTCCACTCCCATGGCAACCTCGATTGTTTTGGATCCGATGAGGAAGGAGAAGTCGTGGATCAACGCGAGTACCGCATGACATGATCGGCTCCTTACATGTTTGATGACCTCGAGACCGGACATTCACTTCACGGTATGTCTTTGTGCAAGATTTCAGCGTCTCGAGAACTTCCCATCGCCAAGCCGTTAAGCGCATATTCGGTATTTACACTCTACCTTTTATATGGCATTTGGTATTCTGCTCTTGACTTTGTCCATTAGGGTTTTTCAGATTACGATTTTGCGGTCATCGGTTAGATAGGAAGAGTACCTCGTGCACTGTCACTTCTAGGCACTTCTCTTGTATCTTGGTCTTCTAGGAAGCGGTCTTACATTGCACAATCCATCTTTGAAGCGGAGTATGTAGTCTTTGCTAGTTGTTGTAGTCAGATATTGTGGATGACGTCCACTTTGAAAGATTATGGGTTAAACTTTGCTAGTGTTCCTCTTTTCTGTGATAACACTTCTACTATTAATATTGCTAAAAACCCAAAGGCAACATTCTAGGACTAAACACATAGACATTCGCTTTCACTTCCTTAAAGATCATGTTGAAAAGGTGATATTGTGATGCACTTCGTAGAGTCCAAGCTCAATTGGCGAGATATTCTTACCAAGCCTTTAGATCAAACCAGTTTTCCTCCTTAAGAAGCGAGTTAGGGTAATTTATCCTTATGGGTTGGTTTGAGGGGAGTTTGATCTTTTGATCTTTCCTTATTCTTTTGATCTTTTATTGTTCTTTTTCGAACTTAGTGATCTTTTGAACTTTTTAGGTTTTTAGGCTTTTTATTGCATCTCATTGTATCATATTGCATTCATATGAAAAATACAACAAGTGGTATGAAAAATTCAAAAAAAAAATGCATTGTAATATAAGATTTTATGCTTATCCTTTAAAATTGATGAAGCTTTGCCTATTACCCTTTGGAGCTTTTGTATTTCAATTCTTGCTCAATGTCATGTCTAGTTCTTTGACTTGCTAGAATTATTATGCTTTTACATGTGTAGCTAAGTCTTTGCCATATGAGCTAGAACCTTTTAGACAACTCAAATTAAGAAATTACAATTTGTGGATGTTTTAGCGAGTTGCGCAATTAGTGCTCCTCTTGTGACATTGGCCCTGTCAGAATTGCTTTGTTAGCTCTTTGATCTAAAATTGACCATTACTTGAGCTTTTGTGTTCTTGAGATTCTAAAGCGCTCATGAGAAAAATGAAAATCAAGATTGTCTTATGCTTAAATTGTGCCAAACTATTCTTACGAGGCCTTGTCAAAAGACATGAACTTGGAGATAGTTTGATGAACGAGACGATCTCATGGGGACCGCTTGTCGAAATGACATGAACCTCAAGATTTGTCGCCACAGTAGAAGCTTAGAAAGAGTTTGTGGATGGCTCCTAGTCCGGGATCTTCTTTACTAAGATATACTTTTAATCAACTTCGGTGAAGCTTAGGATGAGTTTGTGGATGGCTCCTAGTCCGGGATCTTGTCACTAAGTTAGATCATTAGTCAACTTCAATATTCAATGCAAATGAGAAAATGTTGACAAATGGGCGTTTACAAAATATTGAGCAAAATGATTCAATACGGGACTTGATTGACTCTTAATGTGGTCTTTGTTAGATTTTTGATCTCACTTTGACATTTTGACATGGCCAATTTCACTTTAGGATCCCTGTTGATGAACTTCTTTGAATTTGAGCGTTGCTTAAATTGATCAAATCTCTTGCTTTACTTTTGAGCCTTTGTGCTTAGCTTTGATATATATGTCTTACCATGATCTTGCTAGCTACTGTCGGGCTTGATATCTTTGTTTGTGCAATATTAGAGATACTAGCTTGTTCTTTTGGGTAATCTCCAAAGCTTCTTGTAATCAAAAATTGAAGCCACTCCATTGCACTTCTTGCATATTCCTCTTTATGCTTCTTTTTGGTTCTGCTTCTTCCTTTATTCTATATTTATTATCTCTGGATGAGAGGAAGACGTGATTCCTTGATGAATCCATTGTCAAAGGGGGAGAAGATGTGTTAAATGAGAAGAGAAGATGTGTTAATAAGAAGATATTTCTTTATTGGGGGAGAAGTTTATACAAAGGGGAGAAACTGAAAATTTAAAAATTGAGGATCATAGTGAGGGGGAGTTCTTGAGTTGCATTCTTATTGTCTTATTGAATATTCTGAACTTGAATTGCATTCTTTTATACTCACAATGATCATAGGTCAATTGAACAATTGTTCTTTCATATGGACCTTATGTGAGAATTTTGACCCTTTTAAAATCAAAGTTTTATGCTTTCTTTTGCCTTGTCTCACATGCCTATACTATTACGATGCCGCTTGGTCATTTTCATTGCTTTTTCTTGCTTATGGACCAAGTTGTGCCTTTGTGCTAAAACCGCGAGTAAACTCGTTTTCAAACCTCTTACTTACATTTTACGGATAATTGCCAATGTGTTCATCAAGGGGAGATTGTGGACTTCATGGGGATATGTTCGAGATCTTAGGATGATGTGACAATTGGCAATGGCGTTTACGGTTTGTCGTTTCACGTGTTTTCGACAAAGTTCTGAGCTTCTTGGATAGGGCGGTCCGACCGGTCCTTGCACGGATCGGTCCGACCGTCCCAAATCGGTCGGACCGCCATATGGGGCGATCGGACCGGCAATGACCTAAAAGTTCTCGAATAAGGTGGGCCAAAAATAGGTGTTGTAGGCAAGTGAGGGATCCCAATGCACTTGGTCTCATAATTTTGGAGTCTCCATGAAGTTCTATTGGTTTAAAGTTTCGAAAGGTTTGAATTTGAGGGCTTGAATTTCGGCTAAGTCCCAAGGCGGTCCGGCCGCTCACGAGGAGGCGGTCCGACCGCTCACTGGAGCGATCGGACCGGTATCCACTTGATCATCGGCCAACCGTGGCGATCTTTGTTTTGTTAGGTCAAGTACATGGGTTCCATGGCATATATTTTGCATGATGCATGTTTTGACTAACATGGGTCAAGTTTTGAAGAACTTGTTCCCGAATTCGTGTTTTCTTATCTGTGGTTGTGCAGGTTGCTTGGTGGTCAACGACGGTCAACGGCGAAGAGGATCGGGACTAGACTTGGAGAGTTGAGGTCCAGAACGATCAACGATGCCGGGTGAGGTTAATGACTCAAGCGTGACACAAGATGGACAAGGGTGACCTATTGGCGAATCCATGGCGCATGGTGAAGCGGTTTAGGTCAAAAGGTTAAAGACGGCGCTTTGCGAAGCGTGCGTGTGTGACCCGTTTGTTAGTGGGCCTTAACGGGAGCCCAATTGAGTCAAACCCTAGGAGTTCTAGGCCTCCACTATAAATAGGAGGAGGTGGTGGCTGCACCCCTCTCTCTCGCCTTTTTTATGTTTCAAAACCCTAATTGTCTTTAGGGGAGTTGAGGTAGAGGCTAGGGCTCTTGATGGTTTGTGGTGAATTTCGTGATCTTTGATTGTCTACTGATCCATGATGGTGTGGACGTAATCCAGCATCAATCACGAAATCAATCTATGCAAGGTTTGCTTGAGATAAGTCTCTTTTCGTTCTTGCTTTCAATTTGGTGATTTTAGGGCTTCCTTTGATCCGCGTGTTTGTGATTGATTCTTTCACGTGGATTAGCTTCCTGTGATATGTGTGAATCTATCTAGCATCATCTTGATCATCAATCTCTCACGAACAAGCATTAGGATCAAGTTTTCGTTCTTGCCCGGTTTTAGACCTTCTGTTAATCAATTGACAATTGCTCAAGATCGTTCCAAGAATTATCATAATATTCGATTGGAATAGGTCCTCAATAGCATAGAGAAGGTGTGTGCAAAGTTTCGTGAAGTTTGGAGTTGAGAATCAAAAGTTAGATATAATTGCAACTTCGTCATCGGTTTTTTTCTTCTCGAGCTCTCACTGCCGTCGCCTCCCCACAGGTCGACCGATTTTGGTGCGGTCCGACCGCCCCACACCGTGAGGTCGACCGATTTAGTACCGGTCGGACCTTGATATATATAATGATCGACCGCCACTTCTATTAGATTTGATTCTTGCTTATTTTTGTCGCATTGCTTAGGGGTTTTAATTGGATTCAATACTAGTCTTCCGCTGTACTGGTATATTGATCTTCATAGCTTTCTAATAGCTACTGGAGTAAAATTGTATTGAGTTCATAATTTGTGAAAAAGTGAGCGTGCTCCTATTCACCCCCCCTCTAGTCGCCTTTACGGTCCAACAAAAACTGTTGATGATTTCTTGTTCACGTATATCCTTGTGGTACGCCAATTCTAGTAATATTTATTGTTGCAAATTTTCTAAAGATTAGTGATTGTAGGTGACATCTTGACTTCCTTATAGTCAGGGTGTTACAGTTACGTTAAGAGTATTTGAGCACTAGTTTTAAGTCATTCGGAGTTACAGATATTTAACTACGATCTTTCTCGCATCTGCTGTCCCTGGAAGTATTATGCTAGGCTAGCGGAAATTTGGGTAGAACCTCTCTTTGAGTCATAGGTCTTGAGGAGTTGGATTAAGGGGTGTAAGCGAGTCCATCATTCATCGTATTTATTGTTACCGCTATGCTTGTGTAGGAGGCGGAGTTCCAGTAGAGACACCAATTTTGCTTCCTTGTGTGCCGTAGCGGGAAAGAAAGAAACAGGCAAGTGCACCTATAATGTGGTTGTTATGTGATTGTTCTATATGATGAATCATGGTAACATATGCTTGTTCGATGTACTGTTTTATGGTGATATGTATTTGTTCATGATGGCTAGATTACTGAAATTCGATTACTGTCATTTTATTGTTCATCATGTGCACTCATGAATGCAAGTTGTGGACTTGCGACACCCACGGGAGTGGGTGGTGATTGTAAGATCCACCATTCCAAAGTGGGCATTGTGGATCCCCGGTTGACTTGTTGTCAAACGGGCTTTGGATCCCCGCGTGTTGTAGAACGTGGGCATAAGTGAACACCGACGGGTGTTCACTCGCTATACCGGTATGAGCAAAAGAGAAGTGCATGTGCATTCATTCATTCATATGTTGATTCGATTCGTGATGTTTATACACTGTTGGATACTGAATGATTTTGTTATGTTTTGTATATTCGGCCTTGCTGAGTTTTGGACTCACCCTTGCCGTGTTGGTTTTTTAGGTAGATCGGTTGGGGACGGCATGCATGGGCGGGAGTAGAAATTATCATGGTTGCACACTGGCACGAATAAAGTTGAACAAAACATTTAAATCATAGCTTCGATTTTGAATAGTTTTATGTGAGGCTTACTTCTTTACGTCCTATGTCGTGGACAATCTCTATTGGAGTTGGATAGTGTTTTATAGTCGTTTCTTTCATAAACATGTTTAGTATGCGTGATTAGATAATTGTTTAATATTACTGTTAATTGTGCGGATGTCTAGTTGGTTCAATTTACAAAGGAGATTCTGCCGGAAATTAGAAAGAAATGTCTTAGTTTCATTTGTAGTCTTGTTATGGTGGTAGCATTCCAGGCTCAGGTTGGGCCGGGGTGTTACATATGGAACCTTCAGAAAAGGCATACCAGAATTGAACATCCCCATGAAGAGAGATACCAGTATGGATGGTGCGCACACATCGGAGCTGGAAAACTAAAGGGACTTGCCTCCGTAATTGAAAGCAGCGATGAGCAAGTAGAAACATTAGAAGAATCGCCCCTTAAAGAAATAGTTATAAACTTTGTGACCTCGGGAAAATCTATGAATAAGACAACAGCCAATGTCGACAATATTTTTGCAAAGAAAATTACCACAATCATCGATCTTGATCCAGAGTCTGTATCACTCGCTGAATGTAAGAAAAGATCAGATTGAGAAGATTAGAAGAAAGCAATAGAAATAGAATTATTTTCTCTGAATAAAAGAAAGGTGTTTGCGCCAGTAAGCCGCTCGCCTGCCTATGTGCACCCCGTAGGGCATAAGTGGGTATTTGTTCGAAAGATAAATAAAAATAATAAAGTAAATTAAGGCTTGTTGCACAAGATTTTACTCAACATCCAAGAGTTATTTATGAAGAAACCTATTCCCCGGTCATGGAAGAAACCACCCTTTAGATATTTAATCTCAATGGCAGTAAACTTGAAGTTAAAAGTGAAATTGATGGATGTGGTAACAGCATACCTTTATGGAATAATGGATTCGAACATTTATATGAAGATACCTGAATGTATCCCTGTCCAGAACCAAGACAGAGCAGATAGAAATTTGTACGGTGTGAAGCTTAGAAAGTTATTGTACGAAGTTAAGCAATCAGGCAGTATGTGGTATAATCGCTTGAAGTAACTTTATATACAAGAAAGGCTACACAATAATAAGAATTATCCCTGCGTATTTATACAACTATCCTAGTATGGATTTTATATAATCTCAGTGTATAAAGATGATCTAAACATCATTGGAACCCTGAAGGTATTAAGAAAGCAACCTCTTACCTGGAGTCAGAGTTCGAAATGAAAGATTTGGGTAAAACCAAATATTACCTAAGCATGCAGCTTGAGCATGCCCTTGAAGGGATATTAGTACATCAGTCAACCTACACTCAAAAGGTGTTAGAAATGTTTGATTTTGGAAAGACATATCATTCGAAAATACCGATGGTCGAGAGGTCTTTGCAGCAAAATGAGGACCCATATAGACCTAGAGAAGAGGGGAAGTCACGGGACCGAAATTCCTATACTTGAGCGCAGTAGGAGAACTCATGTATTTAGCAAAACGTACTAGACCGGACATTGCATTTGCTGTGAACCTGCTAGCAATGTATAGTACAAAACCTACCAAAGGCATTGACAGAGAATGAATGACATCTTTCGATACCTCCAAGGAAGCAAAGAACTTGGTATGTTCTGCGAGAAGAACCAAGACTTAACTATGAATGGCTACGTGAGATCTTTGGGCACTGTTAGACCCTTTGCAACTAAGTCGCAAACAGGCTATGTATTCCTATGTGGTGGAACTGCAGTTTCATGAAAATCGTCTAAGCAAAGTCTTGTATCTACTTCGACAAACCATTTAGAAATCATAGCATTGTACGAAGCCTCACGGGAATATTCTTAACTTCGACGGATGATTCACCACATCCAGCAGTTATGTGGATTGAATACCGCGCAAACCTCCACTATTATCTATGAAGATAATGCAGCTTGCGTTGCACAAGTGCAAATGGGTTATATGAAGAGTCCTCTCACTAAGCATATCAACCCCAAGTTCTTCTATGCTCACGAATTGCAAAAGTTGGACGAAATTAAAGTACTACATACTAAGTCATGTGAAAATCTAGCAGATTTATTAACTAAGTCACTTCCAGCATCTAGCTTTGAATGATGCATATCTGGAATTGGAATGATGAGACTAGAGAAGTGCAGAATTCAGGGGGAGAATCTTCACAAACTCTTTATTAAAACTTGATTACGAAGATCGAGTACCCAGATAATAAATCCTGGAGATTAAATGAAATTAGGTGGATTGTACTCTTTTTCCCTTGATGAGTTTTTCTGAAGTTTCCCGGCTAAGGTTTTTAATGGGGCAATTCGTGCAACGTAACAGAACATATGTCATGTACTCTTTCTCTAAATTTTCCCACTGGTTTTTATGGAGTTTTTACGAGACATGTACATGTAAGAATGGGTGCTCAAGGGGGAGTGTTAAGAAACTCTAGGCCCGGCCCAGAAGCCGGCCCATATATGGGAAGCCCATTGGAAACCCTAGCAGGTCAGGAAGCTATAAATAGAGAGTGACCCTCAACCTTTGTAACACGATTTTGAGAAGCAATAAAGCGAAGCCTGAAGTCCCCTAATATCTCTGTGTTCAATCTATTGCTGTGTTCTTATGTTGTTGATTCGTTCTTACGTTTTTGAATATTGTTTAAGAGGTAATCGCTCGGATTGAACTCGCCAGCGACAATTACTCTACATATTTCTCTACATGGGCCCCAACAGACTTCACGGCAATTTCACCGTCCCGTGCAACTTACACAGACCGCCTGGCTTGCTCGCCAAACAGACATCCAAAGCGGCAGGACAGTATAGAATTATTTTGCAAACCGGTCGGACCGCTTGCGATTTAATCCATGATTACAAAATACAAGAGGTAGAACAGCCAACGACAGGTATCTTTACAAGCGCCATAACAGCTTCTGAACCAAATTTTTATTCTCGTCAGTCCTGCCGCTTGCAAAAACAATTTTGCCCAAGCAGTAGTCCGCTTGTGAGAATGGGTTATCCTGTAGTGGAAGGAAGTTTTTCTAAAAAAGTTTGAGGCAGATGATTTGGATCAGCCGGATCATTGACCCGAACCATTGGATCAGAAGGTTTGTGAAGGCATCAACATGGAGCATTGTTCCATAAGGTTTCGAGGTTGAAGTTTGCATGCGTTGGATCGACCGAGTCCAGCCGTATTATTCGGGTTGAGCCGAACCATGTGTGTTTGTGCAACGATTATTTTTCTGACTGTTCAGATATGCCGAGGAGAATGATTCAGGTAGATCCGAATTTGATTGTTTTAAAATATTGGTTGTCTCTTATACCCTTTACGTTTCTGCATTTCAATTCTTGTTCGTTTAATTCTTAAAGCACTAGAATTGTGTAGGATTGAAACTAGGTTACAAAACTTGACCAGACATGTGTAGCAGTTGTTTGAACACACTTGAGAACCTTAGTCACATAGGTTAGGATTAGAGATTAGGCATTTGTTTCATAATTTGCAAAAATTCTTTTTTACCCTAATAATAAAAAAGATTCCTAATTTATCCCTCCCCTCTTGGGCCTGCAACTATACTGGGTCTTAAAAGTGTAAAGTTTTCATGTATATAGCAAGTATAACTAGATAATCCATCCGTTACACATCGTGAGGCGGACCCACCGCCACACCCCAGCGAAGCAATCGTCAAAACCAGGGTGACAGACCCGGGTAGAGCCCGTGAGGCCCGGAGCAATGAGTCCTCCGACCACCTCCGGGTGGATCCAAGCCTCCCGAAGGGTCCCGCTACCCGGGCGGCAGGTCCTCGGGCCACCTTTGGGTGGACCCAAGCCCACCCCTCCCCTCGAAGGATCCCGAGCCCGTGAGGCCCAGAGCAGCAGGACCTCCGGGGTGGACCCGAAGTGATACGGACATACTTAGCTATGTTGTTTCATATAATGTTTTTGTTGGACCGTAAAGGCGACTAGAGGGGGGTGAATAGGAGCACGCTCACTTTTTCACAAATTATGAACTCAATACAATTTCACTCCAGTAGCTATTAGAAAGCTATGAAGATCAATATACCAGTACAGCGGAAGACTAGTATTGAATCCAATTAAACCCCTAAGCAATGCTACCAAAATCAACTAAGATTGCAAAGACTCACAGCATGGGCGGTCTGACCGCTGGACCCAATCGGTCGGACCGATTGCCGGGCGGTCTGACCGGCGTTATGCTGGCGGTCGGACCGCTCCAAAATCGGTCTGACCGGTGATGACGAGCGATCCGACGGCCGACTCGAACCGATGCGCAATGATAAAATCAGCCCGATGACGAAGTTGCAATTAGGTGAAACTTTTGATTCTCAACTCTAATCTTTATGAAACTTTGCACACACCTTCTATATGCTATTGAGGACCTATTCCAATCGAATATTATGATAATTCTTGGAACGATCTTGAGCAATTGCCAATTGATTAACGAAGGTCTAAAACCGACGAACGAAAACTTGATCCTAAAGCTTGTTCGTGAGAGATTGATGATCAAGATGATGCTAGATAGATTCACACATATCACAGCAAGCTAATTCACGTGAGAGAATCAATCACAAACTCATGGATCAAAGAAAGCCCTAAAAACACGAAATTGAAAGCAAAAGCGAAAAGAGACTTATCTCAAGCAAACCTTGCATAGATTGATTTCGTGATTGTTCTTTGGATTACATCCACACCATCATGGATCGATGGACAATCAAAGATCACGAAATTCACCACAAACCATCAAGAGCCTTTGCCTCCACCTCAACTCCCCTAAAGACAATTAGGGTTTTGAAAACATAAAAAGGCGAGAGAGAGAAAGGTGCAGCCACCATCTCCTCCTATTTATAGTGGAGGCCTAAAACTCCTAGGGTTTGACTTAATTGGGCTCCGTTAAGGCCCACCAACAAGCGGGTCACACACGCACGCGCCATGACGCCGTCTTTAACTTTGACCTAAACCGCTTCACCATGCGCCATGGATTCGCCAATAGGTCACCCTTGTCCATCTTGTGTCACGCTTGAGTCGTTGACCCATGTTACCTGCACAACCACAGACAAGAAAACACGTATTCGGGAACAAGTTCTTCACAACTTGACCCATGTTAGTCAAAACATGCATCATGCAAATCATATGCCATGAAACCAATGACTTTGACCTAACAAATCAACATCGCCACGAAGTTGGCCGACGTTCAAGTAAAACCGGTCGGCCGCTCGGTGAGCGGTCGGACCGCCATGGCGGTCGGACCGCTCCTATGAGCCGGTCGGACCGCCTGGGGACTTAGCCGAAATTCATACTCCCAAATTCAAAACCTTCGGAAATTAAAACGAATAGAACTTCTTCTGGAGACTCCAAAATTATGAGACCAAGTGCATAGGGAACCCCTCACTTGCCTACAACACCTATTTTGGCCCACTCGTTTTGAACACTTTTAGGTCACCGCCGGTCCGACCGCCCCCATGGCGGGTCCGACCGATTTGGGACCGATCGGACCGCCGTGCAAGGACCGGTCGGACCGCCTCGTCGAAATACTGTAGCTTTGCCGAAAACGTGAAGCGACAAGCCGTAAACGCCATTGCCAATTGTCACATCATCCTAAGATTTGGAGCATATCCCCATGAAATCCACAATCTCCCCTTGATGAACACATTGGCAATTATCCGAAAAATGTAAGTAAGAGGTTTGAAAACGAGTTTACTCGCGGCTTTACACAAAGGCACAACTTGGTCCATAAGCAAGAAAAAGCAATGTAAATGACCAAGTGGCATCGAAATAGTATATGCATGTGAGACAAGGCAAAAGAAAGCATAAAACTTTGATTTCGAGAAAGGGTCAAAATTCTCACATGAGGTCCATATGAAAGAACAATTGTTCAATTGACCTAAGATCATTGTGAGTATAAAAGAATGCAATTCAAGTTCAGAATATTCAATAAGACAATAAGAATGCAACTCAAGAACTCCCCCTCACTATGATCCTCAATTTTCAAATTTTCGCCTCCCTTTGTATAAACTTCTCCCCCAACAAAGAAATATATTCTCATTAACACATCTTCTCTTCTCATTTAACACATCTTCTCCCCCTTTGACAATGGATTCATCAAGGAATCACGTCTTCCTCTCATCCAGAGATAACAAATATAGAATAAAGGAAGAAGCAGAAACAAAAGAAGCATAAAGAGGAATATGCATGAAGTGCAATGGAGTGGCTTCAATTTTTGTATTTTTCAATTTTGATTACAAGAAGCTTTGGAGATTACCCAAAAGAACAAGCTAGTATCTCTAATATTGCACAAACAGCATATCAAGCCTGACAGCGCTAGCAAGATCATGGTAAGACATATATATCAAAGCTAAGCACAAAGGCTCAAAAGTAAAGCAGTAGATTTGATCAATTTAAGCAACGCTTCAAATTCAGCAAGTTCATCAACAGGGATCCTAAAGTGAAATTGGCCATGTCAAACTGTCAAAGTGAGATCAAAAATCTAACAAAGACCACAGTAAGAGTCAATCAAGTCCCGTATTGAATCATTTTGCTCAAAATTTTGTAAACGCCCATTTGTCAACATTTTTCTCATTTGCATTGAATATTGAAGTTGACTAATGATCTAACTTAGTGACAAGATCCTGGACTAGGAGCCATCCACAAACTCATCCTAAGCTTCACCAAAAGTTGATTAAAGGTATATCTTAGTAAAGAAGATCACGGACTAGGAGCCATCCACAAACTCTTTCTAAGCTTCTACAGGGCGACAAATCTTGAGGTTCATGTCATTTCGACAAGCGGTCCCCATGAGATCGTCTGGTTCATCAAACTATCTCCAAGTTCATGTCATTTGACAAGCAGTCTCGTAAGAATAGTTTGGCACAATTTAAGCATAAGACAATCTTGATTTTCATTTTTCACATGAGCAGTTTTAGAATCTCAAGAACACAAAAGCTCAAGTAATGGTCAATTTTAGATCAAAGAGCTAACAAAGCAATTCTGACAGGGCCAATGTCACAAGAGGAGCACTAATTGCGCAACTCGCTAAAACATCCACAAATTGCAATTTCTTAGTTTGAATTGTTTAAAAGATTTCTAGCTCATATAGCAAAGACTTAGCTACACATGTAAAAGCATGATAATTTTAGCAAGTCAAAGAACTAGACATGACATTGAGCAAGAATGGAAATACAAAAGCTCTAAAGGGTAATAGGCAAAGCTTCATCAATTTTTTTTTAAATAAGCAGAAAATCTTATATTACAATGCATCTTTTTGGATTTTTCATACCATTTGTTGTAACCACTTGTTGGAGTTTTCATATGAATGCAATATGACACAATGAGGTGCAATTAAAAAAAAACCTAAAAACCTAAAAAGTTCGAAAAGATCACTAAGTTCAGAAAAAGAACAATAAAAGATCAAAAGAACAAGGAAAGATAAGAAAAAGATCAAACTCCCCCTCAAACCAACCCATAAGGATAAATGTAACACCCCAGCCCAACACTGAGCCTAGAATGCCACCACACTATAAGATTATTATGGCGAATGATCATGTGTTGTCCATGTGCTCTACTCGCTCTCAGCTACGGCATCCTCGAAGATCACCTAAAGACAACAATAGAGCAAGGGTGAGTCCACGACTCAGCAAACATATCCATAAACAACGAACAATAATAAATCAACAGCATTCAATAACTCCATTATCATCACAGGTACTTCTATTAATATTCTCATGCAATTATCTTCTCTTTGATTCACATCCAATAATTTCATGCATCAATGCAAATCTAATCTACATGTCCACATGCACTTCTTTCGCGTATACCGGTATAGCATGAGTGAATGCTCGCGACAACATTCACTCTCAAGCCCGTTCCTCCATAAGGATCGGGGACCTCCTCCACTCCCGTGGAGTTGTGATCATTCATGATCACCTGCTCATATGCAAAGATGCTTATGTATGAAAATGCAAACTCCATCATAAACATCATGTCCAACTTTCCATCATGCTTATCAACCAAGATATAAACATACCAATTATTTGTTTGCAATTAAACAAAATAAAAGCACAACAATAATGGTAATAGAAGATAAAGAATCACAGTGATCATCATTGATCGCTGTCTACCATGCACTTGCCTTTACTAGTTGCGACGCACAATTTGACTAGTAGATGGCAACAAGTACGACGCCTCTCCTACATTAAATACACAAATCTCAATACAAGCTACAGCAACAAGAATAACAATCAATATACATCGCTCCTACACGTCCCCAAATATACCACGTTACTCCGGTACCAAAAGTTACCCATTGCGGTCTTAGTACTAAAACGAACGTAACTTTTGACTCAAAAGTCCGATCACAACAAACCACCCCATTCTGGATTCTTTATAAAATTATCCACATTTTCTTAGATTACAAAGTCTTCTAATTAAATCATCTAACCCTCCGTATTTAGCCCAGAAAGTCGGTCTGTCCGCTTCGGAACAGCAGTCTTACTAAATTCATAACTTTTGTTTTACTTAACCAAAATGCGCGTTCTCAGATTCTACAGAACCATTGGACAATTATCTACAACTTTCATGTAGATCAAAAACTCTAATTAAGCTATTTACTATTTTTAATCTGCAGTCTACCAAAACAGCGCCGAAAGACGACAACCGTAAAAACAGCAGCCTTCCGAAAATCATATCTCGAAATCTACTTGTCCGATTGACATAATAAAATATGCTATAGAAAGATATCGAAATTATCTACAATTAACTAGTAGATGATATTTTCAACACTCGCCATTAAGGTACCCGAATAAATCGTACAACGGAACAGCATAATAAATAGATCTATTAATCGGCACTTTGACTAAAAACTATAGAACCTTCTCTAATTAACCTCAATTATAATCTCTAATTAACAGCGAAACAGAGACGAAACGAAATTATAGATCGTTACCCACAAGAATCTGAAACTTGACTTCTTTCTCTCTCTCTCTTGATCAGCGCCAAGAAGTATTGGCGGCGACTAACCAACAATTTCCCACGCGCCTTGCTACCGCCAAAAACCGAAGACCAACAAGCGGCGGCGGCGCATGCGGCGAGAAAACGACGCCGGCGGTTGGTTTCCGCGCGTAGCCAGCAAGAAGAAATCCAATGGCGGCAATGGCGGCGTTCGGCTCGATCAGCGGCGAGCGACGTTCGGCTCGATAAGCGGCGAAACGCAGCCAGGCGATCTTGGCGGCGATCCACGCGGCGGCGGCGCAGCGGCCGCCAATGACAGACAAAGACCACCACGATTGGATGAAGCCGGCCAGCGGCGTATGGCCACAATGACAAGAAGGCCGGCCACGGCCGGCGAGCAGAAAAAAGCGATAGCAATAAGAAGAACGCGAGCTTCGGTGGCGACAAAAAACGCATAATTTGGTGGCGGCGACGCAAGTTTCGGAGAAAGAAAAAGCGGCGTAGCGGTGGAAAAAGGAATAAAAGGTGCTAGGGTTTTCTAAAAATTCCCACCATCTATATATCTGACTCTTAAAAATTCTGAAATTCTATTTTCCACGTATACTAAATTCTTTAATTACGCACAAGCCCTAAATTTTTTAACTAATTAATTTAATTACTCTCCGACCCTTAAGACGCGATTATTAATATTATTATTATTTTCAGAGTATTACATTCTACCCCTTATGAATTCGACCCGAATTCTACTCGCGTTCTACTCAAATAAAAACTACCTTCTGAAATTAAACAACAAAATAACACGTGCAGCGTGAACAACTCTGGGTATAGCTCGCGCATGCGAGACTCCAACTCCCAAGTCGCCTCTCTCTCAGACTGATGCGTCCACATCACCTTGACATATACCAACGTCTTGTGCCTCAGCACTCGCTCCGACCTCTCCAGAATGCGCGCCGGACGCGACTCAACTGTGAGGTCTTGCTCAATAGTCGTGCTCTAAAGAAATCTTATGCTCGGATCTCTCAAAACTTTCTCAAGATCGAGGCGTGAAACACATTATGAACTCCACGCATGGACTCAGGAAGGTCCAGGCGGTAAGCTAACTTCCCAATTCTTGCAATAATCGAGAACGGTCCAACGTACCTCGGGCTAAGCTTCCCTCTGGTACCGAACCGAATAATACCTTTAGTGGGAGACACTCTCAAAAGCACCTGGTCACCCACCGCAAACTCCAAGTCACGCCTCCTCAAATCAGCATAACTTTTCATCTCTACTCGAGTGCTAATGATTACGCCTCACCATGGCCACACGCTCAGCGGTCTTGAATCGGTCCGGACCCAAAATTGCCTTCTCTCCAATGCATCCCGACCAAAGCGGCGATCGCACTTCCGCCCATAGAGAACCTCAAATGGCGCGGCTCTAATCTTGGAATGGTAACTATTATTATAAGCAAACTCGCAAGTGGCAATGGTCCTCCCAACTACCCTTCAAGATAGAACACAAGATCACAACATGTCCTCCAAAGTCTGAATAGTGCGCTCGACTGCCCATCATGCATGGGTGAAGCAGTTGTACTCGGTGGAGCTGTGTGCCCAATGCACTCTGCAGACTCTCCCAGAACTTGGAGACAAACTTCGCGTCCCTGTCAGAAATGATGGTCTTTGGCACACCATGCAGTCTTACTATCTCACGCACATAAATAGGAGCTAGATCACTCGCTGAATTTGTCGTGCGAATAGGAATGAAGTGTGCAGACTTGCTGAATCGATCCACCACTACCCAAACTGCATCCTTCCCTCGCGGCGAACGAGGCAACGCCACCACAAAGTCCATAGAGATATCATCCCAAGGCCACTGTGGTACCTCCAAAGGCTGCAATAACCCTGCAGGACGCTTATGCTCAGCTTTCACTTGCTGACAAACACCGCAAGAAGCCACATAATTAGCAATAGATATCATCGTTCGCTACTGAAGGGACGAAGCGAACCAAGTTGTTGAACTCAGCCTCATACTCAGCAATAGACCTCTTCCCCTGAGCAAAGGTCGTCAAGGCAACCTCTATCTTTTCAACAAAAGAGTAGGGGTAGAACTTTCCCTTGAACTGATCAACAAAGTCCTCCCAAGTGACTGGCCCTTGAGTGGCGGTCCTCGAAGACAACACGCCCTCCCACCAAATATCTGCTTGCCCCTTCAGCTGAAAGGCCACAAAGCGGACCCTCTGATGTGAGGACATCTCTAAAGCTCCAAACTGCCTCTCCATGTAGCGCAACCAGTCCGCTGCCTGGACCGGTGTACCCGACCCGTCAAACGGATCCAACCTCAATCCCATCCACTCTCGAAGTGTCATCCGCGCCTCAGGAACCGGTGGAGGTGCGACAGGAGCAACAACAGATGCCGCAGCAACAGGGGCTGCCGGCGCTTGTTGACGAAGAGCACGGATCTCTCCCACCAACTCTCTCAGCAAAGAGGGGGTCTCATCTTGGACCCCAACCGGAGGCGGGTCAACAGCAACCCCCTCAGCTACTGACTCTTCTGCTACAGGAGGTGGCTCCACGGAACCTCGCCCGCGGCCCCGACCTCCACGACCGCGGCCACCACCACCACGTCCTCTACCCCTCGGCATAGCTATCAACCACAATCAACAATACACAATAAGTTCAAAGGTCAAAATAAAATCATGCATCAATAAACAACATAACGGAAGCGTAAAACTATAATCGTACCTCTCTCTAACCTACTGTGCACTAGTGTGTCAAATTTTTAGGTTAGTTAACCATTAGCAAATTTTAGTTGATTTACCAAACTAAAACAAATTTTAACAATTTTAGTTTGCCTAAGTTGTTAATCTATTCACCACGGACCTAAAGCCCGCTCTGATACCAACTGTAACACCCCAGCCCAACACTGAGCCTAGAGTGCCACCACCACTACTCTTTAAACTAATAATTATCGACACACTATAAAATTTCAGCAAGAAAACAACAATAAACATATCCATGGATCACAAAAGAACATACATAAATATGGATCAAACGATAATAAATAAACAAGGGGAATATAACCAGGTAAATAGTCCAAAATAGCACCAACCAATGAATCCAAATCATTAAAACCAATAGTCTAGTCCAAAACGTTGTCCTAACTTTATTCAACCTCTGACATGTCCAAGGGTAATCCAATTTTGAATGGAAAGGTTCTTATGGCAAATGATCATGTGTTGTCCATGTGCTCTACTCGCTCTCGATTCTGGTAGCCTCGAGGATCACCTAAAGACAACAAAAGAGCAAGGGTGAGTCCACGACTCAGCAAACACATCCATAAACAACGAACAATAATAAATCAACAGCATTCAATAACTTCATTATCATCACAGGTACTTCTATTAATATTCTCATGCTGTTATCTTCTCTTTGTTTTACACCAATTAATCTCATATATCAATGCATTCTAATCTACATGTCCACATGCACTTCTTTCGCGTATACCGGTATAGCATGAGTGAATGCTCGCGACAACATTCACTCTCAAGCCCGTTCCTCCATAAGGATCGGGGACCTCCTCTACTCCCGTGGAGTTGTGATCATTCATGATCACCTGCTCATATGCAAAGATGCTTATGTATGCAAACATGCATAATTTCATAATACTCATCATATCCAAAAAAAATTTCATCATGTCCATTAACAATATAAATCCATACCATTCCATTGCTTGCAATTAAACAAAATAAAAGCACAACAATAATGGTAATAGAAGATAAAGAAAACAGTGATCAATCATTGATCATTGTCTACCATGCACTTGCCTTTCTTGGTTGCGGCCTTGCGATTTGGCTAGAAGATGGAAATAAGCACGACGCCTCTCCTACATTAAATATTCAAATTTCAATACAAGCTACAGCATCATAAGAACAACAATCAATTGACATCGCTCCTACACGTCCCCAAATCTACCACGCTTCTCCGGTACCGAAAAGTTACCCATTGCTGTCTTGGTACTAAAGCGAGCGTAACTTTTGACTCAAAAGTCCGATCACGACAAACCACCCCATTCTGGATTCTTCATAAAATTATCCACATTTTCTTAGATTGCAAAGTCTTCTAATTAAATCATCTAACCCTCTGTTTTTAGCCCAGAAAACCGATCTGTCCGCTTCGGAACAGCGGGTCTTACTAAATTCATAACTTTTGTTTTACTCAACCAAAATGTGTGTTCTTAGATTCTACAGAACCATTGGACAATTATCTACATCTTTCATGTAGATCAAAAACTCTAATTAGTCTATTTACTATTTTTAATCTACAGTCTACCAAAACAGCGCCGAACGACGACAACCACAAGGACAGCAGTCTTCGAAAATCCTAACTCGAATTACACTTGTCCGATTGACATGATTAAATATACTATAGAAAGATATCGGAGTTATCTACAATTAACTAGTAGATGACATTTCCAAAATTCGTCATTAAGATATCCGAATAAATCGTACAACAAAATATCAGACTAAACCCATCTACTTTTCGATTTCTTCCCGACTAAAAACATGCTAAATAATTTCCCTTACAAACATGCTAGCTCTTCTCTCTCCATTAATTAACAGAACTACTTAAGCTACCCTTGTATGATTAGTTAATCACCATAGCTAACCAAGTGAACAAAACTAATTACCTACTAATGCCAATAGATGCACACATGAAAAGGATGCAACGTTATCTAGCAAAGCAATAGCAATTGCCAAAGAAGGACGTGGCTGAGTTAACCTCTTGTGCATGCGGACACACTAGCCGAGGGTGCCTCCAAGCGGTAGGATCGGCGTACGCCCGGCGTTGGCGCTCTGTGACGCGGCGTCGGCCCAGCGCCTTCCACGCGGTAGGATGTCACGGCAATCGCGCGCAATAAACAAATCTGCAGCGGCGGCAAGGCGGCATCCACGCGGCTCACACACGCGACCGCGAAAGCAAGGGTTTGGCGTCTCACGCGAGCGATCGCTCGGCGGCTAACCGCTCGGCGGCGTCCACGCGGCGAGACTTCGCTCGAGGCGGCGTCCACGCGGCGATCGCTCGGCGGTAGCCGCTCGGGCGGCGTCCACGCCTGGTGACCTCACGCGGACGGCGTCGCGCGAGAACGCGCGCACCAGAGAAATTGGTGGCGGTAGCGGTGGAAAGAAAAAAAAAAAAAAAGCTGCTAGGGTTTTCTAGAATTCCCACAATCTATTTAAATAGCTCTTAAAAACTCTGAATTATCCTATTTTCACGTATACTATTTGATTAATTACGCACCGACCCTTAAGACATTAATATTTAATTATTTAATTATTTCAGAATATTACAGGCAAAAGTATGCCTCATGAATAGAAAAATATCAAATATTTGTGAACCTTTTTTTGTATAAAAATGCCAAATAATTTAGAACAGAGGAAGTGGTATCACAATGTCTTCATTTCAGTGCTCCTTATGCTAAATGTCAGATAGCTCGTCATTTGGGCATGAGTAGTATCAACTATTAAGCAGCACTACATGACTACATGTACATCAAACTGGCCTGCAAAATTGCGTGGCGTGGTAAGAACGATGCCTCATTGTTACTCGCTCAGCCAGTCAAGTTTTGACATGACTTTCTCATGAGCGACACGGTTTTGCTAATTCATCAGCAATTCAGCATACCGAACTTTTTGGGAAAACAAATCGGCTGCAAGAACATAAAAGGATGAGACGAAACACAAGAACAGAGCACCTAAAACACGGACAATAATTTCCATTTACGTTGTGCTATTCGCATCAAGGTGTTTACAACATGGGCGATAAAAAAGGTTGGAAGTCACAGTTACCGAAAATTAGCACCCTGCTCACTATTCTTTCTGTTTTTCAAGATTCTAACAGAATTTCCTCAGATAAGAAAGCAAAAGCTCGGGTTGATCGTTTCTCCAGTTCTAATAGCTATCAATTAGGAACAAAGAAACAAATATGACATCATGTTTGATCTTACTACTTACTAAGTACATTCTAATATGTACCTTTCTCAGTCCAGTTCTGTAACCTGAGAAGAAAAGGTGCCTTTGGTTCATTTCTGCAGCACTCCCTTCGTGATCAAAATCATCAGGCAGTGAGAAGAGAACTTGAAGGGTAAGATATATCCAATGGTTCTGCCGACAACAAAACCTGCTTTCGCATTTGCTTCTTAAACAAAAGTTACACTACTTTCATTATCATCATTTGTCGGAGTAAAAAAACACATCACCGCATTGCCTTGCTTTTTGATAGAATGAACTCTTTCATCTAATCACAAAACCAAAAGCTACTTGATGCTCATTAAGGTAATCCAGAGCTGCATGGACCAAACCTGTGGGACTTCATAGCTTCCTTATTCACTAGTTCCATCAGTAATTGATGTGAGAATTACACTGTTCAACATCAAACAATACTTGCCAGCGCTTCATTTATCCTCTCACAGTGGTTCTACTCTCTTTTTAGGAGCAAACATGTCATTTATCCTCTCCTGCTCCCATAATTCAAGAATATCTGATGTTGATGGCATTTTTTCATATGAACTATCGCCATATGAACTCATGGAATCAAGTACTTCATCAATTGCAGATACATGTGTGCCCCAATGCTCAAGATCACATTGTTCTTTCTGTTTGTTTTCAGAACACGAACAACGTAGTACAATGTCCCCACTCAAGCCAGCATTGGCGCCTAATTGAGGGGTATCAATATTGCAATCAGAGAACTCACTACTAACTTTCTCATCAGGAAACATATCCGTGCCCAGTGAGTTCTTGCAAGTGAGCTGATCTTGCTCTGTCAAATTGCTACTTGAAGATTTACCTGCATTCTCTGGCAATGAGAGTTGAATCTGTTCAGTATCAGTACCATCAGCCAGAAAACATGTGTCCTTTACTAAAGTTGTCCCACATTGGGACTGCAATACTCTTACAAAACTAAGTACAGGACCTGATTTGATGGTATCACTAGTGCTGAGGTACGTTAAAAGGTCTTTCAAAGCATTCACACTGAATCGATGCATATTTTGCTGAAGTAGGTTGCTCCACTGCAGTTCATTGACATCGATTGAATTCTCAGTCATAACATTCATGAGATGCAGTGTCCTTGCATAGTCACTTTGAGCAATAGTTTGGCATATCATTTCAGTGATTAACTTCACAACATGGATTTCTCCTTTTTCAATTATTGAATCAAGTGCATGCTCCAGCAAATAGGGCTGCATACAAAATCACAAAGAGTAAATAATTCCTGCACTTGGTCACCTTCAGTGCAAGTACATTTAATGACTACCAGCAGGAGCTATAAGCATTTGGAATGTCCCTGTTCATTTAAAGTGCACAAAAGTACAAACTTGACCAAAAAAATGTCAATGCAAATTTTAAAAAAATTGAGTTTGAAAGCTTTAAAGACAACTTGATGATGATGACGACAAGGACAACAAGGTGGAATGGGAGGTGCCACATTTCCTTTGAAGGGTAGAAATTCTTACAGTAATTGACATAAAAAGAAAGAAAAAAAATCCAAAGAATCTATCAGTGGACCAGTGGACCCAAATTATACTAATCAGATATCAAAATAAATATTAAAACCCCATGATGAACACAATTTTACTTTTAAATAAAATGCTAAAACAGATTTATCAAAATGCAGATAAATTGGTTTTGAACTAGTACTTCATTAAGAATTGAACCAACACGTCATGTACCTCAAAGCGATTATTGAGATTGTAGATAAAAAACATTACCTTTCCAGCTCTGGATGCCTTGATGAGCAACCATGAATATTTGCTTTGATCTAGATGGTGATAAGAGAGCCATCTCTCTGTACACATTTTCGAAGTATTCCCACTGTTGGGCAGATGCAGATGCTTCAAGCATAGAGCTGTATGTATATGCATCCGCTTTAAGTGATGCATTAGAAGTATATGGCTGAGAACTAGAGAAATTAGCCATGGTGGTCTCAAACAAGTCTTTGGCCTTCCCAAACATATCACAACGTCCATAAACTTTTAGCATGACATTTACTGTACCAATATTTGGAGTACAGTGGTCCTCCATTGACTCAAATATCGAGATACACTCAGAGATATATCCACCGTCAAAAGAGGCTAAGATCATGCCAGTAAATGTGAATTCCAGTGGTTTAGTAAGGGGAAGTTGTTTCAGCTTCTCGACCTGTAACACAAAATTTAACTTAAAAGCAAATTTCATCTGTCTAGGTTCTTTAATCTCCTCACTCCTCAGTTCACAAAGGGACTTTGCATGTGTAATAAGGATAAAAATGTTGTGCTGACGATCATGATAGTAAAGATCTTTTTAACTAATTCTGCAAAGAATATGGTGCCGTATGGGGCTACTGCAAAACTCGCAATGAAAGAGGGAAGAGCAATCTTTTTTAAGACAAACAAAAATTGAAACAAAATGTCATACTGGCACGTCAATCCACTAAAAATTGAACATTATCTAGTGCCAAACACAATAATCTTAACTTCACACAGATAACACATGAGGGATTATTCGCAAATTTTGAGCTGAGGCATTAGCCCTCTAAAGCTAAACACCACCCATGTGTTGCTAGCATTTAATATTTTGCAACGGCAAAACTCAACTTTCAGCATGTATAACCACTGGCACATGAGGTGGCATGATCCCCTAATGGGCAAAAAGCCATACGTGGTAGATTCACTAGCAACCAGTTTAGCTATTCTCTATTAAATTCAGAAACAATTTTCAAAATCAGAGGATTTTTTTATTAAGCTTGCCCCTCCCACCCAAAAGAATGCAATCGCATTTCTTCTTAAGCTTGTTGGCACATATCACATGGTTAATGATCTCTTCACAAATTAAATCTCAATAAAAAAAAATCATTTAACTAGCACGGTCATAAAAAGTACCAATAGTTGACTAGTTATACTGAAAATAAGACAGCAGTATAGTTCAACATATGAATGCTTATAAGAATTCACAAACCTGTAACATAGCATCTTTCCACATTCCTTTATTGCAGAGACAGCAAGCTAGTTCATAGTAAACACTTGCAGATCCAACTACTCCTCTTTGTTCCATGTTCTTAACTGCTTCAAGTGCTTCATTTACTTTCCCTTGTTCCCAGAAGGCTCTTACTAGCACTGCGTGCAAAAATTAGATGGTCAACTACATGAATTTAAATGTCAGATAATATATCAAATGAACCTTACTGCAATGCTACCTTTATAAGTTATTGCTCTCGGAGGTACCCCATTTTTCTGCATCTTCTCAAAGAACTTCTGAACAAAGTCATACTTCTTGGCTTTAAGCATGACCTTTCAACAGGCAGCTCCAGTGAGTATAGTAGTATGCCATATCAGGTGTTACAGATCAAAGAGTCAACTAATAAAAATAACCTTTTCTTAGGTTGGTTTGTTTGCGCGTGTCAATATTAGCTGCTTGAGAGTGAAACAGATTGGACAAGAGAATGCACTATGAATATCTAGATAAACTATTCTTGAGTCTATCAAGATATGAGATGAAGGAGATGTACAGCAGAGGAAGAAAGAGAAATAGCTTGAGATAGAGGGAAATAAAGGCAGGATAAGACCAGATCACTAGAACAATGCAAATAGAGCCAAGCACTTCTAAATCAGCTGCATGTCTTATGGTCTGAAGCAAAATATGAAACGAGAGTATGAGACAGAACTATAATCTGCTCTAACAAGAGACAGGCCTAGCTAACCGAACTTGTGACTCTTAAAAAAAAACTTGTGCTGTACTGTGTACGTATAAGAATGTCCAGATCCTAGGTTCTACCATATCTTAATAGATTATCCCAGTGACAACAATTTAAAAATAAGGTAATAATCAAAGAAGTCAATGCCATCCTCACCTGAGTTACAAATTCCACAAAGTATTTCCAAATATGTGTAACAAACAAACATACTAACTCCAAACTATCCAAAGAACAGTACCAATGATTAAATGACCAATTAAAAAGCTTACCTCCATGGCCAACCCAAATGTTGCTCCTGTAGGTGTCAAACCACTGATTCTCATTTGCTGAAACACCCAGAAGACCCTTTCCACTGCTTTGATAGAACACAGGCATTAAGAACCTACAAAACCAAAGGTTGAAGGGACAAGACAACCATGTTTTAAAATGAGAACACGACTTCTTCCAAGAGGGGGCTAGGAGCACAGAAAGAAAAGAAAAGCATCAGATGCTATCCTCATTCCTCACCGAGTTATAAATGAGAACATCTGGTTCCAAGGAAGGATCCCAATCTTTGCGTCGCATCTTCATTACCCTTTTTGAAGGCTTCTGTCTCATATGCTCTATTGTCTTAATTAGATCATTTAGAAGTCCAGCTCGACCAAGTGTAACAGCAATACTATGGTATGCAGCCATATCAGGGTATAGTTGAGCATCTCCCTGATGTGAAGCAAGATAAAATGTCTATGTCATTTAGTTTTCTGATATCTGTAGGTGGGGACAAATGAAATAATAAATAAATAGAAATAATTTTAATTGTGCAGCAAAAAAACTCTACCCGCATGATGGTGAAAACTCGAAGTGCTTCAGTTGGCCTCCATGCTTTCCCAAGGATTGACAGTAATTTCGTGTACACAAACCTAGATATGGAACTTTCTATTAGTTAAGGGTGTTGATATTCCAGTCCAATTTTGTAGCACAAATTATTTTTTGCAGTGACCTGAAAGCATGAAGTGAGTGGCACATGAAAGCATATACAGAAAATTACCTGCTTTTTCGATGCTTGTAACTGTTCTCATTGTACACCCACTCGGTAACAGATATAGCCTGCGTCCAGTTACCTTGTGCTTCAAGCCTTTCCAGTATTTGTAGTAAATTATCTTCATTATATATTAGGTCAGATTTTTTCATCAATCTATTAAGCCTCCAATCACGCAAACTTAGATCATCTTCGTTCAACCTGACAGACAACTCGTTTATTCAATCATGGAAAATGCAACACTTCACGCAATTCAAAGGTGATTTCGCACAGATTAAGAGACACATCCTCGGGAGCAAGATAGGTATTCAATAAGAACAACTTAATTCGATAATGGTATAAGGTACAAACGGTGCTAACTCTATATAAATTACTTGCCCTGTTATGAAAACACGCAACAAATAGTAGGAACATGAGAGACGAATTTTACGTGGAAAACCCGTGCAGGAAAACCATGGACACACGAAGGAGAAATTCACTATATAAGGAGAAATTACAAGCACGGAGGACAGGCCATCTAATACATGTGACTACAAGGGTACATATATAGGGCAAGGAACAAGAGTCCCGAATGGTCAGCGCCGTGTTGGGCATGGGCACGACATCAAATTTGAATCACACTTTAACATGCCCTTAAGGTGCCTGCCGCATGGATCTAAATGAATGACTTATTTAACATTCTTTTTTCCCTCAAGTTGCTTGACAAGCTCCTTCATCCTTTTTTTCCCTGATTTCATTATTACAAGCATTCGCACTTATTCCAGCTTTCAAATTATACAGATCGCCAAATTCTCCCATTGCTCATGTTATTGCAATTGTAACTACTTAAGTTCAGAAGCTACCAACACTCCTCCAAAGCAGGACTTCAACCAAGAAAGCCTGAAACAGCAAGAGCAGGAAAGCTTGCATACCTCCTCACTAGCCACTCAATCCTCCTCTCCTCGTCCCCAACCTCAGCACTCCAGCCGGCGCTGAGACGCCCCTGCTTCTGCTCTGGCCCATCCGCCTCCCACTCCTCAACATCGTCGTCCAGAAGCCACCGGAATTTGTCGCCCCTCCTCGCCGCGAGCATCTCCCGCAGGCCCTCGAACCCCTCGTCGCCAAGGGCCCCGCGCGGGGGACCCGCAGCGCCGCGAGCGCCGTCCCAGGGCCGACCCATGTGCGCGCGGGACTCGGCGACGACCGCGTGAAAGCGGGCCTCCTCTTCTGCCGCTAGGGCGTCCTCCTTAGGCGGCGCGTTGGCGGCGGCGGCGGTCTCCTTCCTGGCGCGGCGGAGGGATTTGAGGGCCTCCTTCTTGCGGAGGGCGTGGACGATCTTGGGCGTCGGGGAGACACCCCTGCGAAGGAGGCGGCGGCGGAGCGTCTCGGTGGTCGGGGCGGGGCGGGGCTTGCGGCTGGGGGCTGGGTTTGGGTTTGGGTTTGGGTTTTGGAGGTGGAGGGAGAAGTGGAAGCGAGGGGACGGGGAGGGGATGGCCATGGCTGGGGATGCGCGCGGGATGGAGTAGAGGGCAGCCGAGGCCGATTAGGCAGTGGCCAGTGGGTACACCATGCTGCACGGGTATTATTTATTATCGTCTTTTAATTATAAGACGCACATAAAATTTAATGTGAAAGAAAGAAAGTACGTATCGTTTCTTTTGCGTATACGAAATAAGATGAAACACATTAATCTAATTTAGTTAACATATAAGCTCATTTTTTAAAAAAATTATAAAATATTAATATTAAAGAGTGTAATTTAGTGGGATAAACATGCATGATGTATATTTATCACAGACGGTTATTAAAAAAATCATTTGTAATGTGTATTTATCCCAAACAAATTGTAAATGGAACCATCTGTGATGTTTATCACAGACGGTTATTAACAAGAATTGTCTCTGATAATCATTTTCGTTCAGCTGTCGTCCACGCAGCATGAAGAGTATGAGACAACAATCACGCCAACTTCATTAAGCTTGCAAGTTCAAGAAGTATGGCTGCTAGGAGATCGCATGAAGAGGCTATTTCGCTAGCATTCCTCCGGACACAACTGCAAGCCTCATAGGTGCCCAAGCAGCATGAGGAGGATGATTCTACATGCTGCGTGTATGGCACATCCGATGCCTGTAGTTGTGTCTAGAGGAATGCTAGCGAAGTATCCTCTTCATGCGCTCTCCTAGCAGCCATGCTTCTTGGACTTGCAGGCTTGATCGATGAAGTTGGCGTGGCTGTTGTCTCATCCTCCTCATGCTACGTAGACAACCGCCGAAAAAAACAGCTGCATCAGAGACAAAGGAATACTAACCTTAGATCACTAGGAACAGATAGCAAATCTAACACACTTGAAAATCAAAGGTATTTCTTTCACCAACGCGCCCTAGAGCTAGCCGCCTTCTTCAAAAAGTAGTCGAATATATATATATAGGGAACATGATGAGGCCCTAGGTGCATCTACTATGACAGTTAATATTCCTAAGCTGCAAGTGTGTGCTAAGCCTCAAGTTGAGCCTATTATGCATCAATGGAGAAAGAAACAAGAACCAGGTTCGGCAAAGAGCAAGGAGATGGAGGAAGGCTGACCGAGGAGCTTTAGCGGACATGGGAAGATACAAGAACAAAGGGCTTTGCATGTTGCAAAGTTTACAACAGAATTCGGCCAAGAAAAGACAAAAGGACCAAACTCAAACTCTATTCCGAAATCAATACATTTTCAGCCTAAGAATCCAAAATGGGTTTGGATTGGAGCAATTCCAATTCAGATCTTTCTTTAAAAGAAATTAATTAGAAATTACTTATAATAGGATAGTTTAATATATTTTTAGTAATTAGAGTAGTTTAAATTTCAAATTAAATGAGTTTGCAATAGGAATATTTTTCGGGTACTGTTCATGAACAGTAATCGACTCGGATTACTGTTCATTGCTACAGTAACCGAGTCGGATAACTGTTTGTCGGTGTTTTAGAACCGATCTTACGTAAAGATTGTTTGATTCGGGGGGTCTCCTAGAGATGAAATCACGCAGAGCGATTGACACGGAATTTTTATACAGGTTCAGGCCTTCTCCGGGGAGAATAACAACCCTACTCCTGTGTGTGTGTGGTATTGACTGTATTCTCGACAATCAAGCAAGAAACTAAGACTCTTACAAAGAACAGTACTTGTCTTTCTCCTTGATTGTCCTCGATTGGCTCTTGTTTTGCCCTCTCTTTGTCCTTCTGATTGATGCCTTTATATAGTCGTGAAGGAGTAGCCGTTTTCCCCTGCTGAAGAGGCGTCTAATCAAGCCAGTAATGGGCGCATAATGGCAGTAATTACAGGCGTAGTGGCTCCTTCACGCCGTTTGGCAGTTATCTTTCAGAGGTAATGGGGTATTTAAGCACTATTACTACGTAGAATAATAGTGCATGTGGACCGTCTGGATTCCTTAATCAATTGGACCCACTTGCTTGTAGGTCTTATTGATTATAAGGTAGTCGTGGTTGACTTGGTCGTAGCAGGACTTACGACTGGGTACAAATCGTAGCAGAGCTTACAACTGGATAATAGTCGTAGAAGGACTTACGACTAGGTACAGGTCGTAGCAGAACTTACGACTAGGCAATAGTCGTAGAAGGACTTACGACTGGGTAATGGTCGTAGAATGACTTACGACCAGGTAGTGGTCGTAGAAAGACTTACGACCATGACATAGTCGTAGTAAGACTTACGACTATGGGGGTGATTGTAGGAGAACTTACAATCACTTGGTAGGCCTCTCCCTTATAAGTATAAGGGGTACTTCTGGGGACTACGTGACATCATATTTACCCCTAATAAGAATTATAGATAAAAGATAAAATGAGGATTATCAGATCCTCGTCATCTAGCCTCCCAGCTTCAAGTGAAAGTAACTTACTTTGTGAAGGATTTGCAAATGGTCTTACGACTATGAAAATATCGCAGAATAATGGTCGAAGGAAAAAACTCTTCGACATTTGAGTGCTACTTTGACTAGGAATTTGCTTGGTCAGGAAGGTTGCTTACGACTATCAAAAAGTCGTAAAAACCCCTACGACTGTGAAGTGGTCGTAGTAGGGCGATCGGAGAAAAAACACTTCCGATTGATACTTTCTTCGACCAGAAAGACTTGGTCAAGAAAGTAATTTCGCTTGGAGGTGACAATACGCACCTAATTTTCTCGAACAGACCATCTAGGGAATTGCAACCGACTCCACGGACACATCCGATGAGGCGGTTCCGGCGGTGGCAATCGTGAATGTTGCTTACGACTATCAAAAAGTCGTAAAACCCCCTACGACTGTGAAGTGGTCGTAGTAGGGCGATCGGAGAAAAAAACCCTTCCGATTGAAACTTCTTTCGACCAGAAAGACTTGGTCAAGAAAGTAATTTCGCTTGGAGGTGACAATACGCACCTAATTTTCTCGAACAGACCATCTAGGGAATTGCAACCGACTCCCACAGACCTGTCGATGAGACGGTTCCCGAAGCGGTGGCAATTGTGCGATTATAAAAACTCACCGGGAGTTTAGACTTGGATTTTTACCTTTTCCCCAAATCGTTCCCATCGTTCTTTAGGTTTTTGCCTTCTCCGCCTCAGACTCGACTTTGTCTTCTCCGCCGCCAACCCAATCCAAAATTTCTTGTTTCTGAGAGAAATGGCCAAGAAAGTTTCCGAGTGGGAAGAGTCGGAGATGGATGCAGCGAAGATTAAAGTCTTGGTCGACGCCGGGAAGATTCGAGAAGGCTCGGTGAAATGGATTCGGCTATTAGGCGTACCGGCGTCGTCGGGGAAAATGGGCAAATCCCCGTCTTCCAAGCGTACTGTGAGTGCGGCCTCCGACTGCCTGCTCACCCCTTTCTTACAGTGGTACTCGAGCACTTTGGAGTGGAATTAGTGAACCTAGGTCCTAATTTCATTACCATGCTGAGTGTCTTCGTGTACCTGTGTGAGGCGTACTTGGGGATTCCGGCGGACCTCGAGCTTTTCCAGTATTATTATGGGATGGCTCGACAAACCGGAATCGCCGGAAGTTGCGGTTTGAAGCTCCACGACTTGAAGTCGAGGGAGTATATTCAGAGTTCACTCGGTCTTCATGGCCGGGATGGAGAAAGAGGTGGTTTTACTGGAAAGTCACCTCAGAAGACAGCCTCTCTTTCGTGGGGAAGGCTGCCGAGAAGAAATCTTCATGGGATTCGACTCCTGAAGATATCAGCCGGATTGCCCCCTATATTCAAGCCATCAAGGACTTGAAAGAAGAAGGGCTGACCGGATGGCATGTGGTATAAGATTTTATCACACGCCGAATTAGTTCCTTGAAGAAACGAGCATCTCCTATGTGGAGATACTCGGGAGAGAGACCGACCGGGGACTACTGACGAGGTAAGTGAACTTCCGACTTAGCTTTGGTTTGGTCTTTCTCAACATTGTCTAATATTCTTATCTGTTTACAGTTTTTTCCAGAGCGATTGGCGCTAGAGTCAAACTCATCGTGAGAAATCTCCGCCACTCAGTGGCGGTTCCTCGAATCATTGCGGCTTTGCCCGCAGATGAAAAGATAGAGCGCCTAAAGGTAATCAAAAAGTTGATTTTTTCTTTAGGATTTTATAGTCGTAGAAGAACTTACGACTAATGGTGATCGTAGAATATCTTGCGATCAAGAAAGTGTCATAGAAAAACTTACGACTTGGCACTGGTCGTAGAAAAACTTACGACTGATTAGTGATTCTTCTTTTTCTGTTTTACTTTACAAAAAGTAGGCATGGAAAATCGTCAAGACGACGAGGAAGTCGCACTGATGACCATTGGCGCAGGGTTGTCGAAAGACAAAGGCTTGGCTCCTCCATACAAGAGACGTCGACTTGCAAGATCCGCCGACAAGGGAGGAGCAAGTTCGAGCTCTGGTCTTTCGACCAGACCCTCTACAAAACCTGCGGCAGACATAGTCGTAATTGAAGCCGAGGCTGCAACCATCGAAGCCGAGGAGGTTGAAGCAGCTGAATCTTTTAAGCGCAAACCTCGCAGGGCTAAGGTACCCTTCTACTATGACAAGAAATCTTTCGCAGTTGCCGCCACTCCTAGTTTTGTTAAGCAACTGGAAAAGGAGATCTGGAAAGATTTTATGTCTTTTGTGAAGGACGATGCTACTCCGCCTGACTGCGCGATCGAGGTAGTCTTTGCTTTTGGAGTGGTCGAGACTGATCTCAGCCATCCAGAGAATCAGGAGACCAGAGATATGGTTCCTGTTTGAACTCTACGACTAGACGTGGTCGTAGCTGGGCTCATTCTTGAACCTCGACCAGACGTGGTCGTAGAGAAGAAGAAGTCCTCTGTTGGGAGGATTGCTCCTAAGTTCCTGGTTAAGACCAGGGTGCAGAGGTATGCAAAATGTACTAAAGCGTAAGAACAACATTTACTTTTTTCCTTTTCACAACTGATTTGCTTTTCTTTATTTCATCAGACTCCTTGACCCGGGAATGCTTAGTTGAGAAGCCCATTGCCACTTCTTGATTCTTGAAGAGGTAACAATGGAGGTGGTCGAAGGATCATCCTTGGCCCAGGTGGCCGATGAAGTCGTGACTCCCAGAGTGGTTCCTACAACGGCTGATATTGTAGCTACGATCGTTGAAGTAGCGGTACACAACCGTTGAAGTGGCGGTGCGACTCTCGAGTCGTAGAGACAACGAGGTAGTTGTAGAGGCCTCAGTCGAGGCGATGATGAGCTGCGCACCGTACCGGGAAGAAATCGTGGCGGCGTTCCTCGGTATCCAAAGAAATGCGACTCTGAATCGGAAGAAGAAGAATATTTCAACCATGTGCGACTTCTTTGGTCTGCTTGATCGTAGGGTCTTACGCTTTTAGATCTCGCGACCGAGTCTCCCATCCCAACGATATTCCCAATAGAGGAACACCTTTGACAATGGCGTCTTGAGAAGGTGTGGTGGGATCAAGTCGCGAGGATAGACAAGCTGCAGAACCAGGGGCTGGTGTACTCGACCTTTGCTAGGTCGACCATGAATGTAAGTATTTTTAGGATACTTATATATGTGGCTTTCCCTTTCTTCTCACTTGGTCTTCTTTTTGCGAAAGCTCTAGAGCAAATTGCCGTTGTTGGTGAGTATCATCGACAACTTTTAGAGCTCTGACGGGAAAAGAAGAACTCTGCATCTGAGTGGAGAGATGGTAAGTCACTGTTATTCATAGTCATTTTCGACTTGACTACTTATATAGTGCTTACGAGATTTGTCATGGAAAAACTCATGACAAGGTATTGGTCGTAAAAAGCTTACGACCAGAGGCTTTGTCGTAGAAAGACTTACGACCAGGTCGATGGTTGTAGAAGAACTTACAACCGATTAACCGATGTTCATATCCACTTTTATCCTTTGTAGGTTAAAAAGTGACACCAAGACCTTAGTGACTCGCTCGATTATGAAAAGAGGAGTCGAAAAAGGCTGAGGAGGAAGTAAATGAACCTCTCGAAGAAGCTTTGAGAAGCCATCTCTGCAACTAGAAGATTACAGGAAAAAATAAATAGTAAGTGCTGGACTTAAGACTGCTTTTGATTTTGACCTTTACCCAACTCTCATTTCTTTTCCAGAAAAAGAAGATGAGATGAAGAAGCTCCGTACCGAAGTTGGAGAAAAAGCTTTGGTCATTCAGGAGTTTTCTCGCATTACCAGGAACAAGGATCAGGAACTCGAGGGACTGAAAACTCGAGTAACAGGTAAGCAATTCTTTACCTGTTGTCCTTTTCGAGTATTTTCCCTTTTCTAATGCTAATTTCTTTTGAAATTGATGTCGAATCGAGAAGCCTCGAGGTGAAATCAATGAAAAACTCGATCTATAACGATCCGTCGCATTGCTAAGATGAATCGCAGAGGGCGTTAAAACATGGGAGAAAAAGCACGCTGAAACCATTGCTTCCCATAAAGAAGAAGTCAAGAAGTTGGATTCTCGACTAGTAGGTAAGAAATGCTTTACCAATAATTATATTTGTGTTCTCTTTCTCTAGAAGTTTATTTTTGTTTGACCGGTTTTATTCTTTTTAGAACAAGTGGTGAGAACAAAAGACTTGCGAGCTTCGACTCGTTCCCAACATGAGATGGAATCAATGAAGACTAACCTTCAAGGCAACATCACACTCTGAACCAAGTACTTGGTGAGCTACATTCGAGGAAAACTCCTCGGGAAGATCGATAGTTGCTCACATAAGTACCATCGGGAACAAGTCGAACTTTGCAAGAAATGGTGACTACTCAAAGGCCAACCAAAATTTGAATCTATAAGGGAGGCGATCAAAGCTGCGATAAGTTACGCTTTGGTGAAACTTAAAGCTCGTGACCCCGCCTTAATGTGCAACCAATCGAAGCCGACTTATTGCCTCAATCGAGGCAAGTCGTCGATTGAGAAATGCAATCGGTTGGCAAGAAGGTGGCGGAGGAAATGCAATTGGGCTCTCTTTCTTGAGTAATTTGTAATAACTTTGTGAGGTAGGCAGTTTACATTGATGAGAAATATATGATCCAACTTGTTTCACCAAATCATCTTGTCGAGTGGTTAGCAACCCAAAAGATAACTAACGAATGAAAAACCAAGGACCGAAGTTAAATTAATAACTTTATCCTAGGCCATCTTGTTTCCTGCAAATCATCTTGTCGAGTAGTTAGTAACTCAAAAGATAATAAATGAATGAAAGACTAAGAATTGAAGTCAAATTAATAACTTTATCCTAGCCCCGACTATTTGTTTAGCTTGTTTAGACAATCTAAGTAAATAGTGTGTGAAATGGGGTTTACGAAAATAGAGAGAGTTTGTTTAACTTATAGTTTTGTTATGGTTGTCAAGCCTTTGGTGAAAGAGTAGAAGCGACTCGACACTAGGAAGTTCCTTCTAGTGGGTAGGACCACGTGCGAGAGAGGAAAGGCTTCGACTAGGTGATGTTACCATCTCAGACTAGTTTAATCGAACCAAGAGCGACAACTTGAGTTAAGCAAGCGTCTTAGAGGACTTTAATAATTCGTTAGCCCTTTTTGGTGGACTCGATAAGTCTTTTCGATAGCAAAAGTGGGAGGCGAGCAACGCTAGGAAGTTCCTTCTAGTGGGCGGGACCACGTGCGAGAGAGGAAAGACTTGACTAGGTGTGTCTCTTCCTTCGACCGGTTAAAGCGAAGCGAGTACACCAAAGGTGGTCGAATAAATATAAGAAAGTGCACTCTACTTAGAATATTTTTCGAAATTACTGAAAAAATAAACTAAGATTGGAAGAGTTGGCTTTGAGAACATTTCGACTAGATAGAACCTGAGCTCTCTGTATTGGCAACAAAAGTGAGTAACGAGTCGATGCTAGGAAGTTCCTTCTAGTGGGCGGGACCACATGCGAGAGAGGAGAGACTTGACTAGATGATGTTACTTGCCTTTCGACCGGTGTAAAAAAAGCGGGTGTTTTGGATCATAGTCGAAAGATTATAAAAGCACTACTCAAAAATAAGACAAAAGAGGTAGAAGGAACCTGGACCTTTATTGCCTGAGAGGTTGGTCACACATAGAATTTGCGTAACTGGTCGATGTTCCAAGAATTTGAGAGAACCTGTCCATCTTCCATTGCTAGTCGTACCGACCCTGGCCGAGTGACTTCGACCACTGTGTAAGGACCTTCCCACTTGGGAGAAAGTTTATTCCGATTAGACTTGGATTGGCAGAGCCTCAACACCAAGTCACCTACAGCAAGGCTACGAGGCCGGACCTTACGATCGTAGTATCTGCGTAGGGCTTGTTGGTAGAAGCTACTTTGAGCGGATTAAGGCCATGTTTCTCCTTTCTTCGAGTAGATTAATATCATCTGCTCGAAGTTGTTCCTGGTCGGAGTTGTTGAAGGTTTCAACTCGTGTCGACCGCAATCTTAGCTCCGGAGGAAGCATGGCTTCGGCTCCGAACACTAGAAAGAAAGGTGTTTCTCCTGTCGCTCGACTAGTGGTCGTACGAACTGCCCATAATACAGAAGGTAATTCTTGTACCCAAGCCCCCGAGCGTTTAACGAGCTGGTCGAAGACCCGGGTTTTAATTCCTCGCATTATTTGGCGTTTACGTTCGATGCCCGTTGCTTTGGGGATGTGCAATGAAGCATAACATAACTTGGTACCCAACTCGTCGCAAAATTCACGAAATTTTGCACTTGCAGTGTTTACCATTATGCGTAATTATCAGACTCGGAACTCCAAATCGGCTAATTCGCATCTCATCATGAACCTTTTTCTTTGCTTAGTTGTTATCGATTCTGAGTTGACTTGATTCATTTTGTGAGCGTGTCAATAGCCACAAAAGGAATTGAAACCTCCACGGAGCTTTGGGAAACGGTCCTAGGATATCGAGACCCAGTGCAAAAGGCCAAGAAAGAGGTATTATGCGTAATGCTTGAGTGGTTGGTGTATCATTTACCATGAAGCGGCATTGGACACACTTTTCAACCACCTCTTTAGCATCGTGCAGAGTGTTGGCGGTGAAACCTTGTCGAAAGGCCTTACAGACCAATGTTACAGTAGGAAGCATCGTCCCACGATGCCACTGTGTATATCATGAAGGAGTGTTATTCCTTCGTTTTGCGGAATGCATCGCATGAGTATCCCTTGGGTTCCTCGTTTGTAGACTCCTTCGACCAAAATATACATTTTGGCTTTTCGGGATAAACGATCTGCCTCAAGATCATCCTCGGGTACGGAACCCTTATGAAGATACTTGTAGATGGGAGTCATCCAGGTATCCTCGTAATCTAGTGAGGCCATCTCAATAGGAGGTGTCTCTGGTTCTTCGACCAGAGACTGCTTTTGGAGTTGCTCCAAGAAAACTCCTTTTGGTACTGTAGATCGGGAAGAAACCATCCGAGCAAGGTGGTATGCGAGGAAATTATCCTTTCGAGGGATGAATTGTACCTCAAAACCTAAAAAATGCTTTTCTAGCTTACGTACTTCCGATAAGTACCGAGACATTGTCAAGTTAGAGCACTGGTACTGTAACACCCTGACCCAAAATCGGCTCAATGCCCAGCCCACCGTGGGGCGGACCCGCCCACACATAGCACCTCACTTACACTTTCGTCCTCGCTTCGTGTAAAAGGGTTAACCCGGAGGTGCTACGTTTGGATCAACAGGCATTATATACTAGTACAACTCACTTGAGACAAGCAATGTAGGACTAATCCCACCACACAACTCCTCATGGGCCACATGGGCCACGCTTCTGAGCAGTAGGGGTATTACATTCACCCCCTTAAGTGGCGCCCTCGGCGACATACACAGATCTGTGGCAAATGCCCAGAACCACCCCTCGGTACACGTCCGTCGTCCCAGTCTTGCACATATGCCATGCCATGTGTCCACTCCGGCCCACATCGCCATGCGCCATATGCCCGCGCCCATCCCGCACGCGCCGCCCGTCGTGAGTTGATGCTCGATACCATTTGTAACACCTGACCCAAAATCGGCTCAATGCCCATTGCACCGTGGGCGGACCCACCCACATAGCACCTCACTTACACTTTCGTCCTCGCCGTGTAAAAGGGTTAACCGGAGGTGCTACGTTTGGATCCAACAGGCATTATATACTAGTACAACTCACTTGAGACAAGCAATGTGGGACTAATCCCACCACACAACTCCTCATGGGCCACATGGGCTACGCTACGAGCAGGCCGGGGTATTACAGGTACTCTTTCCCGACTTGATTCACGACTAGTTGAGAGTCTCCTCTCACGAGTAGTCGACGAATCGAGAGTGCTTCGCGACTCGTATACCGACTAGCAAACCGTACTACGCCACGTTGTTAGTGGCCTGAAAGTTTAATTGTATGGCATACTTTAGGGTTTCTCCGGTAGGAGATACCAGGACCACCCTAGCCCCCGAGCCACTTAAAGTAAGTGACCCGTCAAAGTACATCATCCACTGGTCGTGGGAATCGTACTGGGGATCCTGAACAGGTTCAGGATTTGTCCATTCGGCGACAAAGTCTGCCAAGATCTGGGATTTTATGGCCGTTCGGGACACGAAATGGAGGTCGAACTCCCCAAGTTCGACTGACCATTTTGCCATGCGTCCCGCTGTTTCCTTATTATGGAGGATCGCTCCCAAAGGAAACTCAGACGGCACAGCTATTTTGTGCGCCTGAAAATAATGCCGCAGTTTCCTCGAAGACATGAGGAGGGCATATAGAAGTTTTGGACCTGAGGGTAACGCTCCTTAGGCCCGTGTAAAACTTTGGCGTAATAAACCGGTCGTTATGCGTTTTCACGTTCTCGACCAATCTTTGCGCTTCTTTGCTGTGGCGTGGCAGCTAGGTAAATTAAGAGCATCTCTTCTGGTTTTGAAGAAACTAGAACAGGAGCACTCGAAAGGTACCACTTGACATCCTCAAAGGCAGCGTTTGCCTCGTTCGACCACTCAAAACCTTCGTGTCTCCTGAGAAGTTTAAAGAAAGGTAATCCTTTTTCTCCTAGTCGTGCGATGAAACGACTTAAAGTCGCCATGCACCCAGTGAGTTTCTGGACTTCCTTTTTTGTGGTCGGAGGGCGCATTTGGAGGATAGCCTTTATTTTCTCGGGATTTGCTTCGATTCCTCGTTCAGATACTAGGAATTCAAGCAATTTTCCCGAAGAAATTCCAAACACACACTTCTCGGGATTAAGTTTTAAGCAGTGCTTTCTGAGGTTGTTGAATATTTCTTGTAGGTCAGTGATATGATTAAATTTCTTAATACTTTTTACGACTAGATCATCAACATAGGCTTCTAGATTCCGGCCTAATTGAGATGAAAAAGTCGATTGAATCAAGCGTTGAAAAGAAGCAACGGCATTCTTTAGACCAAATGATATTTTGACATAGCAAAAGGTACCAAATGGTGTAATCATCTTTTGGACAAGGTTTATTGAGATCAGTGAAGTCTACGCACATACACCATTTGCTGTTTGACTTCTTGACCATTACAGGGTTAGCTAACCACTCTGGGTGGTTGACTTCTCTTATAAAGCACCTTTAAGTAGCTTATCAATTACGATTTAATAGCATCTCGTCGATCGGGGCAAATCTCCGTAATTTTTATTTTACGGGTACTTTATCGGTAGTAAAGCTAGCTTTGTGCTCGATCACCTCCACAGGGACTCGGGCATGTCGGATGCTTGCCACGCGAAGACATCGCGTTAGCTCGGAGGAAGGTGATGAGGTGTCTTCCTATTTGGGGTGGAAGTCTCCCGTCTGAGCAGTCTTGAGGGTTTCTGCGTCGGAGGAACCTCTTTGACTTAGTCGTTCGGCTTTGATCGACTTTAGGCTTCACTTGCTAGTCGAAGGTGACTTTCTTCTCGAGTTGGTATTTGACCAACCATCTCGAGGATCGGCGGTCATGATTATCGCCATCTTCTTGTCACAATGAATTGTGATCACTCCTTTGGGACTGGCATCTTAAGACATTGATACCCATAATGAGTAGCCATTAAGAATTTTGCCAAAGTTGGTCGTCCGAGTATGGCGTTATATCTGAGTATCGAAATCGACCACATCAAAGGAGATTTTCTCGTCACGAAATTACTTGGTGAACCAAATGTTAAAGGAAGAGAAACTTGGCCAATGGGTTTGGCGAAGACCCATACAATTCCATGAAAAGAGTATCGTCATCGGTCTTACCTTTGTCTGGGTACTTGCATCTCGTCCGAGCCATTTGTAAGCAGTATGTTCAAGGCGCCACCATCAGCCAAAACTCGATTACTCGGCGATTGTTGATGGTGGATTCACCACTAATCGGATATCGACTGATCGATTGAAGTGATCGGCGATCACCCTTCTCAAAAGAAATGGTAACTTCCACCACTTGGTAAATTATTGACAAGAGGAGCATCTATAGAGTTTACCTCTCGTCCGGCAGTTTTAAGTTGTCGTTTTGACTCGTATGTCAATGATCCTCCGTAAATGTGCTTAACGGTATGTTGCGGATCTTGGAACGGCATCTCTTCATCATCGACGACTTTTGGCCACTCGTATGCCCTACACCTTTCGAGAGTGGGAGTGGTTCTTCTTGGTGTAGTAGTCCTCGAGCTTTCTTTGAGAAACTTCGGCGATTCTTGGAGTCGTGTCCTTCCTTTTTATGAAAAGGACGCCACCTTGGTTTGTCGTTCTTTCGATCAGGGCGCTTACCTTTGCCTTGATCAGGGTACGACTTGGTGGTCCGTGGCTCTTTATCTTTCACAGCCAAGACCTCCTTGAAACCACTGGTTTGTGGTTTTTGACCCTTTATTTTATTCTTGGACTTCTTTGCTTTCTTGTCCTTACCAACTTCACCTGGCTCTCGAGGAGTATATGTTTCTCGATCAATAGTGTTGTTCCACTCGACCGCCTCAGAAGCAGTCGCATATCGATCGGCCATCTCGAAGAGCTCGGCAACAGTGTTGGGAGGATTCAAAGCAATATCCTCTGTTATCCTTCTACTACGGACTCCTTACTTAAAAGCCACGATAGATGATGAGTCGAAATTTACGGAATTGAATTACGAACGATAACTCGTTTGTTGTTCGTCGTTTTATCCGGTGCAAGTCGTCTTCCTTTCCAGGGCGGTTGTATGTGCCTTGGAAATTTGCCAGTAGAAGGTCGCAGAGGTGTTGCCAAGAGTAGATCGACTCGAGTGGTTGGTTTAATAACCACGATCGAGCGGATCCTTCAAGCACAGTTGGAAGGTAATTTGCCATTACATGCTCTCCTCCTCCTGCTGCTCGGACAGCTGTTGTATATATTTGAAGAAATTCGATGGGATTTTGAGATCCATCAAACTTCTCCATGTTCACTGGTCGAAAATGAGGTGGCGATGAGCGGCTCGAAATCGAGCAAAATGCGGCATCCGGTAATAACTTCTTGGCGTCTTCTTTGCGGTAAAGAAGGGTTAATGTCACCAGTGATCGTATCTGACGATACCCGATGTGGTGACTTGTCTGTAGTAGGTCTCAATTCTCTGAAGGGAATACTCCTCGTACTCCATCCGTTGCGGGTTTCCTTGTCGAGTGGTGAGCGATCACCTCTCAAGGGCTTCTTGATGATCGATCAATCGAAACATATTTCTCGAGTAGGGGATCGATCGACTTATGGCGTGTCGATTTCTCGTGGTGAAATGTTTGATTGATTGGTAGTGAAAGTCGCATTGCTACGACTACGAATGATGTCGACGAGTACTTCGATCTTGTCATCACGGTTGAAGCCTTTGCGCAATTTCTTGTGAAGAGATCGTATCCTGGCGTTCGAGCAAGCTCTTGAGTGGGATTTTCGAGCAAGTCTTTGATGTCCTGGAGTTCTTGTGCCTCCCTCGACTGATATTGGATGCGCCCAGGCAGGTTCTTCTGGGCTGTAATTTTCTTCCGTCGGATGGCCTCAAAATTCCCCTCATCAGATCCTTGAGGCCTTCTCAATGGAGTGCGAGAATGTCGAGGATTTCCCTCGCGCTCATCAGAGTATTGGTTCTGCCCGTCATCAATGATGCCCTTGCCATTATCAAGAGGGGACGCAGTGTGTGATCTTCGGGGAGTGTTCTTATCTCGGCCTCCATAAGGCTGACCCTGATCTGAGGGAAGGACGAAGACCTCCCGTTGATGATTCTCACTTGCGCTCGAGGCCTCCCCGCTTGAGGAGTATTCGAGAGACACCATCTGGCGACTTGGGTAACCCCTCCGGTAGGGGAACTACGGGTTATAAGCGTCTCCGTCCGCAAATGAGATCTGCGGAGGCGGTCAATTCTGCAGAAAAGCATGCTTGATCCCACTCCTCTGGAGTTATCACGAGAGAGGATCACGGATGTTGGTGGAGTCCTAGAATGGTGGCTCTCAGAACTTGTCTCACCAGGTCGGACCGTCTTAGGGGGACTTGGACACTTGGAGGGAAAAACTCTCGTCGTGTTGTAAGTCCTCCTGGGTGCGGTTCTGGTCGGATTGACCCTTGTCCTTTGAGGGAATTGGCTCCTCTATTGGACGTATCGTTGTGGGGGATAAGGATCCCTCTCCAACTCCATCGATGGGATGGTTTCCTGGAGAATGATCTCCGGAGGCAACATCACCATCAGAGGATGCATCATTCGGCTCGTAGTTGAAACCGGCATCCATGTTGACGTCTGCGTAATCTGCCAAGTCAAACCAGTTCTCCTCGTTCCATTGCCCTACCATGAGTGCATGAGATTTGGAAAAAGAGAGTATGTTGACAAGAGATTACCAGAAGATCCCCACGGTCGGCGCCAACTGTCGGTGTTTTAGAACCGATCTTACGTAAAGATTGTTTGATTCGGGGGGTCTCCTAGAGATGAAATCACGCAGAGCGATTGACACGGAATTTTTATACAGGTTCAGGCCTTCTCCGGGGAGAATAACAACCCTACTCCTGTGTGTGTGTGGTATTGACTGTATTCTTGACAATCAAGCAAGAAACTAAGACTCTTACAAAGAACAGTACTTGTCTTTCTCCTTGATTGTCCTCAATTGGCTCTTGTTTTGCCCTCTCTTTGTCCTTCTGATTGATGCCTTTATATAGTCGTGAAGGAGTAGCCGTTTTCCCCTGCTGAAGAGGCACCTAATCAAGTCAGTAATGGGCGCATGATGGCAGTAATTACCAGCGTAGTGGCTCCTTCACGCCGTTTGGCAGTTATCTTTCAGAGGTAATGGGGTATTTAAGCACTATTACTACGTAGAATAATAGTGCATGTGGACCGTCTGGATTCCTTAATCAATTGGACCCACTCGCTTGTAGGTCTTATTGATTATAAGGTGGTTGTCGTTGACTTGGTCGTAGCAGGACTTATGACTGGGTACAAGTCGTAGCAGAGCTTACAACTGGATAATAGTCGTAGAAGGACTTACGACTAGGTACAGGTCGTAGCAGAACTTACGACTGGGCAATAGTCGTAGAAGGACTTACGACTGGGTAATGGTCGTAGAATGACTTACGACCAGGTAGTGGTCGTAGAAAGAGTTACGACCATGACATAGTCGTAGTAAGACTTACGACTATGGGGGTGATTGTAGGAGAACTTACAATCACTTGGTAGGCCTCTCCCTTATAAGTATAAGGGGTACTTCTGGGGACTACGTGACATCATATTTACCCCTAATAAGAATTATAGATAAAAGATAAAATGAGGATTATCAGATCCTCGTCACTGTTCATTGCTATAGTAGTTTCGGATTACTGTTCACGTGCTATATATATTTAGGGGTAGAGCCCCATTGTTAGTAAGTTAGAGTTGAGGAAAATTCAGAAAAGTCACAGGTTCATGTGGCACAAAATGAATACATGCGTTTCGGAAATTCCCATCTAGGGTTTTGTGATTGCGTGAATATTGGAGGGAGGTTGTTCTTCCAAGTTCCGTGATTCCTTGTGGATCATCTCACCAATTTGTGGCATCCTCAATTGCTCACGGTTTGGTGTTGTTCTTCCGGTTTGATTTTGTTTCTCTCTTCGGATTGATTCAACATCAACCAAGTATTACCTGCTTTTGAGGTACACTTGTTCTTCCATTTTGCCGAATCAAGAAAGAGGAAAGCGGGAGTTTTGCTTCAATCAGAATTGCAATACAAGTACCGTGAAAGATTGAGCTACATTACGCATCAACACACGTTGATCCGTATCAGAACATATTTAGAACTAATGGGTAATTGAGTGCTAAGGTGCTAATGACAATCTTGACCGTTGGATCATGCAAGGTGTTTAATGCATAGCATTGGTGGTGGGAGCATGCAGGGTGTTTAAGATAGACGCGTTAATGAAGGCACATTGGAGGTGGAAGTATGCAAGGTGATTAAATGGTTTGGAGGTAGGAGCCCTATTAATCTTGGCTGTTCAATCCAGATCCAACGATCAAGATTGCTATTAGCACCTTAGCACACAATTACCCATTAGCACTAGATATGTTCACACACACACACACACACACACATATATATATATATCACATTTCTCACTACAGATAGATTTAGTTTTGAGGGGACGATCAGATATTTAATAGTGACTATCACAGACGGCTCTTATTAAGAACCATCATGATATTTATTACTGAATATGATTTTGAACCAATGGTCTTGGAATGTCACAGACATTTCTCACTATATATAGATCTAGATCTGAGTGGACGACCAGATATTTAAAGGCGCATATCACAGGCGGTTTAGTAGGATAAACCGTCTGTGATACGTATCATAGCTGGTTATAAAATTACAACAGTCTGTGATATATAATTATCACAAACAGTTATTAACAAGAAACATCTGTGATGTTTACTTATCACAGATGGTTTGTAATTGGAATCGTATGTGATGTTTATCACAGACAGTTATTAACAAGAACTGTCTCTGATGCGGTTGTTTTTTTCGACGGTCGTCCACGCAGTATGAGGATGGGACAGCAGCCACGCTAACTTCATCAAGACTACAAGTTCAAGAAATATGGCTGCCAGGAGAGCGCACGAAGAGGCTATTTCGCTCGCACTCCTCCAGACACAACTACAGGCCTCGGATGTGCCAAGCAGCAAGAGGAGGATGATTCTACATGCTGTGTGGCACATCTGAGGACTGCAGTTGTGTCTGAAGGAATGCTAGCGAAATAGCCTCTTCATGCAGTCTCTTGGCAGCCATGCTTCTTGAACTTGCAGGCTTGATGAAGTTGGCAAGGCCGCTGTCTCATCCTCATACTGCGTGGACGACCGTCGAAAAAAGCAGTCATATCAGAGATAAAGGAATACTAACCTTAGATCACCAAGAACAAATAGTAGATCTAGCACACTTGAAAATCTAAGGTTTTATTTCACCAACGCGCCTGTGAGCCACCGACTCCTTCAAAGAAGACACATATATATCACATTTCGCAGTACAGATAGATCTAGTTCTGAGGGGATGACAAGATAGTTAATGGCGCTTATCATAGACGGTTTTTTTTGTTAAAAACCATCTATGATATTTATTACAGATAATAGTTTTGAACTAACAGACTTAGAATGTCACGAGCATGTTCTTGTTAAGAAGCTATGCATTATCATATCTGATTTCACTAAAAAGTGATACTTATGATATATGGAAGCCAGTTATAAACTACAACAGTCTGTGATATATAATTATCATAGACGGTTATTAACAAGAATCGTCTGTGATGTTTACCTGTTACAGACGATTTGTAATGGGAACCGTCTGTGATGTTTATCATAGATGGTTATTAACAAGAACTGTCTCTGATAAGCACGACTGCTTTGAAGAAGACAACGAGTACACCTAAGAAAGCAACCAAGCCCACCACGAAGTATGATCTTTTTTTCAGTTGTCATCCACCCAACCATAGCTTACTTCATCGAACCTGACACACTCTACTAGCAGCCATGCATGCTTCTTGAACTTGTAGGGGCTGGTAATAGATCTACTAGAGTGAGTCAGGATCGATGAAGTAGGTCGTGGCTACCGTCTCATCACCTTATACTGGGTGCATGACAACCAAAAAAAAGATCATGCTTCGTGGTAGGCTTGGTTGCTTTCTTATAAGGTGTACTCGCCGTCTTCTTCAAAGCGACCACATCGAGGTAAAGGAATACTAACGTTAAATCACCAAGAACAAATATATATACAAGCACACTTGAAAATCTATGCTATTTCTTTCACCAAGAGCGCCCCAGAGCCAGCCTCCTCCTCCTCCAAAGCAGCCATATATATATATATATATATATATATATATAAGAGACATTTCACTACATATAGATCTAGGTTTGATTGGACGACCAGATATATAAAAGCGCATATCACAAACGGTTTCTTGTTAAGAATCGTTTGTGATATTTATCAGACGGTTCATGACAATAAGCGCTGCATCGGGCCTACTATTATCACGAGACGGTTGTTATTTAAAATCGTATGTGATACATATCACGAACATTTCTTTTTAAGAATGAAGGCATGTGATATGCATAATTAAATATCTGTCGTCCGATCGGCGCTAGACGATCTGTCTATAGCGAGTCGAACGAGCCGTATGTGCGCTGATTGCTTTGAAGGAGGCGGCCGACGATGGGGCGTTCGGTGAAAGAATTCAATCTGATAGATTTGCAAGTGTGTACTTGTAGATCTATTTATTCTTAGTGATCTAAGGTTAGTATTTGCTTCTAATTATATGCATTATATAATCTAGGTTTATCATCAAGGAGAGGTTATTAATTGGCGATTAAGATTTATAATATATAGAATAATGATCGGCGAAGATCTATATATACATTGACTTGCCATGTATTGTATAGTTGCGTCGTTAATCTATAATTTATTACGTGCGTAGTGCAGATGGACCGAAGCTAGATGAACATTGAGAACCGTGTGAGTGAAGAGTACATTGATGGCGTGTTTGCTTTTAGAAGAAGTCGCGAAAGCGGGATATGTTGAAGAAGATGATAAAATTTATGTATTGTTCATGCATTGATTGCGATAATCTGAAGATGTTTACCAATCCGACGCAGATCGAAGGGCACTTGATTCGAAGGAGTTTCAAAAAGAAGTATACATATTGGACCAAGCACAGTGAAGAGCATATTATACCAGAAGGTAGTAACATCGTCGAGGGAGACAACGATATGCCTCTGGATGTGTAATGTGCTTTCGATGAGGGTAGATCGCACGATGACAATCTAGATAAGATGTAGCGATGCGAGAAGGAACTATAATGAGAGAGAGTTTGGTAACCGAGGGCTTAATGGAGGACTTGGTGAAACTTTTGATCCCGGGCTGCAAGCCGGAATACACAAGGTTGTCATCCATGCTTGAACTGCTGAAATTGAAGGCAAACAATGGTTGATCCGACAAGAGTTTCACGGCGTTACTAGGTATCCTAGTGGACATGCTTCCAGAGGGAAACGTGTTGCCCGTAAACATCTACCAAGCCAAGAATGTTTTTGTCCATTGGGAATGGAAGTAGGAAGAATACATGCATGCAGAACAATTGTATCCTCTATCGTAAAGAGTATCTGAGACATGCATGTATGTCCCAGATGCAAAGCATCCTGATACAAGCGTAAGAATCACTCCGATGACGGTGAGGGCATCGAGGTGAAGCAAGGGCCTCATGCTAAGGTGTTGTAGTATCTGCCTATAATTCCCGTTTGAAGCATTTATATGTGAACCGAAAGGATGCAAGATTGCTACGTTGGCACTCGGAGGAGTGTAAAAAAGATGGAAAGATAAGACACCATGCTGATTCTGCCCAGTGGACAAACTTTGATAGGAGCTTCAAAGTCTTCGGTGCGAAATCAAGGAATATAAGGTTTGGGTTGAGTACAGATGGAATGGATCCTTTCGGTAACATGAGCAGTCGACATAGCACCTTGGCTGTGTATGAAGCGAAAGTACATTTTGATGTCACTACTTATCCAAGGGCCGAAGCAACCTAGGATCGATATTTCTGTGTACCTAGCACCATTATTGGAAGTTCTTGTGATAGTATGGAATGAAGGGGTACAAGTATGGGATGCGTACAAACGAGAGAACTTCACTTTACGCGCCATGTTGTTCTGCAACATCAATGATTTTCATGCCCTTTATAACCCATCGGGGTTCGATACAAAAGGAGCCAAAGCATGCCCTTTGCGCTACATGATACGGAGGGTGTGTGGTGAACATCTCGTGCAAAGCTGTACACATACGTCACCATAGGTTCCTTCCATGTATCACCCATACCGCAAGATGATGAAATAATTCGATGGAAATAAGGAGGATGGTTCACCTCCAAGGGCTTTTAAAGGAAAAGAGGTCTATGATATGATTAAGGATATCGATGTTGTGCTTGAAAAGGGATGTAAATTGAGGACCCGTCAAAAGAACATCTAGAAGAAGCAATTAATTTTTTGGAACTTACCTTATTAGGAGCACAAAGTAGTTCACCACTGCATCGACGTCATGCTGTGGATATCGTGAGGATATGTGCACGATCTCAGGATGATGAGTCAATTGGCAATGGCTTTGTTGGTTTGCAAAATCTCGCGTTTTCGGGGTTTGCTTGATCTGTCGGACCACAGGTGATCGACCGGTTGTGTCTTGATCGGACCGCGTGGAGAGGTTGGACCGGCCGTGGTTGCCGGTCGGACCGGCCTGACCTAAAAGTGGTTTTTGGGGTAGATCCAAAAATAGGTTGTGCAGGCAGGTGAGGGGAGTCTCCTGGATGTGGTCGCATCATTTTTGGAGCTCCCAGTCAAAGTTCTATTGAGTTGAAAATTCCAGAAGGTTTCGGATTTTCACGATGGAATTTTGGCTAAGTCCTTTCGGGCGGTCCGACCGCCGTTGTGGGATCGGTCCGACCGGCCTGAAATCGGTCAGACCGTTGATGTGGGGCGGTCAGACCGCCGATGACTTGGAGGGTAGCCAAGTTTGCATTGTTGTATTTTGAGTGTGTTTATTGTATGAACTTGAATGCTTTATTGTTGCATATTGCATTGCGGAACTAACGTGGGTCAAGTTGTGAAGAACTTGTTCCCGGAAACGATTTATTTGTCTATTGCTATGCAGGTGGCTTGCAGGTCAGCGACGTCAATGGTGAGGTGGATCGGGACTACGCTTGGAGAGCTGAGGTCCAGAACGATCATGGATGCCGGGTGAGGTCGTGTGACTCAAGCATGGTGCAGAATGGGCAAGATGGATCGAACGGGTAGTTCGGTGCAACTGGTTGGATCAGGCGGTGTGGAAGTCGGTGCGAGTCTCTGGGAGATTCCGGTGGGATTCGGACAGGAGAGACTTGGCGACGTGATGAGAGCCGCTGATCAACCTACACGTGGTGAAGCAGGCGATTGCTTCAACAGATTTGGTTGTGTGGGTCCCAAAAGTGAAACCCTAGGCTTCTCCTATAAATATAAAGGGGGGAGATGTAAAACCTCTTGAAGCATTTGGAGCCCTCTTCCTTTTTCTAGGGTTAGGAGAGGAGAGGAGTGGAGAGCTAGGGTTTGGAGAAAGTGTGTGCTCCTTGTGTGAGCTCTTGTCCTCCTTGTTGGAGTGGCTTTGTAAGCATCTTGTGAGATCAATCAATCTTGTGATGCTTGCTTGAGAGATCATTTGTCTCCCTTTGTGTTCTTCTCTCTTTTGGATGAATTTGGTGCTTCCTCGATTCAAGTGGTTAAGCTTGGTCTCTTGACCTATTTTCTCTTGCTTTGATGTGTGGGAATACTCCTAGAATCATCTAGACCATCAACCCCCACAAGCAAGTCTTGAATCAAAGATTTTCGTATTTCTAGGGTTTGTGCACTTCTTTGATAAAACCTAGAGAGATCGTTTCTATGAAGTGGATCTGAAGGATCGTCGCTAGAAATAGCTCTCTAATATCCTTAGGGAGGTGTGCTCGAAATTTGTTCAAGTTTCATTGGTTGAATCAAAAGTTGGATCAAATTTCGTTTTGGATTTGGGCTTGGTTTTTCGGTTCTGGACTAAATCGGTTTGACCGGTTTTATAACGCGATCCGACCGCCCACTTTTCGAACCGCTTCGATCTTGCTAAAGGTCGAACCGATATCGAGCGGTCCGACCGCTTGATTAGTAGCCGGTCCGACCGCTCGTTGAACGTCGGTCCGACCGCCTGTCTCCAGCCGGTCTGACCGCCAGTACCCAGTCCAGAACAGTGAGTTCAATTCTCCACTTGTGTGTCGTGTGGTTGAGCGGGGTTATCGAATTCAGCACAATGCTTCCACTGTGCGCTTACTGATCTTCTTAGCTTTCATAGCTAAAGGAGTAAATTTCGTGTTGAATTTGATTTAGGCGAGAAAATTGAGAAAGCGCCTATTCACCCCCCTAGTCGCCTTTACGGTCCTACAAGTGGTATCAGAGCCGGTGAGCTCTTCTCATAGATCTTAACCGGTCTTTGGAGCCATGGCGACTAACAGATATTCAATCAAGCCACATGTTTTTTCTGGAGTTGATTTTGCTTATTGGAAGGCCCGAATGCAGGCCTACATCGAGGCTCAAGGGCACGCAATTTGGCTTAAGGTGAAAAACCCTTATGTCGTGCCAACCGATGACAATTTGATCACTCCAGATGTGGAGAACAATAGTAGGGCTCAGAATTTTTTAATTCAAGGTCTTAGTCGTTCTGAGTTTGAGCGTGTTGCTCATTTGCGGTCTGCTCATGAGATCTGGCGGACTCTTTGTTATTATCACGAGGGGTCCACTGCGATCAAGGAAGTGAGACAGAACCAGCTGAAGAAAGCATACTCTAAGATCGAGCAAAGGCCTGCTGAATCTTTAGACGAGCTGTGGGGAAGATTTTCTAAAATTCTTCATGATCTCCGCGCTGTTGATCTTGTCTTCACTGAGTCTGAAAATGCACGCCAACTTTTGGGTGCTCTGGATGTGAAGGTCTGGGGGATGAAGATCACTGCCATCAATGACAACATCACATGAGTGAGCTTACCATGGATAAGCTTTACTCTAGGTTGAAGACGCATGAGATTGATTTTATCTCGCGTCTCCCCATGACAGATTCGATGGCTTTAGTGGTCGACCAATCTAAGGGTAGATATTCTGATTCTTTGGATTGTAGCTCATCTGGCTTTTCTTTGTCAGCTTTGCATTCTTTGAGTGATGAGCAACTTGAGAGACTACCTGAAGATGATTTAGCCCTCCTATCCACCAAATTCACGAGAGCTTACAACAATGTGAGAAATAGGAGGAGAGGTGGACCTATCACATGCTTTGAATGTGGTGAGCCGAACCACATTCGCTCTAGATGCCCCAAGCTGAAGGGCAAAGAGGAGAAGGAGTCACACAGGCATCCTCAAGCGAGGGATGCTAAATCCAAGAAGACAAACTATCACAAGTTTGTCAGCCGGGTCCTTGAAGCTCTAGAGGATGTGAGCATGAGTGATGTGGACTCGGAGGTGGAGGACGACAAGAGTGACTCCCGTGGAAAGAAGAAGGAACATGATTTTACGGGCATGTGTTTCATGGCCAAGAACAGCCACGACAGCGACTCCTCCAACAGCGAGGATCCTTTTAGTGATCCTGATGAGGTATGCCCTTCACTTCCTGACATGAAAAGGGCTTTAGTGCTTGCTGAACAAAAACTGCATAAGCAAGCTAAATTGATTAAGAAACCGGATACTATGATTGATAATTTGAACCTAGAAGTGGTTAGGCTCAAATCCATTAATCCTGATGATTTCTGTGATTCATGCTCTAGCTTGCTTAATGAATTGTCAAGCTTAAATAATGCTCATTCCTCTGTTGAAAAACAATTGAAAAATGCTCTTGTCAAACTAGAATCTCTCAAGTCTAGTTCTGTTTGCATGGATGTCATTCCGCTTGGTGTGACTATCTTGGATGCTATTCCTTTAACTTGCTCAAATTGTGCTTTGCTGGAATTAAAATTGGATAGCTCCTTGAAAGAATTGCAAAAATTTGATGCTAGTCACACTTGCTCTCATTGTAAGAACAATAGGATTAAAATGCAAGAGATGACCGAAATGGTTGTTTACTCTAGAGCTGCATCTTGTAAAAATTGTCCTAAGCTTACAATTGAGATTGAAGCTTTAAACAAGACTCTTGAAGAGAAAGCTAAAATTGAAAAATCCATGTCTCTTACTGCTTCCAAGAAAGTCATTGATTCTTCCTCTTGTATGTTGCATGCTGAAGTTGAAACTGTTATTGGTAAGATACAAGAGGCTTTTAGAGTCAAATTTAAGGAGCAGTTGAATAGTATTAGAGAGTCCTATTGTGTGTCTTGTGAGGCTCTAAAAGTGGAAGTGGACCTTCTTAAGAGCAAACATGTTGAGGAAATCAATTCTAAAAAGTGCTCTAATTGTGGAGTTTTGGCAAAAGAGAATGATTACCTCAAAATAACTCTTGAGAAGTTTTCTAGTGGGAAAAAGAAACTCAACTTAATTCTAGACCAATCCAAGGTGAGTGTGAAAAACAGTGGCCTAGGTTTTAAGTCCCTAGGGCTTTCCAAGAATCACCCACCAAAGATTGCTTGAGTTGTGAAAGGTGGTGCATTTGAGCAAGAACCTCCTAAGACTTCAAAGGTTCTTTATTAAATCTGCAGAGTTCTGCTCAAACTCTTTCTAGCAAGAAAGGTGCTTACATTTCACCAAGATGCGGACCCCTCAAAGGTCAAGTACCATTGTACCTTCTGCAAGAAAGAGGGCCACACTGTTGAGTTTTGCTTCCGGAGAGCAAAGATTGAGAGGAAAGAGAGAGTGAGCACTTTGAGATCCATCAGAGGAGTCTTTTCACCAGCTGTAGTCTCTAGAGTCAGGCAGCCTATTCATCGTATCACTTATAGGCCTAGGTTTATAGAGAACTTTGTTGACTATTGTGGTGGGTCTAGGCAGCAGTTTGTTTTAGGATATCATGAGGAGAGACCACGGGTAGCACCTAGACAGGGGGAGTATCGGTCTTTTGGTAGATCGTTTTGGAGAGGTCCAGGTGGTGCTCGTGTGCATTCTTATGATTTTGTTCCTAATCATTTTATGGCTGCTTCTTCTGCTATTCCCAGGCATCGTGCATCTCAGTACTGGACTCCTAGATCTTTTATCTCAAATCCCAGTACTGAGGTATGGATGTTTTGAGGGAATTTGCTCTTTTTGCTTTCATTGTATCATAATGCATTTTTCATTTCAAGTGTCTTGCATTGGATAATAAAACTTGTGGATCTTTGATTATTATCCTTGTATGGCTTGATTTCATACTCTATACCTTGTCATATCAAGTGATAGTCTGCTAGACTTCTTTTATGGCTCTTCTTGTTTAGCTTATCTTTTGCCTTGCTAGCTTTATATTTGTGAGCAAATTGAATCAAATCATGTCTTGTTGGATCTTGTGACTAGTTTTGCTCTAGTGATCCTCTTATGATTCTTGCCATGTCATATAGGTTGAATTGAGTCTTGAACTTATTTTGAGATGAAAATGAGCTTTTTATCTTCTTAAGTCAAGCAAATGAAGAATGAGATTTTACGTGCGAAAAAGCGATCTCACCAATCCTTTCTCATGAGACGGCTTGCCATTGCACTAGGCATGAACTCAGGGGGAGTTTTGGATGATCTAGACCACTCTTTTAAGCTTATCGCTTGAGATGGTCGCGGCAAGGCTTGAGATCTAGCACAGTGAAAAAAAAATCCTTTTTAGGAAAATGCTCAAAATGCTAAGTGCTTGAGTTTTGCTTCAAAAGTGTACTCTTATATGCTCAAAATGCCTCAGTTCTTGTTTTGAGTCTCTTTTTTACTTATAGACATGGCTTGACTCATTTTTGGTTGTGTTTAGTGAAACTTTGACATTGAGCAACCTTTCATGGTTTTAATTCTTTTAATATCAGATTACTGCTATTTTGGTTTTAGCTTTGCAGTACATGTTTTGCCATGATTGAATATAGCTTCTACTCTTTATATGGCTTGGTATAATTCTTGTACTGTCTACATGGAAAATAGTCGTGGCTCCTTTTATTAAATTTTAAAAATAAAGTCATTTCTTCATGCTTTTTCTTTTCCCATGCATCTTGATGAATTCATTATCAAAGGGGGAGAAGGATTGAAGAAAATGATGTTTTGGAGCTTGTGGTTTCATACATAAGGTTTCATATAAAAGAACTTCATAAAAAAATGAACCTTTTGAAAATTTGTGATCATAGTGAGTTGAGTCTCTGGGTTTTATTGCCTTTTTCTGATTATATTTGCACTTGAAGAAGACTCACAATGATCAAAGGTCAAATAGAACATTTTGTCTTTCATATGGACCTAAGTGAGATTTTTGGCCACTTTCTGGAAATTGAATCTTTTTGTGTTTTCATTGCCTTATCTCACTTGCTTATACTATTCTGAAGCCAGCTTGGTCGGTTCCTAGGCTTTCTCTTGCTTATGGACCAAGTTGTGTCTTTATGCGAAAACGACGAAGTGTTTACTTTTCATTTCGAAAAACCACATTTTCTTGGAAATTGCCAATGTGTTCATCAAGGGGGAGAATGTGGATATCGTGAGGATATGTGCGATCTCGGGATGATGAGTCAATTGGCAATGGCTTTGTTGGTTTGCAAAATCTCGCGTTTTGGGGTTTGCTTGATCTATCGGACCACGGTGATCGGCCGGGTTGTGTGGGCGGTCGATCCGCCGTGGAGAGGTCGGACCTGCCGTGGTTTCCGGTCGGACCGGCCTGACCTAAAAGTGGTTTTTGGGGCAGATCCAAAAATAGGTTGTGTAGGCAGGTGAGGGGAGTCTCCTGGATGTGGTCGCATCATTTTTGGAGCTCCTAGTCAAAAGTTCTATTGAGTTGAAAATTCGGAAGATTTGGATTTTCACGATGGAATTTAGGCTAAGTCCTTTCGGGCGGTCCGACCGCCGTTGTGGGATCGGTCCGACCGGCCTGAAATCGGTCAGACCGTTGATGTGGGGCGGTCAGACCACCGATGACTTGGAGGGTAGCCAAGTTTGCATTGTTGTGTTTTGAGTGTGTTTATTGTATGAACTTCAATGCTTTATTGTTGCATATTGCATTGCGGAACTAACGTGGGTCAAGTTGTGAAGAACTTGTTCCTAAACGATTTGTTTGTCTATTCTTTGTGCGGTGGCTTGCGTGTCAACGGCGTCAGCGGTGAGGTGGATCGGGACTACGCTTGGAGAGTTGAGGTCGAGCGATCATGGATGCGGGTGAGTCGTGTGACTCAAGCATGGTGCGAATGGGCAAGATGGATAGAACGGGTAGTTCGATGCAATTTGGTTGGATCGGCGGTGCGGAAGTCGGTGCGAGTCTCGGGAGGTTCCGATGGGATTGGACGGAGAGACTTGGCGGCGTGATGAGAGCCACGATCAACCTACACGTGGTGAAGCAGGCGATTGCTTCAACAGATTTGGTTGTGTGGGTCCCATGTGTGTGTGGGTCCCAAAAGTGAAACCCTAGGCTTCTCCTATAAATAGAAAGGGGGGAGATGTAAAACCTCTTGAAGCATTTGGAGCCCTCTTCCTTTTTCTAGGGTTAGGAGAGGAGAGGAGAGGAGTGCTAGGGTTTGGATAAAGTGTGTGCTCCTTGTGTGAGCTCTTGTCCTCCTTGTTGGAGTGGCTTTGTAAGCATCTTGTGAGATCAATCAATCTTGTGATGCTTACTTGAGAGATCATTTGTCTCCCTTTGTGTTCTTCTCTCTTTTGGATGAATTTTGTGCTTCCTTGATTCAAGTGGTTAAGCTTGGTCTCTTGACCTATTTTCTCTTGCTTTGATGTGTGGGAATACTCCTAGAATCTTCTAGACCATCAACCCCCACAAGCAAGTCTTGAATCAAAGATTTTCGTATTTCTAGGGTTTGTGCACTTCTTTGATAAAACCTAGAGAGATCATTTCTACGAAGTGGATCTGAAGGATCGTCGCTAGAAATAGCTCTCTAATATCCTTAGGGAGGTGTGCTCGAAATTTGGTCAAGTTTCATTGGTTGAATCAAAAGTTGGATCAAATTTCGTTTTGGATTTGGGCTTGGTTTTTCGGTTCTGGACTAAATCGGTCTGACCGGTTTTGTAACGGCGGTCCGACCGCCCGCTTTTCGAGCGCTTTCGATCTCGCGGGTCGAACCGATATCGAGCGGTCCGACCGCCAGTTAGTAGCCGGTCCGACCGCTCGTTGAGCGTCGGTCCGACCTCCTGCCTCTCGGTCTCGATTGCCAAGATACCCGTCGAGCAGTGAGTTCAATTCTCCACTTGTGTGTCGTTTGGTTGAGCGGGGTTATCGAATTCAGCACAAGGCTTCCACTGTGCGCTTACTGATCTTCTTAGCTTTCATAGCTAAAGGAGTAAAGTTCGTGTTGAATTTGATTTAGGCGAGAAAATTGAGAAAGCGCCTATTCACCCCCCCTAGTCGCCTTTACGGTCCTACACTTGCACATGGAGAAGAATATATGTGATAGCTTGATTGGTCTGTTACTGAACATTCATGACAAAACAATGGATGGTGTCAACGCACGACGTGACTTGGTTGATATGAACATAAGGACCGAGTTAGCACCGAAAGAAACTAATAAAGGATGAACGTACCCCCCAGCTTGCTACACTCTGTCCAAGGCCGAGGGAAAGTAATTGTACCAGAGCTTACATGATAAGAAATTTCCATCTGGTTACTCCGCCAGCATGAAGAAGTCTCATGATTGTCATGTGCCGATGACACAAATGCTTCCTATTGCAATTAGAAGTATTTTACCGAACAAGGTCCAAGTGGAAATCATGAGGCTGTGTTATTTCTTTAACTCAATTGCTCATAAGGTTATCGATCTTAAAGGACTAGATGCTCTGTAAGCCGAGGTGGTGACGACTCTATGTCATCTTGAGATGTATTTCCCTCCGTCATTTTTTGATATCATGGTCCATCTCATCATTCACCTTGTGAAAGAGATAAATATATGTGGTCCTGTTTTCCTACGTCATATTGAAGGACCGAAATGGCAACAGAGGGGGGGGGTGAATGGTGCTTTAAAAATTAGGAGCTCCCCTTTGCTGTAATTAAATAAGACCTACAAAGTCCTCTGGATAACTCAAGAAGAGTGAAGCAAAATCGAGAACAAAACGAAACTTGGATCGCTCAGAAATCGGAAGTTCGATTCTACCGTGATAGTTCCGCACTCGAAGTTCCGGTTCATCGGAAGTTCCGCTGCGATAGTTCACCATGGACAATCGGAAGTTCGATTGTCCCGAAGAAGAACAAGGCGCTCGGTTTTTCCCAAAATCCAAAATGCAAAATCTTGAGTGCTCTTCTCGTGTCAAGGTTCACAGGACATCATCCTAAACACCATCTTGACCTTATAAAGAAGAATCGCAAACAAAGATCCAATAATCAAGCTAAATATGGATTTCTTGAAGAAGGGGCAAGAAAGACCAAAACCCAAAATAGACACGATTCTCAGATTCTTAGTTCATGAGACTTTGGGAATCCATTAGCAATAGCAAAACGACTCTAGATATCAAGTTTCATGCTATTTCATACGACGAATCAAAAGATACATCAAAACCCTAAATATTCAACATGAACGAGAAAGAATAGAGAAAGGCATAGGCAAGTAATCAAAACCTCGAGAGATTCATTGATAGAAATCAAAAGATTACAAGGAAACACAGAGGAATGATTACAAGATTTTCGATTCATTCTCTCTCAACAAACTCTCAAAGCAAAACAAACCTTTTGCTAAGGCTAACCCTAATTTTCTTTCTTCAAAAGTCTAACCCTAACTCGTGGTTCTCCCTATTTATAGCCTTGGCTAATGGGCCTCCAACCCATTAAGCCCGCTACACCGAACGGAACCGCCTCCACTTTTGCCGCTTTGCGAAATGACCCTTTCGCCCCTTGCGCACCTTCCGAAGCCTCCGTACACCTTGTTGTGCATGACTATAACCGCATCAAGATTCGCGCCGCCTTCGACACATCCCGACCGCTCGACCTCAACGCCTCGCGCCTAGTCCGGTCCACGTGTCTCGCCACGACTCCATCTTGATGCCCCGCATCAACACGCATAAAAACACATCACATAGCATTGCACAATATCATAGCATCAATATTTGTATAAGACTCAAACTCATACAAAATCAAAATCACAATTTAACCTTCTCTCACGACAGCTCGACACAATCGAAGTTCCAAGATTACCACAAATGAAGTTCCGATTTCCGGAACATCCGCACTTGTCAGAATTATCGGAAGTTCCGTGCTTACTACTGCGGAACTTCCGATCTTCGGAACATCCGATTTTCCAAATATTTAATTCCGATTAGCAACACAGAGAATACTCAATGTCAGAAAATATCGGACACTCCGCTACCCCTTGTGCGGAAGTTCCGATTTCCTCCAGCCGAGACCAAAACCCAGATTAATCGGAAGATCCTATTTCTAACGCCGGTAGTTCCGATTTATCGGAACTTCCGCTCCATACACAGCGGTAGTTCCGATTACCCGACTCACCCGTAAATACCCAAACCGAAAACCTCAACTCTCAATCTAATCAACACACTTGTCAAATACTCATCACTCAGTGGAGGACCTCTCACATGGTCTCTCAATCTCCCCCTTGATGAGTATATTGACAATTACCGAAAAAGCATAAGATGAGTTTGAGATTACAGTCAACCAAGGTCTAGACAAGAGTAATACAGCACAAGACCAAGTTGACACATAGAAAAAAGACTTGAGATGAGATGAAAGAGCAATTTTCGCACAAAACGCAAATTTTCGCACAAAACTCAAGGCTTTTCTTCAGAAGGCTTTTTCTCACAATCATTCTCCCCCTTTGGCAATAAAATCATCAATATGTAGAAAATGGAGGAAAAGACTATATGATGTTCATTTTAAGCATTAGGAGCCATGTAGATTATCCAAAATGACTATTAGAGTATTACACCAAGCCATAACACAGAAGAATGCTATCAAGATCATGACAATCGATGTATAGAAGAGCTAAGACAATCTGATTAATGTCCAGGTTCTTTAGCAAGTCAAATAAGTCAAGATTGAAATCTAGCTAAAGATATCCAAGGATGATGCAAGCCATGTCAAATAATCTAAGTTGAACCAAGAACTCATACTGAACAGTTTAGAGTGCTACCAGTTGAAGAAGGACTCATTTTATCCAGACTTGGTCTCTTTAGAGATAAGCATTTTTAGCACAAGTTTCTTTTTAAGACTTTTTATGGTTTTATCTTAGTAAAGCAAGCTCGACTAGGTGCCATCCACAACCGCCTCCTAAGCTTCAACCATTTTTTTATTTTAAACTATGTGCTAGATCTCAAGCCTTATGCACCACCCAAGCAATGACTTAAGGAGGTGATCTTAGGTCATCCAAGGCTCCCCGAGTTCATGCCTAGTGCAATGGCAAGCCGTCTCATGAGAAAGATTTGGTGAGATCAGCTTTTTCGCACAAAGAGATCATTTTTGCTTTTGAAGTTTTTAGACCAAATGATTAGAGATAAGTCATGTTTCTTACCAAACCGAGCTTACTCAAAAGTTCAAAAGAGATTCAGACTCAACTCACCTACTTGACATGGCGAAAATCATAAAAGGATAGTTTTAACTGACTAGTCTCAAGAGCTATCATGACAAGATTTTAATTCAAGTTTAGCATGTTTAAATACTTTAGCATGGCAAAGACTAAACTACACATAAAAAGTCATGATAGATCTAGCGGTTTAGCATAAATCATGGCAAGATGTAAAAAGTGAAAACAGATCATAAGGGATAATAAACAAGGCTCCATTTGATTATTATGCAATGCTTGATGAAATACACAAAAATCCGATTCCCTTCGAATGAGATGCATCTTTTAATTCAAAGTTGAGTTATGACACAATTAAGAATATGGAATAACCAAGAATAACTCCCCAAACCAAAGGAACAAAACGAGAATCGATAAGTAAAGCAGAAAAGCGCATCCTTTAGAGCATAGAAAATATATAGAGAAACTATCGCTCGCATGCACTCTTATCTACCCCATATGATTCTAGGACTATTAGTCGATCTACACAAACACTAAGGAGCAAACATCGCCCCTGTCTACCCAAGGGTGGCCCACCCTGCTAGAACCTATAAGAAGTGAGTAAGCTCTACTTAGAGAGGAAGAGACACTAATAAGCAAGATCCTAGAAGCACAAGACAAGAAGTAGCAATCAAAGCAATGTGGCAAGAGAAACACTCTAACCTATGCCGGAAGGACTTGACCGAAATATTAAAAGAAATGAAACGTAAAGGAGTAAGCGATAATATAATATAATATAATATAATACTGATAGTAGCACAACGCTCCCCACAAAGAAATTGTAAGGACAAACCACCCCAAGCTCTCCGCAGAGGCAAAACCGAGAGCCGCCCGGAGGCTTAGTGAAAATATCGCCAACCGGTGCTCACTCTCCACAAACCGGAGCACAATGTCACCCTTCTCTACATGGTCTCTAAGAAAGTGATATCGATATCAATATGCTTGGTCCGAGAATGTTGCATCGGATTCTTGGCAATGCAAATCGCAGACGTGTTATCACGTAAGAGTGGAACGCAATGATAGATAACCCAAATCCTGCAGGTCGAGACCATCCAAAGCACTTGACTACAAAGAATCGGCGCGCAAAGAACGTGCTCGGCCTCTGCAGTGGATCGCGCACACCGGATTGCTTCCTCGACGACCGTGAGACGAGAGAAGTGCCAATGAATTGGCAAGTGCGGAAGTGCTCTTCCTATCTATCCTACACCAAGAAAGTCGCATCGGAGAAAGCTCTAAGAGATAGACAAGAAGAGGAAGAGTACCAGATGCCATAGTCAATGGTAGCTCAAGGTACCGAAGATGCGCTTCACCGCCGACGGTGAGATACGCGAGAGAAGCTCAAACCGAGCACAAAGACACACGTAAAAGTGTATGTCCGGTCTCGAGGCCGTGAGGTACAAGAGAGAGCCAATCATGCTCTGAAATCCTTTTGGTCAACAGTTCGCCGCCTTCATCCGGATCCGAGCACCAGAGATGCCATTGAGTTGATATTGGCTTTCCATCATTCATGTCGAAACGCTCAGAGGTCTCGAGTGTATTTGCCTTGATGAAGAAAGGTACCTCCCGAGTCTGCTTGATTTGGAAGCCAAGGAAGAAGCTCAACTCGCCCATCATGCTCATTTCAAACTCCGAGCTCATGACATCGAAAAAATTGGGAAACGAGAGCATGCGAGGAGCCGCCAAAGATAATGTCATCCACGTAGATCCGACGAGCGGTAAGATCGGTGCCAAGACGGCGAATGAACAAGGTTTTGTCAATTTTACCCATCTCAAAACCATGGCTCGTGAGATAGGACTTAAGCCTTTCATACCAAGCTCGGGAGCTGCTTGAGTCCATACAAAGCTTTGGAAAGCTTGTAGACATGGTTAGGGTATTTGGGGTTCTCGAAACTGTGAGGTCAGCTCACATAGACTTCTTCCTCAATAAGGCCATTGAGGAAGGCACTCTTGACATCCATCTGGTAAAGCTTGAAACCCTTAGAAGTCGCAAAGGCAAGCGTGATTCTAATGGCTTCAAGTCTAGCTACTGAGGGCAAAGGTCTCTTCAAATCTAGACCTCAACTTGAGAGTACCCCTGAGCTACCGCCTAGCCTTGTTTCAATGACTAACCCATCTTCACTTTGCTTGTTCTTGAACACCCATTTGGTCCCAATGATATTGTGACCTTGAGGGGCTCAACAAGGGACCGACCTTGTTCCTTTCAAAGTTTTCCAATTCCTCGTGCATGGCGTTAGTCCATGACTCATCGAAAAGAGCATGACAAACGTATTTGGGCTCAAACGAGGCAACAAAGGCGTAATGGAGACAGAATAGAGACATGCCGCTTTTGAACGAGTGACTCGCTCAAAGAGATCTCCAATTATCTCGCTCTGAAGGATGGTCCTTTGAATGTGTCTTGGAGGTCCAGGGTGAGATGAAGAAGTGGCCTCTACCTCATTAGCGCATTTGAGATAGGGACAGAGCCACTAGCTTCGTAAGAAGAAGAAGGTAAGGGTGATCTCCTCGAGGTGCGGTGGAAGAGGGCACCTCAAGAGGAAGAGAAGGAACTGGATCGGTAAACAACCCTCATCTCCATCCTCCTCATCGCCCACAAAGATGGACTCGATCGCTCTAAGGAACTCGAGATATCGTGCCTAGTCCTCGGACTGCCTCATCAAGGTCACCTCACTGTGTTTCTAACAATTTACTAGATTCACAGCCTGCACTCTATAGGCACGAGAAGAAGTCGAGTAACCCGTAAAGATCCCATCACAAGATCGTGACTCGAACTTATCTAGGTTCCCGGACTTGAAATAAAACACTTGCAACCAAACACACTAAAATGCGAGACGCCTGGTTTTCGCCATATCTCAACTCATAAGAAGTGCGATGCAAGAGTGCCCAAGAAAACTCATAGAAACATGACAAGCAAGAGTAATTCCCTCATTAAAACTTCCTAGGTGTAGAGTACTCATCAAGCATCGCCCGGCCATCTCGACTAAGGTACGGTTCTTCCTCTCCACAACGCCATTTTGTTGGGGGCGATGGAGACGAGAACGGTGCTCTACACTGCCTCACCACAAAACTCTCAAAGTAGGAATTCTTGAACTCGGTGCCATTATCGCGAATTGCTCGTAATGCACCGGGAGCTCAACAAAGCCTACTAAAAGACCACGAAAAGAGTAAACGCCTCATCCTTCGAGGCTAAGAAAAACACCCAAGAATACCTCGAGAAGTCATCGACCACGACAAGTACGTACCACTTCCTCCCATCGATCGCACTCTAGCCGGGTCCTCTGTGTCCATATGGAGCAGATTGACACGTGCATCCGTCATAGTCATCAGAATCGAGGATGTGAAGCGGAACCATTTTGCCGCGTCTTGGCAAGGAGCACAAACAAGATCCTTGACCATTTTGAGTTTCGCAAACCACGAATGAGATCGTGGCCGCTAACTCGGTCGATGATCAAATCCTATATGACCAAGTCTCCTATGCCGAAAGTCAAATCACGGATTCGCAATTAAACATCGGAGAGGATCACCGAAGATCCGAAAAAATCAGCACGAAAGATCCTCCCATATCGAGAAATCCCGCAAACTAGACTACCCAAGAATCAAGAATTTTGCAACTATTTTTTCTTAAAGCTCACCTCGAAACCGCTATCAGAAGTCGAGAGACCGAAAGCGATTATATCGCAGCTTACTTACTAAGGCAACATCTTTTAAAATAAAAGAATCATTAATGCTCACAAGACCTTTAGCGATGACGCGCCCAAATGAAGCATCTCCAAGGTGATCGCCTCATCACCGGAGCGCGGCTAGGGAAGAAAACCAACGAGACTCACCACCATATGACGTGAACAACCGAGTCTACAATCCGCACCTTTCCTTCCCAAATGGGCCGTGACCGAGTCAAACAGAGAGTAAAGTCTCGATCTTGGGTGAATCAAGAGTGATTTTGGCACCCAATCTTGAGTAACACGACGAATGATGAAGTAGTCAAGCAAGACCGACCTCTATCTACCCTACGCTCTCTGTCACTCAACAAGTCAAAAGATCTCAGCCTGTTGCTGGATCCGACTGCTATGGAGGAGCAAGTCGAAGTTCCAAGAATATCTTGATCTCGCCATGTAGCTATCTCGAAAGGAAAACGAGATCTACCCTCGTGACGGCGGAGATTACGACCAAAGGGAGCATGAGGACGAAAATCGAAAACTCAGAAAAACCAAGTCCTCGATGCTGCCCAAAATCATCAGATGGAACAAATCTAGACCTCGTGTTGGTCTTAGGTGCACTCAAGATCTGGGGCTGACCCTGAATGTTCCTAAGAGACTCAACACGATCTCTTCGCGCGATCTTGGCGCTGAAGCAATGATCAACTAAATGTCCATCTTTCTGATAGAAGGTGCAATGATACTTCGCCTTCTGAGGGGCCGAAGCTGCAGGTGGGATCACTTTGTCGTCAAATCCTTTGAACAAAACCCGCGACTTAAAATTGACTTTCTCATCCCAGGCTTAGTTTTGATCACACCGTGCTATGGTTTTGAGCACGACGGTGGATGCTTCCTCATATCCTCCTCGGATATCATATCCTAGACCACGATTAAATCTGCAAATTTTAGATTTGTCTAGAATGAGATTGAGCTTCTTCTTGCCTCCTACAAACCTCTCGAGAGTGTTCATAAGATACCGACACTCCCGAAGAGAGAGGTGCAAGAAGAGCGAGGGGAAGAAGGGACAGCAAGGTAAGGGAGCGGAAGAAGAACCAACAACGGAGGAAAGATTGGCTTGTGCACGCACACCGACTTTGGGGGACAGTCCTCATGCTAGCGATTGGTTCACGTTACTAGGCGTCTCTACCAAACCCTTAGACTCCTTCCCAAAGACACACAATACAAGCGGATGATTGTGTCTCTAGAAGGTCCTTAGTTAGCTTCACACATTTTTCATCCAATGCAACCAAATCACATTTTAGTTTATTACAATGATTGCAAGGTGAGCTAACAAGGTCCTTAGAAGCATCTTGAGCCAATTTGTTCTTGTGATCAATCATTTCTTGAAACCGCTAGAATCTGATTCTAGTTCAGCAGCTTAACTTAGGACAGTTTAAACAAGAAACAACAGGCTCTAGTAGCGCGACTTGAAATTGACAATTTTGTGATCCGCCTGCTTTAGGTTCATCTTGAGATTATTACAATTTTCACAAGTTTCAGCAGATCAAGCAACATGGTATAAAGACCTCTAAACGAATTGTCCTTAACCTCACATGAGGTGCAAGCAGTAGCCTCAACAAAGAGTGGATGAAGAAGGTGCTATCCTACTCATCTCTAATTCAAAGAAGAAGGCTAATGTTCTCTACCTTAATCATGTCAAGTTCGGAGGACACACTATCATGTAAGGTCCTTAGTTTTCCATATCATCAATCAAAGCACAAAGATGTGTCACATTCATCACGGAGGGAGCGGATGTAAGTAAAGTGAGCTCCGTGATAGTCTAGCTACTTCCTTCTCCAACACGTAACACTTAGCCCTAGACTTAGCATGAAATCTACCTAGCTTAAGAAAAGCATCATTAAATTTGGTCATAAGTGGGACTAACCTCATCGAGTCGGATACACTCATTGTCGCTCGATTCGCCCGAGGGCTATGAAGCACATGCCGAGAGAAGTTGCCGTCGTCCTTGGGATCATGATCGTCCTTCCCATCATCGTCCTCCACCCTCCACCTCGGCGGTGTCCAGCTCGTCGAGGCGGTGAGGACGCGATGGAACACTTCTTAGCCTTCCCAAAGTTGCGGAACTTCTTCTTGCCTTGGTCAGTCTTTGAGGGCTTCGTGTTGCGGTTCTTGTCGATGTAGTCGTTCTTGCTTGGACCGCCATAGTCACCTTTGCCCTTCCCAAGCTTGGGACGGTTTGCTCGGATGTGGTTGGGGCCACCACACTCAAACAAATCACAGACCTCCTCTTTTACCATCCCTCCTCCTCTTGTAAGCATGAGAAAACTTCCGAGCTAGGAGGGCTAGTCGTTCATCCTCAAGTCGCTCTAACGATCATCGCTTATGTCACGAGAGCGCTAGGAGAACCCACGTGTCGACTCGAAAGAAGATCCAGAGGTGGGATCAGTGACTAAGGCCATCGACTGTGACTTCGACCTTCGAGAGACAATGTCAATCTCGTGAGTCTTGAGACGCGAGTAAAGCGCATCAAGAGTCAGGGTCGAGAGGTCCGTGCTATCCTTGATGGTAGTCACTTTCATCTCCCAAACACGAAGATCGAGTGCGAAAGCATCTGTCGGCGTTATCCGAGTCGGGTATGTAAGACCGACCGCCGGAGGTTGCTCAAAATCTTATGAAAACGCCAAAGCACTCGTCAAGAGATTCACCAGCAAGCATCTCAAATTTACTATATTCTCGCTTGAACTGGTCTTGTCGAACAGTCTTAATCTGAGTGGTGCCCTCATGGTATGCATCGAGGGTCACCCAGATGTCATAAGCAGAAATCAAATGAGAAATACGATCAAACTCACTACGCTCAAACCACGAATGATAATGTTCCTTGCCTTAGCATTTGCCTCAACATCGACCATATTTCCTACATTGATGTTCTCATCGGCAGAACAAAGAAACGACCTTCACCTTTCTCCGGATGGCATACCCCGAGCACGGATATACGTTTCCATTCGGCTCTTCCAGAAGGGGTAATCCAGACCATCAAAGACTGGAGGCTTGGTGGAATACTTGTCCGTTGCCATGGCTCTGAAGACCGGTTAAGATCTATAAAGAAGAGCTAACTGCTCGATACCAATTGAAGGACCGAAATGGCAACAGAGGGGGTGAATGGTGCTTTAAAATTAGGAGCTCCCTTTCTGTAATTAAATAAGACCTACAAAGTCCTCTGGATAACTCAAGAAGAGTGAAGCAAAATCGAGAACAAAATGAAACTTCAGATCGCTCAGAAATCGGAAGTTCGATTCTACCCGGCCATAGTTCCGCACTCCGAAGTTCCGGTTCAGTCTGGAAGTTCCGCTGCATGTAGAATCCGCCATGGACAATCGGAAGTTCGATTGTCTGAAGAAGAACGATCGCTCGGGTTTTCCCAAAAATCCAAAATGCAAAATCTTGAGTGCTCTTCTCGGTCAAGGTTCACAGACATCATCCTAAACACCATCTTGACCTTATAAAGAAGAATCGCAAACAAAGATCCAATAATCAAGCTAAATATGGATTTCTTGAAGAAGGGCAAGAAAGACCAAAACCCAAAATAGACACGATTCTCGATTCTTAGTTCATGAGACTTTGGGAATCCATTAGCAATAGCAAAACGACTCTAGATATCAAGTTTCATGCTATTTCATACGACGAATCAAAAGATACATCAAAACCCTAAATATTCAACATGAGCGAAAGAGAATAGAGAAAGGCATAGGCAAGTAATCAAAACCTCGAGATTCATTGATAGAAATCAAAAGATTACAAGGAAACACAGAGGAATGATTACAAGATTTTCGATTCATTCTCTCTCAACAAACTCTCAAAGCAAAACAAACCTTTTGCTAAGGCTAACCCTAATTTTCTTTCTTCAAAAGTCTAACCCTAACTCGTGGTTCTCCCTATTTATAGCCTTGGCTAATGGGCCTCCAACCCATTAAGCCCGCTACACCCGAACGGAACCGCCTCCACTTTTGCCGCTTTGCGAAATGACCCTTTCGCCCCTTGCGCACCTTCCGAAGCCTCCGTACACCTTGTTGTGCACGACTACTTAACGCATCAAGATTCGCGCCGTCTTGACACATCCCGACCGTTCGACCTCAACGCCTCCTGCGCCTAGTCCGTCCACGTGTCTCGCCACGACTCCATCTTGATGCCTGCGCATCAACACAGACAAAAACACATCACATAGCATTGCACAATATCATAGCATCAATATTTGTATAAGACTCAAACTCATACAAAATCAAAATCACAATTTAACCTTCTCTGCACAGTTCTGGACACAATCGGAAGTTCCGCACTTACCACAGCGGAAGTTCCGATTTCCGGAACATCCGCACTTGTCAGAATTATCGGAAGTTCCGTGCTTACTACTGCGGAACTTCCGATCTTCGGAACATCCGATTTTCCAAATATTTAATTCCGATTAGCAACACAGAGAATACTCAATGTCAGAAAATATCGGACACTCCGCTACCCCTTGTGCGGAAGTTCCGATTTCCTCCAGCCGAGACCAAAACCCAGATTAATCGGAAGATCCTATTTCTAACGCCGGTAGTTCCGATTTATCGGAACTTCCGCTCCATACACAGCGGTAGTTCCGATTACCCTGACTCAGCCCAGAAACAGTCCAAACTGAAAACCTCAACTCTCAATCTAATCAACACACTTGTCAAATACTCATCACTCAGAGTGGAGGACCTCTCACATGGTCTCTCACATATGTACCCGTTCGAGAGGTACATTGAAATTATCAAGTTCTATGTACGGAATCGATCTCGGCCACAGGGCAGCATCATCAAAGGTTATACAACCGAAGAGGTCATTGAGTTCTGCGTCGACTACATGGCTCAGGTGGAACTGATATGTGTGCCTCTATCTCGTCACGAGAGGAGGCTGGAGGGTATCGGGACCATTGGAAGGAAAGCAATCACTCCCAAGTGTCCCCATACATCGACGAGGACAAAGACATGCTACACCAACAGAATCCAGGCTGGTCGGAGGTTTGGATCATGAGAGAGCACAACTGCTGGTTCAACGAATGGTGAAAGGTGTGATTCACTGCGAGGCTGTCATTAAGTGATGATATGTTGCCATGGTTGGCAACAGGTCCAAAATGTATAATTATAACATGGCAACGATACGACATAAATAGTTACATATTTTATATGACAGCTTAAGATAGGAAGAGCACAGTCCAAAACATCAGTGTCTACATAGATGTGTTTCACGAGTAGTTCAACGCCGTAAGGTTGAGCTCCTACTATGTGTTCGTATAAGAGAATTGGGAGCTCGATTATTGTAACATCCCAAAGTTCAGTTACCAAATTTTTTTTTAATAAAGTTATTATCTTATTGGATTTTCTAGCTATCAAATAGTTTTCTTCATTTGCTGTAATTTAAAAAGAGTTACCGTGGTAAAAATAATAATAATAAATAAATTATTCAATTTCTTACTTTTTAAAGTCAAAATCAAAATCTATTGAGTTTTCTGGTATTTAAAGTGTTAAAGAAAATTTTAGATAATTTCTTGAATTTTCTGGTATTTAAAAAAGTTTTCTTTATTTTTCTAAAATTAAAAATAATTTTTCTACAATAATAAATTCCAAATTTAATTTTGCAATAATTTTATTAAGTTTAAAATAGTTCAAGAAATTTCCCTGAATTTTTCTACAATTTTTTTTAATCTATTTGGTATTTTCTAAAAGTCCCTTTTTTATTTTTGTAATATCTAGCAATTAAAACTGAATTTTTGTTCTCAAGTAAAAGCTAAATTTTTATTAAAAATATTTTATTTAAGCTATAAATACCCTATTTAACTACGCTAAAAATTCATAGAATTTTTAGACCTATATTACTAATTTTCAAGTTTAAAAATAATTTTCAACAATATAAAAATAATTACTGCATAAGAATAAAATCATTATTTTTCTATTATTATTTTATTTGAGTTCAGAATGTTGTGTTTAGTATCTGTGATTTTTTTTTTGAATTTTTTGGAATTTATTTGCTATTTTTTAAAAATTAATAAATATTTTTTGGAATTTTCAAAAGGAAGATTCCATAGAATATTCTTGCAGGTACAATAACCTGCCTAAATAGTAATTACGCCCAAAAATCCGACTATAACTCTGGTGAGCAATTCGCACCAAACTGTTACTCCAGTTTTGCCAAAACTCCAGTGAATATAAATTGAACCGTAACCTCTCCACCCCAGTCCCCACATCTCACTTCCTCAGTTTGCCAAAAGCCTCCCGGAGCTCCCTCTGCTAGCCCTTCTTCTTAAACTCGGGCGACAACTCCGACAATCCCGATCTCCTCATCCGTAGCTCCGTTGTGCAACAACTTTTATTGGTGAGTTTCTCTTGATATTCTCTACATTTCTATTCAAGCTGAATTTTGATTTACCTATTGGTTCATCTCGGCCACAAAAGAACCGACGGTTTTCTTCTCTAACTCCAATGAGAACTCCGACGAGCCCGATCTCTTCATCCGTTGCTCCGTTGTGCACCAAATTTTATCAGTGAGTTCCTATTGAGATTCTCCACATTTCTATTCAAGTGGAGTTTTGATTTACTAACTTTTTCACCAACTACCACATCTCTCTCCCCAAGTCTTGCGAGAACTCCGTCGAGTCTGATCTTTTCATCCATTAGGTAATTGCTCGAGCCCTTTTTCCTAGATGTTTCTTTCAATATTATCTACATTTCTATTCAAACAAAATTTTGAATTTTGTAATAATTCATCACTGTCATGTCATGGCCACCTCACCGCCCAAACCCACGTGTGTGCTTGTGTGTCATGCTTGCGTGGTTGGCGAATTCAAACCCATTTTCGTAGACCCACCCATAAGACCGGGCCCACATATCATTGATTCCAACCCTTTTCCTTTACAAAATAATTTTGACTAAAATTCATTTTCCCGCCTAACACAATAAAGGGATTTCCTTGAAAAAAAATAATTCCTTAAATTTTGAAATTCAAAATTTCATCTTTTCATGTGATAATCTGTGGATATCGTGGGGATATGTGCATGATCTTAGAGTGATGAGTCAATTGGCAATGACGTTGTTGGTTTGACGAATCTCACATTTTCGAAAAACTTGATCTTTGTCGGTCATTGGCGGTCGGGCCGTAGTGTGGTCAGTCCGATTGGCAATGCTTGCTGGTCCGACCGGCCACAGTTGATGATGGAGTTTGGGGCTAGGCAAAAATAGGTTGTGTAGGCATGAGAGGGGAGTCTCCTAGATGTGGTCACATAATTTATGGAGCTCCCAGTCAAAAGTTCTATCTAGTGGAAAATTCCAGAGAGGTTGCAGATTTTCGAGTTGAAAATTGGCTAAGTCTTTTGGCGCGGTCCGACCGCCGTTATGGAATCGGTCCGACCGCTGGGTAATCAGTTCGACCAGCATGGTAGGCGGTCGGACCGCTTCCACTTGGACTTGCCATTTGGCATTGTTGTGTTTTGATGATATCTCTTGTATGAGTTTCATCGGGTTTATTGTTGCATATTGCATTGTTGAGCTAATGTGGGTCAAGTTGTGAAGAACTTATTCCGGAGGCGATTTCTTTGTCTATTCTTTGTGCGGTGGCTTGCGTGTCAACGACGTCAGCGGTGAGGTGGATCGGGACTAAGCTTAGTGGGCTGAGGTCCAGAACGATCATGGATACCGGGTGAGGTCGTGTGACTCAAGCATGGTGCAGAATGGACAAGGTGGATTGAAGGGGCAGTTCGTTGCAGCTGGTTGGATCAAGCAGCGCGGGGGTCGGTGCAAGTGCCTTGGAGGTTCCGATGGGATTCGGACGGGAGAGACTTGCCGACATGATGAGAGCCGCTGATCAACCTACACGTGGTGAAGCAGACGATTGCTTCAACAGATTTATGTGTCTGTGGATCCCATTTGTATTGGGCCTTAATGGGAGCCCATGAGATAAACCCTAGCCTCTCCTATAATTAGAACGGGGGAGATGGGAAAAAACCCCCAAGCACTTAAGCTCTCATTTGCAAAAACCTAGTTAGGGTTAGGGTTTGGAGAGGAGAGGAAATTTGTGAGTGTGCTCTTGGATTGAGCTCTTGTCCTCCTTGAGGGAGTGGCTTTGTAAGCAACATCTTGAATCAATCAATCTATGGATGTTTTCTCAAGGGTGAAGTCTCATTTATTTTCTTATCTCTTTTCATGATTTTGGTGGTTCCTTGATCCGGGTGTTTATGCTTGATCTCTTGACCGATTTTACCTTGCTATGATGTGTGAGAATACTCCTAGAATCATCTAGATCATCAATCCCCCACAAGCAAGTTTTGGATCAAGATTTTCATATTTCTAGGTTTTGAACACTTCTTTGGTAAAACATAAAGAGATCGTTTATTTGAAGTGGATCTGGACGATCGTCGCTAGAAATAGGTCTTAGATATCCTTAGGGAGGTGTGCACCAAATTTGGTCAAGTTTCATTGGTTGAATTAAAAGTTGGACCAATTTTTGCTTTGGATTTGGGCTTTGTGTGTTGCCTATGAACTAAATCGGTCTGACCAATTTTTTAGCGTCGGTCCGACCGCCCGACAATCAGACCGCCAATTGAGCGCCGATCCGACCACGGCGGTTAGACCTTGACAGACTACACCGGTCGACTAGCCCAATGAGATCAATTCTCCATTATTGAGTCTTGTGGTTAAGGGGTGTCGAATTGACACAAGGCTTTCTCTGTGCATTTACTGATCTTCTTAGCTTTCATAGCTAAGGAGAAAAGTGCGTGTTGAATTTGATTAAGGTGAAAAATTGAGAAAGCGCCTATTCACCCCCCCTTTAGTCGCCTTTACGGTCCTATAAGTGGTATCAGAGCCCGGTTAGCTCTTATTATAGATCTTAACGGGTCTTTGGAGCCATGGCGACTGACAAGTATTCAACCAAACCACATATTTTTGATGGAGTTGATTTTGCTTATTGGAAGGCCCAAATGCAGGCCTACGTCGAGGCTCAAGGGTACGCAATTTGGCTTAAGGTAAAAAATCCTTATGTCGTGCCAACCGATGACGATGTGATCACTCCAGATGTGGAGGCCAACAGGAAGGCTCGAAATTTTTTGATCCAAGGTCTTAGTCGATCGGAGTTTGGCGTGTCGCTCGCTTTGCGGTCTGCTCATGAGATCTGGCGGACTCTCTGTGATTATCACGAGGGCTCCACTATGATCAAGGAAGTGAGACAGAACCAGCTCAAAAAATTTACTCCAAGATCGAGCAAAGACCTGGTGAGTCTTTAGATGAGATGTGGGGAAGATTTTCTAAGATTCTTCATGATCTCCGCGCTGTTGAGCTCGTCTTCAGTGAGTCAGAAAATGCACGCCAGCTTTTGGGTGCTCTTGATGTGAAGGTCTGGGGAATGAAGATCACTTCCATCAACGACAACACCGTCATGAGTGAGCTTACCATGGATAAGCTATACTCGAGGTTGAGGACGCATGAGATTGATTTTATCTCGCGTCTCCCCAAGACAGAGTCAATGGCTTTAGTAGTCGACCAATCTAAGGGAAGTTCTTCTGATTCTTTGGATGTTAGCTCATCGGGTTTTTCTTTATCAGCTTTGCATTCTTTGAGCGATGAGCAACTTGAGAAACTACCTGAAGATGATTTAACCCTCCTATCCACCAAATTCACGAGCATACAACAAGGTGAGAGCAGGAGGAGAGGTGGCCCTATCACTTGCTTTGAATGTGGTGAGCCAAACCACATTCGCTCTAGGTGCCCCAAGCTGAAGGGCAGGGAGGAGAAGTAGTCACACAGGCATACTCAAGCGAGGGATGCTAAACCCAAGAAGACAAACTATCGCAAGTTTGTCAGTCGGGTCCTTGCCGCTCTAGAGAATGTGAACATGAGCGATGTGGACTCGGAGACGGAGGATGACGAGAGTGACTCCCGTGGCAAGAAGAAAGCCCATGACTTCACAGGCATGTGTTTCATGGCCAAGAACAGCCACGAAACTGACTCCTCCAATGACGAGGATCCTTTCAGTGATCCCGATGAGGTATGCCCTTAAACTGTCGATATGAAAAGGGCTTTGGTGCTGCGAGCGAAATTGCATAAGCAAACTAAAATGATTAAGAAATAAGACACTTTGATTGATAATTTGAACCTAGAAATTGTTAGGCTCAAATCCATTAATCCGATGATATGTGTGATTCTGCTCTAGCTTGCTTAAAGAATTGACAAGCTTAAAATCTGCTCATTCCTCAAGAGTGAATCAATTAAAAGATGCTCTTGATGAACTAGAATCTCTCAAGTCTAGTTACATTTGTATGGATGCCATTTCTCTTGATGTGATTTGCTTTGGATGCTATCCCTTTAACATGCTCAAACGTGCTTTGCTTGAATTAAAATTGGATAGCGCTTTGAAAGAATTGCAAAATTTGATGCTAGTCACACTTGCTCATATTGTAAGAATAATAGGATTAAAATGCAAGAGATGACAGAAATAGTTGTGTACTCTAGATCTGCTTCATGTGAAAATTGTCCTAAGCTTACCATTGAGATTGAAGCTCTAAACAAGACTCTAGAAGAAAAAGCTAAAGTTGAAAAATCCATATCTTTTCTTGCTTCTAAGAAATTTATTGACTCTACCTCTTGTGTCTTGAATGCTAAGTAGAAACTATTGTTGCTACAAGAGGCTTTTAGAGTTAAGTTTAAGGAGCAGTTGAATAGGATTAAGGTTTCCTATTGTGTGTCTTGTGAGGCTTTGAAAGTGAAAGTGGGTCTTCTTAGAGTAAACATGATGAGGCAATCAAGTCGAGAAAGTGCACTAGATGTGAGGATTTAGCTAAAGAGAATTATTACCTCAAAGTGACTCTTGAGAGGTTTTCTAGTGGAAAAAGAAACTCAACATGATTCTTGAGCAATCCATGGTGAGTGTGAAAAATAGTGACCTAGGTTTTAATCCTAGAGTATTCCAAGAATCACCCACATAAGATTGCGAGAGTTGTGAAAAGTGGTGCATTTGAGGTAAAATCTCTAAGCCATTTTCAAATCAGAGGTTTTTCTCAAACTCTTTACGGCAAGAAAGGTGCTTCATTTTACCAGTATAGACCCCTCAAAGGTCAAGTACCATTGCAACTTCGCAGAAAGAAGGCCACCTTGTTGAGTTACCTTGGGAGAGCAAAGATTGAGGCAAAAGAGAGGATGGCGCTTTGAGAACCATTAGAGGAGTCCTTCACTGCTTGTAGTCTCTAGAGCCAGCGACTGTTTATCGTACTACATATAGGCCTAGGTTTGTAGAGAATTTGTTGACTCTTTTGGTGGGTCTAGGCAGCATTTTGGTTTAGGATATCGTGAGGAGAGACCACGGGTAGCATCTAGACAGGGGGAGTATCGATCTTTTGGTAGATCGTTTCAGAGAGGTCTAGGTGGTTCTCATGTGCATTCTTATGATTTTGTTCTTGATCATTTTTCTTCTGCTTCTACTTTGTTGCACCCAGGCATCGTGCTTCTTAGTACTGGATTCCTAGATCTTTTATCACTAACCCCTGTACTGAGGCACAGATGTTTTCTGCTTGTGCTTTTTAGGTCCGTCGTGCGAGGAAGGAGGACATATGACTTGTTGACTCCGGGTGTTCTCGACATATCACCGGAGATTCTAGATGGTTCTCCTCCCTCACACGTGCATCTGGCAATGAATTGATTACATTTGGGAATGCTTCTACCGGGACCGTGACTGCCAAGGGCACTGTGCGCGTCAACAATAAGTTCATACTTAAAGACGTCGCTTTGGTAAGTAAGCTGAGGTATAATCTTCTATCTGTTTCTCAGCTGCTTGACGAGGGTCTAGAAGTGAGGTTTAAAAGTGGTGAGTGTAGAGTTCTAGATTCCTCGGGTGAGCTTGTATTTGAGATCTCCAGATTTGAGAAGATCTTTTGTGCAAATTTCAGTATTTCTTGACTTCAGTCTTAGATGTCTTGTAGCATCGATTCTCATGATCTTGTTTTGTGGCATCGTAGACTTGGGCATATAGGCTTTGACCATCTGTCTAGAGTCAGTTGCAAGGACTTTATTAGAGGTTTGCCTAGGCTGAAGGCTGTTAGAGATCTTGTGTGCTCGCCCTGTAGACATGGTAAGATGGTGTCTGCTTCCCATCCACCTCTTACCTTGGTGATGGTGATTGACTGGGACGACTTCTCGCACTTAGACACTTGTTGGTCCTTCTAGAGTTGATCGGTGGTAGGAAATGGTATGTGCTTGTGGTTGTGGATGATTTCTGCAGGTATTCTTGGGTTTATTTTCTGGCTTCTAAGGACGAGGCTTTTGGCTTCTTTAGAGAATTGATCCTTAGACTTCTTTGTTGATATTCTGGAACTTTGAGAGCCATTAGGAGTGACAATGGGACGAATTCAAGAATTATTCCTTTTCTACCTTCTGCTCTGATAGGGAATTGAGCATCAGTTTTCTTCACCTAGAGTTCCCCGGCACAATGGTGTTGTAGAAAGGAAGAACATGACACTTGTAGAGATGGCTCAGACCATGTTAGAAGAGCATTCTACTCCTAGAAGATTTTGGGCTGAGGCGATCTCTACTGCTTGTTATATTTCTAATAGGGTTTTCTTGAGATCTGTGATTGGGAAGACCTCTCTTGAGCTTAGATTTGGTCATTCACCCAAAGTCTCTCATTTCAAGATTTTTGGTTGCAAGTGCTTCATTCTTAAACATGGCAACCTTGATAAATTTGAGTCTAGATGTTCTGATGGCATATTTCTTGGATATCCTGCTCATTCTCGTGGCTATCGTGTATTTAATGTTGACACTAACAAAATTGTTGAGACTTGCGAAGTCACTTTTGATGAGGCTAGTCCTGGTACTAGACCCGATGCTACAGGTACACAGGTTCCTGGAATTCAAGAAAGCATCTGCGTCGATGATGACTCTGACGATGAGGACCCCATACATCCTCCAGTCACTTCTGAGAGGGTTGGAGAGCCTGCTACTACTACTCCGGTTTCAAGCGAGCGGCCTCCTCCTATCTTCACCGACGACTTAAGTGGCTCTGTTCCTACCTCCACACTCGTGAGGTAGAGGCCATACGCACCGAGCTCACCTTCATATTCAATGTTGCATCCACCGAGCGATGATTGGGGATCTTCAAGAGCGAGTCACTCACTCCGTGTTTATTTCTCCCGATTCTCATGCACATTACTTTTGTCACTTCTTTTGAACCGAGATATCACCCATGCTTTATCGATGCCTCTTGGGTCAATACCAAGCATGAAGAGTTTGAAAATTTTGAAAGAAACAAAGTATGGACCTTAGTTGAGCCTCTTTCTGATTCTCATGTTATTGGAACAAAATGGATTTTTAAAAATAAGCAAAGTGAGGATGGATTGATTGTTACGCAATAAGGCTATACTTGTAGCTAAAGGTTATTCAGTAGAAGGCTTAGATTTTGAAGAGACCTTTGCTCCTATAGCTAGATTGTAAGCCATTCGTATTTTATTAGCATTTGCAACATCCAAGGGTTTCAAGCTTTTTCAAATGGATGTTAAAAGTGCTTTCTTAAATGGTTTCATAGAAGAAGAGGCCTTTGTCAAGCAACCACCTAGTTTTGAAAATCATAAGTTCCCAAACCATGTTTTTAAACTCGCAAAGCCTTGTATGGATTGAAGCAAGCTCCTCGAGCTTGGTATGATAAACTTAAGAGTTTCTTGCTTGAAAATAATTTCAAAATGCGAATGGTTGATAAAATCTTGTTCACTATCGGGCATGGCGGTGATTTCTTATTGGTTGATTTATGTGGATGATATCATATTCGGTGGTTCTTCTCATACTTTGGTGTCAGTTTTGATTCTATGAGCGGGGAGTTCGAGATGAGCATGATGGGAGAGTTGACATTCTTCCTTGGTCTTCAAGTTAAACAAGCGAAAGAAGGCACCTTCATTCACGAGTAAGTATACAAAGGACCTTCTTGGCGCTTCAATATGGGAAGCGGTAGGCCAATGTCTACTCCCATTACCACAACCACCGTCTTTGGACCACGATGAGTATGGAGAGCAGTGGACGGAATGACTACCGTAGCATGATTGGCTCCCTCCTCTACCTCACAGCGTCGAGGCCGGACATACAATTTGCTGTATGTCTGTGCGCTCGCTTTCAGGCTTCCCCTCGTGCTTCTCATCGTCAAGCAGTACGTCGTATCTTTAGGTACCTTCAAGATACTCTTGACTTCGGGCTCTGGTATTCTTCTTCTTCTGCTCTCTCAATTCGAGCATTTTCTGATACTGATTTTGCGGGGTGTAGAGTGGATAGGAAGAGTACTTCCGGCACGTGTCATTTCTTAGGCACATCCCTTGTTTCTTGGTCTTCTAGAAAACAGTCTTCTGTTGCACAGTCCACAGCCGAGGTCGAGTATGTAGCTGCAGCTAGTGGTTTCTCTCAGGTTCTCTGGATCTTATCCACGCTGCGGGACTATGGGTTATTTTTGGGAAGTGTTCCTCTTTTCTGTGACAACACTTCTACCATAAACATTGCCAAAAACCCAGTGCAATATTCAAGGACTAAACACATTGATATTCGATATCATTTTATTAGAGACCATGTTGAGAAGGGTGATATTGTGCTTCACTTTGTAGAGTCAGAACAACAACTTGCAGATATTTTCACTAAAGCACTTGATTCTTCTCGTTTTGCTACTTTGCGGGGAGAATTAGGGGTTATTAGTCCTCTTGGGCTGTTTTGACAGGGAGTTTGCTTTTTTTGCATTCATTGTATCATAATGCATTTTAAAATTCAAATTTTTTGCATTGTATTATAAACTTGTGGAGCTTTGATTATTATCTTTGTATGGCATGTTTTCATACTTTATACCTTGCCATGTCCTGTGATAGTCTGCTAGACTTCTTTTATAGCTCTTCTTGTTTAGCTTAGCTTTTGCCTTGCTAGCTTTATATCTGTGAGCAAAATTGAATCAAATCATGTTTTGTTGGATCTTGTGACTAGTTTTGTTTTAGTGATCCTCTCATTTTTCATGCCATGTCATATAGGTTAAATTGAGCTTTGAACTGAGTTTGAGCTGTAAAATGAGCTTTGTTAATTCTTAAGTCAAGCAAATGAAGAATGAGTTTTTATGTGCGAAAAAGCTGATCTCACCTATTCTTTCTCATGAGAGTGCTTGCCATTGCACTAGGCATGAACTCAGGGGGAGTTTTGGATGACCTAGACCATTCTTTTAAGCTTCATGCTTGAGATGGTCGCGGTAAGGCTTGAGATCTAGCACATTGCTATATAATATATATATATATATATATATATATCATTTTCAGCAAAATACTCAAATATGCTAAGTGCTTGATTAAATTGCTTCTTATTTGAACTCTTAATGCTCAAAATGCCTCAGTTTCTGGTTTCTGGTCTCCATTTTACTTATAGACATGGCTTGACTCATTTTTGGATACCTTGGTGAAACTATGATATTGAGCAACTTATCATGGTATCAATTCATTTAATCTCAGATTATTGCTATTTTGGTCTTAGCTTTGCAGTACATAATTTGCCATGATAGAACCTAGCTTCTTCACTTAATATGGTTTGGTGTAATACTTGTACTGTCTTCATGGATAATCTTCATGGCTCCTTTTGCTAAAGTTCAAAAATAAAAAATTAGCGATTCCTTCATACTCTAACTTTTTCCTTACATCTTGATGAATTCATTGTCAAAGGGGGAGAAAGATTAGAGAAAATGTGGTTTTTAGAGCTTTTTGGAGTCATAAAGGGAAATACATTTTCTGAAAATTGGTTATCATTGTGAGTGGATTCTCTTGGTCTTATTGCCTTTTCTGATTATATTTGCAAATCTAGAAGACTCACGATGATCATAGGTCAAATAGAACATTTGTTCTTTCATATGGACCGAAGTGAGATTTTTGTCTACTTTTTGGAAATTGAAGCTTTTTGTGCTCCCTTTGCCTTATCTCGCTTGCCTATGCTATTCTGAAGCCAGTTTGGTCGTTTCCTAAGCTTTCTTTTGCTTATGGACCAAGTTGTGCCTTTGTGCGAAAACTACGAGTATTTTATTTTTCAAACCACTTAACTACATTTTCTGGGAAATTGCCAATGTGTTCATCAAGGGGAAGATTGTGGATATCGTGGGGATATGTGCATGATCTTAGAGTGATGAGTTAATTGGCAATAGCGTTGTTGGTTTGACGAATCTCGCGTTTTCGAAAAACTTCAGTGCTGTCAGGTCATTGGCGGTCAGACCGACCAAGCCGCCGGTCAGACCGGTCGTGTGGCAGTCCGACCGGCAATGCTTGCCGGTCCGACCGGCCATATTTGATGATGGAGTTTGGGGCTAGGCCAAAAATAGGTTGTGTAGGCATGAGAGGGGAGTCTCCTGGATGTGATCACATAATTTTTGGAGCTCCCAGTTAAAAGTTCTATCCAGTTGAAAATTGCAGAGATGTTGTGTATTTTCGAGTTGAAAATTGGCTAAGTCTTTTGGGGCGGTCCGACCGGCATGGTAGGGCGGTCAGACCGGCTTCCACTTGGACTTCGGCCATTTTGGCATTGTTGTGTTTTGATGATATCTATTGTATGAGTTTCACTGCTTTATTGTTGCATATTGCATTGTTGAGCTAACGTGGGTCAACTTGTGAAGAACTTATTCCCAGAGACGATTTCTTTGTCTATTGCTGTGCAGGTGGTTTGCAGGTCAACAACATCAACGGTGAGGTGGATCAGGACTAAGCTTGGAGAGCTGAGGTCCAGAACGATCATGGATGCCGGGTGAGGTCATGTGACTCAAGCATGGTGCAGAATGGACTAGATGGATCAAACGAGCAGTTCGTTGCAGCTGGTTGGATCAAGCGGCGAGGGGGTCGGCGCAAGTGCCTTGGAGGCTCCGATAGGATTCGGACGGGAGAGACTTGCCGACATGATGAGAGTCGCTGATCAACCTACACGTGGTGAAACAGGCGATTGCTTCAACAGATGTGTGTGTGTGGGTCCCATTTGTGTTGGGTCTTAATGGGAGCCCATGAGAGAAACCCTAGCCTCTCCTATAAATAGAAGGGGGAGATGGAAAAACCCCCCAAGCACTCCAAGTACTTAAGCACTCATTTGCAAAAACCCTAGTGAGGGTTAGGGTTTGGAGAGGAGAGGAGAGGAGAAGAAATTTATGTGTGTGCTTTTGGATTGAGCTCTTGTCCTCCTTGAGGGAGTGGCTTTGTAAGCAACATCTTGAATCATTCCATCTATGGATGTTTGTTCAAGGATGAAGTCTCATTTGCTTTTTTCTCTCTTTTGATGATTTTGGTGCTTCCTTGATCCGGGTGTTTATTCTTGGTCTCTTGACCGATTTTACCTTACTATGATGTGTGGGAATACTCCTAGAATCATCTAGATCATCAATCCCCCACAAGCATGTTTTGGATCAAGATTTCCTTATTTCTAGGTTTTGAACACTTCTTTTTGTAAAACCTAAAGAGATCGATTATTTGAAGTGGATCTGGACGATCGTCGCTAGAAATAGGTCTCAGATATCCTTAGGAAGGTGTGCTCTAAATTTGGTCAAGTTTCATAGGTTGAATCAAAAGTTAGACCAATTTTCGTTTTGGATTTGGGCTTTGTGTGCTACCTCTGGACTAAATCGATCTGACGGATTTCTCAGCGCCGGTCCGACCGCCTGACAATCAGACCACCAATTGAGCGCCGGTCCGACCGCCAGGCAGTTAGACCGCCAGCACTACACCGGTCCGACCGGCCCAGTGAGATCAATTCTCCATTATTGAGTCTTGTGGTTAAGGGGGTAATCGAATTCAGCACAAGGCTTTCTCTGTGCATTTACTGATCTTCTTAGCTTTCATAGCTAAAGAAGAAAAGTGCGTGTTGAATTTGATTAAGGCGAAAATCGAGAAAGCGCCTATTCACCCCCTATAGTAGCCTTTACGGTCCTACATTTTTTTACTGTGTGTACTAGCTACTGATCACAGGACTAGTTCAGAAGTACGCAGAGGATTTGGGGGTGTTACTCTCGGGTCCGACAATTATATACTTTTCAAGATCCCCTTATTTCGGTGCTATTGGGTCAAACTTATATAGGGTGTGAAGGTCGACAAGTACAACGTCACTACTATGCACCTCGAATGTGTCGGATACAAGGACGAACTATTCGTACTCGCTAAGCAAGTTGTTCAAGTTTTTTTATGTAAAAGACCAGGTAAATAAGAACCTCCACATAGTTCTTCATGAAAAAGAATGATTGTTGTAGTTGAGAATGTCGTGGATGAGGAAGAGTATAATTAATTTAACGAGTTGCCTCCTTTCGGAGACGACATCAGGCTCGAGGAAGAATTGAGTGAGGAAGCTAACTATATGCTTTTCGATTATCGCGAAGGGTTGTTTTTAAAACAATATAACCAAGGGTAATGAACACCTATTTGAAAAATTATTCTATTGTAATTAAGAAACTAGGCACATGTAATTAAGGAATTATTCCATTGTAATTGATTCACTAATTAAGAAATTATTCCATCTGTGACTGTATCTGCTTTCTTGTTTTTAGAGGGCATGGTTAGCATTTCCTAAGGCTAGCCGAAAAACAGAATAGTAATTTTTCGGATATAGAAGTAAGTATGACAGACGGTTTAGTGTAACACACCGTCTGCGATATATGTAGCATAGCGATTCCTAATTAAGGAGCCAAAAATTTTACCTCCCGCGTACGCTTCTAAAAATTCCCGCGTTGAGCATGACAGACGGTTCCGTAATAGAACTATTTGTGACACTTATCACACACGGTTCTTAAACATAACCATCTAGGATATGGTCTCTTATTGAAGACGGTCCTGGAATAGAACCGTCTGTGACACGCCTACGACTAGGGGTGGTCGTAGCTTGCCTACGACTATAGAGTTGGTCACAGACAGTTCTATAATATAACCGTACGTGATAAGCTACTTTACCACGATCACCCATCCCCTAGTCTTAAGCATATCACAGATGGTTCTTTAATATAACCGTCCATGATATATGATATCACAGACGGTTCTGTGACGTACATTTATAAATAGGGGGCTCTGCTAGGGTTTGTGTCCTTACTCCTCAAAACTTCTTTCCAGGTTTGCGTCATTACTCCTCAGGGCTACTCTGCGACCTCCGATTGACCACCTTCCTGCGCTGGCGTCATCCCTCTGCGACCTCCGATTGACCTCCTTCCTGCGCCGGCGTCATCCCTCTGCAACCTCCGACCACCTTCCTCGCCAGTGTCTTCCCACTACGACCACGACGACACCGCCCCTGACCTCGACGACGCCTCGTTCCCCCGACCTCGACTACCTCTTCGTCCACGCCTCATGTCAAAGTACGATAACCGCTTTGGATTGTGCTAGAAGAAGTTTCAAATTGTGCTATTTTGATTGAGTCTAGCTAGCACTGAGAGATATTCTATGTTAATCTTGCGAGATAGCAAGTAAACGAGATGGCGTCCGCATCGTCTTCCCCGCCGTCATCGACATCGCCGAATGCGTTAGGATCTCCGAGGAAAGTGGTACCAAAGCCGCAAGTCAGAGGAAAATCAAAAATGCTTGTGGGCCGAATGACCATCACGGCCGTCAGTCCCTCTGGGGTCCCTCTACTTCTCCAGAAAGCGACAGTAGCATTCCGGACCACTTGCGGTATACTTGCAAGGGAACGGGTCCCCGTCACTACACAAAAACGGAAGGATGTGACGAACGAAGAGAATGCGTAGCTGTGGACCAAAATTACAACGTCGTTCAAGACCCCACCAGAATTCTCCGAACTCATGCAACGGCATGTGTTCCTCCCAATGGCGCAAACTTAGAAGACCTTCAAGAGCAAGCTTGTCATGGAATATGTGAACAAGGATCAGACGCCCTACACGAAGTATAGTTTCATGTCGTCGGATACATGGGATGCCTTTGTGCAGATGAAGACAATAGACGAATATCAGTAGCAAAGAGTTGCGCAGAAGGCAATATAGGTACAAAACATTCACCCCCACAGACTCGGCATCGCTCGGTACGCGGTTAAAATCCCAGAGTGGATGTGTCAGGATGATCTGGCAATCCAGTCAGAAGTCTCCCCGCCATTTGCCGATATCACAGATGAGCGCGCTCAAAACTGATTAAGAGCGAGGGCCAAAGCCACGTCGTTACACGCCATCGCTTTCGCAAACCCAGCAGGCGAGGAAGTGTGCCAACGCATGGTAAGATATATCGAACTGCCTAGTTTTTAATAAGTCTATAACTTCGTAGGGTCTAATATAACATGATGGTCTCTTGTAGCAAACATTGAGTATTGAATCATCTCAAGGCTCCGTCGAACCAGTCAAGGAGAAGGATATACTATCCACGGCCCTGGGAAACAAGGAGCACCCAAGTCGCACTCGGGGCCTTGGGGTTTATGTACCTTGAAAGTATGGATTCCCACATGACTCCAAGGCGTATAGGTGTCGGAAGAGATCCAAGTCTGAGCGTGAAGAACAGTGGAAAACGGAGTTTAAAGAACATTAATGCACAATTTCAAACACAAATAACAGCACTACAAGAACAAATGAATCAAATCCTCAATCGGTCGCAAGATGCCCCTGTGATTTTGGTAACGAGTCCCCCTCCAAATCGGAGTAGTGTCGCGTCACGCTGCACTTTACGAACTTGGCGACACTCAATTACCTATCGATCTCATCTAGGTAATGTACATATCTGGGATGCTCCAAAGATAGACCCGTAGGATGCCTTAGCTAATTATGTATCGTTTTGTAGGTGCCCACGCCCTATACCTATCGATCTCATCTAGGTAATGTACATATCTAGGATACTCCAAACATAGACCCGTAGGATGCCTTAGCTAATTCTGTATCGTTTTGTAGGTGCCCACGCCCTATAGGCTCCAAGTCTTTGGTTGGGTCATTCATGTTGAGGCTCGGCGAGGGGTTGTGTTTCCATGCCACGAATAGATAGTGGTGCACGGTGCCCAGCTAGCGCAGGGTTACGCCAAGGTCTAGGTGGACATGGCACATGATAATTTGAAGTCTATCCCGCAGGAGAAGCGCTCGAACGAAGACATCATAACACTAGGGGATGACGTGCACACTTTTGTCCAGTGGCCCAAGAGGGACATTGCCCTGGACCCTGTAGTGCCGCTTGAGAAGGCCTCCGTATCCCCTACCATGGAGATGGCGCTCGTGGAGATGGCAACCGTGGAGATTGCGCAGAAGAAACAAGAAAAGGTTGTTGAGTCATCTTCCAAGAAGACAACTAGCACGCGAGGCGTTACTACCGAATCGAAAAAGATTAAGGTGCCTCACAAGCCCGGGTTGTTCTCCCTCGGAATGTCGTTTGTCTCCCACACAATATTATGCAATATTGGTTTGGCTTGCCAGACTTTGCATGGTAGTATATCACGGTAGACACGTGAGGCGAGGAAAGGCGGCCTATCAGTTCACCGTCGGCTACAATGAGAACGATTTCCACCACAAGCCGGGCTACTTCGTCCTGTGCTTCAAAGACTTATTTGATCTATTCAGCCTCGACACCCTCGACACCTCAGTTCTCGATGCTGGACACTTTGTAAGTGTGTACAATCAAGTTCTACATTCACACAATACCGATAAATGTCATAACTCATTGCTTATGTACAGATACATGATGCAACAATGCTGGCGATGGTGACAACCAGTGGGTTTCCTCGACCCACATTTGATCTCAGAGCAATGCATCTGCGAAGACGTAAAATACGTCAAGAAGTACATAACGAAGGTATTGCATACTCATAGCGACAAGGACTTCATACTGGTGCCCTACAACTAGGGGTAAGTGCTTCACTGCTTGCTATACAAATTTTATTTGTTCTTTATACGCAACACAAACTTGGGTTTAATGACCAAACCGACATACATGAGTAGGTGGAACTGGGTCCTTCTAGTCATTGTACCAAAGTGGAACAAGGTAATATACCTTGATTCTCTAGTCAATAACAAGCACAACTTCACCCTTGTACAAAAATTACTCGACATGTATGCTCATTTCCTCCATACATAACTCAATTGTAGTCTTCGTTCATTTGAAATGTCTAAGGATGACTTTTTAGAATCACGTAGGTCGTTTAACACCTATGTTGCAGAGGGAGGGATACACAATGAACCAGGCGCCAAACTGCCACACAGGACGCGATTTCCGGTACCTGTTCACACTTTGTAACCTGACATCTCGAACTGACTATACCTATATCCTATATCATACTTCTATTTTTGCAGTGCCACCAGCAACTACGTCAAAGCAACATCTATGCATTCTGTGTTTGTCGTCATATGCTAGAAATTACGAATGCTAAGCCGAACAATTCAGAGGTCAATCTCTTAATAATTGTTTCGTAATTATGAATTTACATATATATGCTTACTACTTTACTCTTGCTAGCGACAGGGCATAAAAATACTAGAAAATAGCTTCGATCTGGACTTACTTGTGGAAGTTCGAGGACGGCTCGTCACCTTCATAATGGGGGAGATCAGTAACAATAATGGAGAATTTCACCACAGCGACTCTGATTTATTGTAATTCACTTTGAGATGTAATCAAATCACTTTGTAATTAGATCATTAAAGTGACTTGTAATTGATATTGAGTTTGTAAATCACTTTGAGTTGTCTATATCAAATCAATTGTGATATATCTGTTTTCTACTTTCTTGTTTTCAGAGGGCATGGGTAGCATTGCCTAAGGCTAGCTGAAAAATTAAAACATATTTAGGTATAGAACGAACTATCACAGACGGTTTTGTGAAATAAACCGTATGTGAATGATACTCACAGACAGCTACTACTAACAACCGTCTATAATATGTATGCAATCACAGACGGCTACTACTAACACCCATGTGTGGTATATATACAATCACAGATGGCTACCACCAACAACCGTCCGTGGTATGTCAAATATCACAGACGGCTACTATCAAAAATCGTCTTTGAAGACCTACTATCACAGACGGTTTTTTTTTTGTATAAACCGTCTGTGATAGTAGACCTTCACATATGGTTTCCACACAAACCGTCTATGATATCCCACATATCACAGACGATTTTTGGTAGAAACCGTCTGTGAAGTCCTACTATCACACATAGTTTTCACCAAAAACAGTATGTGATATGACTTTTCACATACAGCTCACAAACCGTCTGTTATTACAGACACATAGAATCAGACAGTTTAGAAACCGTCTGTGATGATGGTTTGGAGCCGTCTGTGATAACCCTCTTTGCTGTAGTGTCGAGTTTCTCTGATGTTTACGTTTTCCAGATATATTCTACTCAAAACTAAAAGCGTATTTTCTATTTCTTTCAATTTTCATTTAAAACTGACAAGTGGGGTCCACTTGTCAGTGACACGGTTTATATGAATAGCGCATGGACCCTCGGTCCATGCGCTCAGTCCACAGGTCCATGGACCAGGGCACACTACGCACTTAAGCCATGGGGCCCACATGTCAGCGACTTATTAGGAATACCAATTCGTTTTAATCTTTTCTTTAATCTAATGATTTGGTCCCACGTGTCAGCAACTCATCAATAACTTAACTAATCATTTAAACCTTGATTTGTCCTAATGACCGAGATTACGTTCTTAATGGCGCGCTACGGTGCTGGTCCGTTTTGGACACAGTAGAGCCGTGCGGTGGCGCCCGTGCCCGCCCTCGTTGTCGGCGTGGTGGTGCTCGACGATGCTAGGAAATGCCCAAAATTGGATCCCTGCATGCATGCACACCTACCAGCACCAACTGTAAGGCCTAAGGTGGCTTCTAGCGGTGGCGCGCCGACGTTGAGTGGCAGCTTAGCTACGTCAACATGCAAACGAGCTACGCTTTCAACTAAGGATCGCACGCATAAGAACCTAAGGGCTACTAGGGTTATACCAAAAGTGATGATGGCGTTCGAGGAGGTGCGAGGTGGGTTGTCGACGGTGAGCCAAAGCGGCGAGTGAGCTTCATGTGGAAAGGCGATCGTAGAAGGAGATCGTTGTCTAGTGGTCGGGAAGCTTGAAGATGCTCAGGTGTTGCTCTAGGCGAAAGGAATTTACTCGAGGTGCCTTGTAGCTCCGGCGATGCTTAAGGCGGTGGTTCTGGCCGGAGATGAAGAAGAAGAGGCGATTTGGGAGCTACGGAGGATTACAAGCGAAATCAAGTGAGGGAAAGACTTAGAGTCTCGGAACACGTCATGGCGAGAAGGGTCATACAAAACCCTTCACGACATTGGGGATGAAGGTGATGGCCTTGCAGCGAAATGGCATTCACGCTCTCCGAGCTCAATAGCTCGATTGAGTGGAGGAGAAAGCGAGTGAGTGGGCGCACGAGTGAGGAAAAGAGATAGAGAAGCTCGGGGCTGATTTTATAGGCGGAGTGGTAGTGAAATGTGAGGGAGAGGCCTGGGCACATGCGGGCAGATGGCGGAGCTCTCGGCGTTGTACGGGTAGGGATGGGCGCGTTTGGGTAGGAGGTGGGTGCGAGGCGGCCGGGAGGTGTGTGATAAATGGTGGTGGTTGGAGTCCAAAGCCGGGGTAGCGTGGTGAGACCGTGGGCGGGCGACGACGCTCACGAGTTCTCTGGAGATCGATGCGCGAGTTGGACGATGAACAACTGCGGTGGGCCCGACCGGTGGCGAGTAGCGAGAGTCGAGTTAAGGATTTTTTTCTATTTCTTGATTTTAATTCCTGATTTTATTTACCAAGAAAATTTCTTGAAATTTAATGAAACTTTTTGTGTAGGCTTATGACCTAATGTAGTTCCTCCTGTAAATATTTGAGAGGTTATTATATTTTTGAATTACTATAGAATTCATACAAGTTTCTATTTTGTGCTTTTATAATTGTTTTCTTAACAAGATTACATATAACACTACTACAAAGAGGCTATAGCGACGGCCCATCACAGACGGTTCCTTTGTTGGAGTGCATGCATGCTATGTTTTAGCCTTGCGGGCCTATCACAGAGCGGTTCTATTTGAACCGTGCGTGATAAACAATATCCTGACGGTTACGAAATAGAGCAAATGCGTGATACCTGACAGGTTCTATTTCGAAGCAAATGCGTGATATCCTATCAGCAGTTACGAAATAGAACCGTGCAGCGATTTCTGTGCTTCATATAAATTGGCCGAGACATCCCTCGGCCGCCTTTGCTTTGTGTCTACCACTTCCCTTCCCCGCCTAGCTCCTCATCACTGCCTTTGTGTATACGCTCCAGCGCCACTTCCTGCCCTAGCTCCTCCAACTGCGCCACTTCCACGCCTAGCTCCTCACTTTGCCGTGTCTACCGCTCCAGCGCCACTTCCCTGCCCTAGCTCCTCCAACTGCGGCTCCTCCTCTATCTTGGTATGAGCACATGATCTTGCACCGTCAATGTTGGAATAAATAATATTAGCCACTGCAAATCTTAGTTTTGAAACCTTATAACTAATGAACTAAAATTTGACTTAGGAGTGGTAACTTAATAAAATTGAATTAGGTCTAATAATCACTAAAATTTGAGTTAGGATAATTAATTGGCTTAAAAAATAAAATTTACACAGGTTCACGATGCGGTGGGGTTTGGAGTCAACAATATTGCATTTACTGTTCCGGTATTTTAGGTTAATAAGTGTTGTATGAGGTGATGCCTATATTTGGGTTGCATGATTGTTCAATTGAGATAGATATCGATTATCGAGAGGTAGGGATCATGGTTGTGGCCGTAGGCATGGCTACGCTATGCCACCGCGTGTGGTACATAACTAGTGAAGAGTTTTCTTTCAATAACCTTAGATACAAATGTTGGAGAATGAGTTTATATTGCACATTTTAGTTTGCTATAAATTAATCGCTAATCAATTTGACACTAATTTGTTACATGCGTAGTGTAGATGGATCGAAGCTGGATGTGCGGTGTGAACCGTGTGAGTCAAGATTACATTAATGGCGTGGTTGCTTTTAGAAGAGCATTGAAAGGGGATATGTTGAAGAAGGGATAAATTTTATGTCTTGTCAGTGCATTGATTGCGTAATCGAAGATGTTTAACAACGCGGAGCGGTCGAGCGCACTTGATTGAAGGGTTTCAAAAAGGGTATACATGTTGGACGATCCGCGGTGAAGAGCGATTATACGAAGTTAATAATGGCGACATCGCCGAGGAAGTCAACGATTTGCGGATGTGGTGTGCTTTTGATGAGGATAGGGGCACGATGACAATCTGGATCGGATGCTACGCGATCGAGAAGAGAACTACAGTGAGAGAGAGTTTTGTAAATTCGAGGGCTTAAGGGAGGACTTGGTGAGACCTTTGTTCCTGGTACAAGCCGGAATACACAAGGTTGTCAACCGTGCTTGAAGCTACTGAAATTGAAGGCAAGCAATAGTTGGTCCGATAAGAGTTTCACGGCGTTGTTAGGTCTCTAGCGGACATCCTTCGGAGAAAGCGTGTTGCCCGGCACCACCTATCAAGCAAAGAAGGTTATTTGCCCATTGGGAATGGAAGTAGAAAGAATACATGCATGTCCGAGCGATTGTATCCTCTACAGTAAAGAGTATGCGGACATGCATTATTGTCCGTGTGCAAAGCATCCCGATACAAGCGTCAAAATCTTGCTAAGGTGAAGCAAGGACCTCCTGCTAAGATGTTGTGCTAAGACACCTGCTGATTACGCCCGATGGAGAAACTTGATCGGAGCTTGAAGAGTTCGGTGCGGAACAGAGAACATAAGGTTAGGGTTGAGTGCGGATGGAATGAATCCTTTCGGTAACATGAGCGGCCGACATAGCACTGGCAGTGAATCTATGTATGTACAACCTTCCTCCTTGGCTCTGTATGAAGCGGAAGTACATTTTGATGTCACTACTTATCCAAGGGCGAAGCAACACAGGGAATGATATTGATGTGTACCTAGCACCATTCTTTGGAAGATCTTGTGACCTTTGTGGAGCGAAGGGTGCAGTATGGGATGCGTACAAGCGAGAGAACTTCACTTTACGCGCCATGTTGTTACGCACCATCAATGATTTTCACGCCCTTGGTAACTTTGTCGGGCTTGATACAAAAGGAGCCAAAGCTTTGTCCGCCTTTGCTTAGATGCTACGGAGAGTGTATGGTTTGAACAACTCGCATAAAGCGTGTATATCGTCACCGTAGGTTCCTTCAGAGTCACCCATACCGCAAGATGAAGAAACAATTCGACGGAAATAAGGAAGGCGGTTCGACTTCAAGGGCTTTTAGTGGGAAAGAGGTCTATGATATGGTTAAGGATATCGATGTTGTGCTTGGGAAGGGCGTAAATTAAGAACCGTGAGAAGAACATCCGGAAGAAGCGGTCAATTTTTGGGACTTGCCTTATTGGGAGTACTTAGAAGTTCGCCCTTTGCATCGGCGTTATGCGTAGAGAAGAATGTATGTGATAGCTTGATTGGTCTCTTCTTTGAACATTAGTGGCAAAACAAAGGATGGTGTTAGCGCAGCGTGACTTGGTTGATATGAACATAAGGACCGAGTTAGCACGAAAGAGACCGTCTGGACGAGCGTACCTTCCCCGACTTGCTACACTCTGTCCAAGCCGAGAGAAATGAGCGGCGAGCTTGCACGGTGTGAAAGTCCGTCTGGTTACTCCGCTAACATTAAGAAACTTGTTTCTATGCAAGATTTGAAATTAATTGGTATGAAGTCGCATGATTGTCGTGTCTTGATGACACAAATGCTTCTGTTGCAATTAGGAGTATCTTGCGAACAAGGTCAAGTGGCAATCTTGAGGTGTGTTATTTCTTCAACTCAATTGCTCGAAGGTCATCGATCCCCAAGGACTAGATGCTCTGCGGTAGAGGTAGTGACGACTCTGTGTCATCTTGAGATGTATTTCCCTCCGTCATTTTTGATATCATGGTCCATCTCATTGTTCACCTTGTGAAAGAGATAAAGATATGCGACCTGTGTTTCTCGTCATATGTACCCGTTCGAGAGGTACATGGGAATTCTCAAGTCCTCGTCGGAATCGATCTCGGCCGGAGGCGACATCATCGAAGGTTATGCAGCGGAAGAGGTCATTGAGTTCTGCGTCGACTACATGGCTCGGTGGATCCGATTGGTGTGCCTCTATCTCGTCATGAGGGGAGCTGGATGGTATCGGGACCATCGGAAGGAAATCAATCACTCCGATCTGGATCGTGCGCTCAAGCCCATTTCACGGTCTTGCAACACATGACCCAAGTGTCCCGTACATCGGCGAGCACAAAGACATGAATGCATGCGAGAATCGAGACCGGTCGGAGGTTTGGATCACGAGAGAAACACAACCGTCGGTTCAACGAATGGTTAAAGGTGTGAATCACTCGGAGGTCATCAAGTGATGACATGCTGCTATGGTTGGCAAGAGGGCCACATTTTACAATTGTCACATAGCAAGGATCGACATAAATGGGTACACATTTTATCTGGCTCGGGATAGGAAGAGCACGGTCACGAGCAGCGGTGTCGCATAGATGCATTCGATCTGGATAAATTTGAGGAGCTCGTACTATGGGCAAATAGAGGAGATATGAGAGATCGACTACGTGCTTTTCAAGATCCCCTATTTGGTGCCGTTGGGTCCATCTCCCACAGTGAAGGTCGACAAATGCGGCGTCACTACCGTGGACCTCGAGCGTGTCGGATACAAAGGCGAACCATTCGTCTTGGCTAACCAAGTTGTTCAAGTCTTCTATATAACCGACCGGCAAATAAGAAGCGCCACGTAGTTCTTCATGGAAAAAGGAGGATTGTCGGAGTTGAGAATGTAGTGGGCGAGGAAGAATACAATCAATTTGACGAGTTGCCACCTTTCGGAGGCGGCATCGAGGCTCGAGTAGAACCCGTGAGGAAGCTAGCTATATCGCGTCGATCATCATGAAGAGGCTGTATTTTAATTAAAATTTAATTACTCCATTGTAATTAATTTATTTATTCCATTGTCATGTGTTAATGTGTTATGGACTTGTGATCTTTAATATTGATGTCAATGTGGATATTCATGGTAATGTTGAGTTGAATTAGATATGAACTTTTGAACTCAAACTTGTCATCATCTTTGCTTATCAACAGTTCATACATCTTTGTTGTGGGGATATCACAGACGGATCTAGAATAGAGCCGTGCAGTGATAATGAATCCTGAGCAGTTCTTTTATAAAACTTTAAGAGTGATGGATATATTACTAATTGAATGTGGTATAGATCTACAGTTTCTTAACTCATATAGGAATTCCCAGCCTTGGTTGTCCCTTGCATTGCCTAGGGAAGTTGGGATGTGACCTTCAAACTTGTTAGAATACAAAGATAGTTTGTTGGAGATTAGGGAGGGCATCGCCAAAGTTCGGTGGCATCGTTGCCTAGCATATTGGGTGAGGTTTGGAGCAGTTGCGGGGATGATGCCGGTGAGATTATTCTTGGCAAGATCCAAATATTCTAGATTGGTAAGGGAGTCTATTTTAGGAGGAATTGCACCGTGCAGCAGGTTACCAGATAGGTCTATCTTCCTTAGGATAGAATGTAGGTTACCAGGTAAACATCACAGACGGCTCTTCAAAAACCGTGCAGTGATGTTTCGCATCCTGACAGTTCTAGAGGAACCGTGCGTGATGTGAAACATCACGAGCGGTTTCTCAAGAACCGTCTGTGATGTTTACGCATCACAGACGGTTCCCTCTAGAACCGTCTGTGATGCGTGTTGACTATATAAGGTTCAGAGACGATAGGGTTTTGATCTAACCCTATCGTCTCTGAACGTCCTCTGCGCCGCCTCCCCGACCCCGGCGCCCCTCCTCCCCCGACCCCGGCGCCCCTCCTCCCCCGACCCCGGCGCCTCCCCGAGCCCGGCCGCCTCGTCTCGACGCCTCCCAGGCCCGGCGCCTCCTCCCAGACCAGCGCCTCCCGAGCAGGCCACCTCGCCACCGCCACTGCTCGGGTAAGCTCGATTCCCATGGATAGGGCGGTGGAAGTTGCTAAGGAGGTGATATATTGTGAAAATGTTGGATTGATGTTTTCCATTTAGGGTAGTTAGATTCGATATTTTTTATAGTTCGCGGTGAATTCGTCAGTAGTTGTTGCAATTTGGAGTAAAAACATCTCTCAACATAGCCACAGAACAATATAGAAGGAACACCTTCACACAACTCTCCACTCAAGATAACGAAATTGTAACAGATCGATCTTAATGGAAAGGCATCTATCCTCTAGCATTCATTCAAAGATAGATTTGGGACTTGGACAAATACTGAAATGCTTTTTAATTTAGATGGATTAATTGTCCTAGTTTAGGGATTGCATATCTTGATAGAAAGATTTATACGCGATGAGATTGACAAAATAATAATTGGACTCCCTATTGATAAAGTGTCGTGGCCAGATGGTTTTAATGGGCTTTTTCTATATAAAAACTGTTGGCATATTACCAAGAATAACTTCTACAAGCTTTGTGAGGATTTCTATGGAAATAGGATTCCACTGTAGCACATCAATAATTTGCACATCACCTTGGTGCCAAAAAAAGTTTCCCCGAAAAGTGTCAATGATTATAAGCCGATTACACTTTTGAACTCCTCACTCAAGTTACTCACACAGCTCTTGGCTGATCGACTTCAACGACTCATTCTTCAAAAAAAATTCATAAAAATAAATATGGATTTATTAAAACCAAAACGATTCAAGATTGTCTTGCATGGACTTATGAATATATACATCAATGTCGACAATCAAAAAAAATTATTATTATAAAGTTAGACTATGAAAGCCTTTGATATGGTGGAGCACATGCATCACGATCGATCAAATTACGCAAAAGAAAGGATTTGACAATAGGTGGATTAGCTAGATTAAAAATCTACTCGACTCGGAACAACCTACATTCTATTAAATTGGGTACCAGGTAAAAGCTTTCAATGTAAAAGAGAAGTGAGACAAGGTGACCCATCACCACTACTTTTCGTTCTTGCAGCGGACCTTCTACAGACAATTATAAACGAACACATAGAAGAAATCTCCTCAATTTCTTGCTTCCTTTGATAATGATGGAATTTCCCAATAGTACAATATGTTGATGATATATTAATCATTATGGAAGTCGATGCAAGACAATTATTTTGCTTGAAGGCTGCGAAAGCCAATTACAACAAGTCTTTTATAGTGCCAATTAACGTTGATGAGGATAAAATGTCTATTATGGTGTTGGCACTTCTTTTATACATATTTCATATTCTCTGCGAGTGCCATTTCATGTTTTTATGCATCGCTAATGCTACATTTTATGCTACTAACCATCCATATTTGAGATATATGTGCATAAGTGTCGGATTGCAAGAAAACACAACTTTTCAAGAGGTTTTCATGCCAAATTCACTCAAGCTGTTGTATTTCATTTCATTCACTTTTACGCATTTATTAAGAAAAATCTCTCTTGTAGTTATCGGTTCTTGATCAACATTTTACGCATCTGAAACTTGAGGTATAGTCTTAGAATGATGAAAACCTATGGAAGTAAGGCGGTGCCGATTTACTAGGTTGGCCTAGGTATCATGGGTATCCGGTCTTGACTAATATGGGTTAGCCTAGGTGACTTGAAAAACCAAGATGCTTGTTAACCTAGGTTGGTGTGGGTAGTCTCGATACTTAGGGTGCCGACTAATGCAGGTAAACACAGGAACCGTGATGATTCTTATGGTACAGCGGGCAATTTATTTTATTTTACTCGAGATGGCAAGCGTTGATTATATTTGTTTATATTTTTGTGCAATTTCCATATATTATATACTATGTAATAATTGCGTCGTAACTTATATAGATAGGAAGTAGCGAGATGGCGGAGGCACCGTCTTGCCGCCCGTCACCGAACCCGGACATGGCGAGCGCCGTCTTCGCCGCCGTCACCGCCTTGTGAGATACATAAGAGATGGTAGAGGAATATCGAAATTGCTGTGGCGGCCGACCATCACGGAGTCGGTGGCGTTAGGGTCCCTATGAGTCCCGGCATCGGTGGCGAGATTCGGACCATCTGCGGGATACTTGCAAGGAAAAGGTCCTATCACCACACCAAAGTGGAAGTCTCGACAAAAGATCGAGGCGCGTCTTTGTGGAAGACCTTTCAAGCGGGTTCACTATCGAAGCAGACATGAAGCGCGTCGAGCGGCATGCCTTGCTCTCCATGTGTCACGCGTGGAGGACCTTCAAGAGCGTTCTTGTCACGCGATGCGTGAACAAGAGTGAGGCGCCCTTCACGAAGTTTCCATTCTTGGCGCTGAAACATGGAGCGCCTTTGTGGCTATGAAGGCGGCGGATGAATTTAAGGAGCAAAGTCGGCGCACAAAGCAATCGAGCGCGAAACACTCACCCCACGGACTCGGCACGGCTGAGTGCGGCTAAATCCGCGCAATGGGAGGCGGAGGAGGAGAATCTATTTCGATATCACACACCGCGTTCCGTGCACGGTTAAGCGAGGGCAAAGTCTCGTCGATGGCGTCACTTTCCCAAACCCGGCGGACGAGGAAGTGTCCCAGCGTGTGGTAAATATGTCGAACTACCTACTTGTTTATAAGTCCATAACTTCATAGTGACTATAATAACATGATGACCTCTTGCGGCGTGAATTGATTGCCCAAACTTCGAAGGCTCCTTCCAAGAACACGGGGAGAAGGATATACTATCTACGCCCTAGAAACAAGGAGCACCGGGTCGCACGCGAGCAAGGGGTTAACGTACCTTGGGTACATGGATTATGACGACTACTTCATGTATAGAAATGCGAAGAGATCCAAGGCGAAATCGACAATCGATTGGAACCGCTTAAGGCGAAATTTCAGGGCGAGATAGCAAGTTTGCGGGATCAAGCGAATCAAGTACTCCGCAACCGATGCAAAGCCGCCCTGTTATTGCGGGAACAAGTCCTCGACATCGGAGTAGTGTCGCGTCCACGCATAATTTTGAACATGGCGACGACCAATTACCGATAGACGCATCAAGGTAATGTACATCTATGGAATGCACCAAAGATAGACCTATAGGGCGCCTTAGCTAATTGCGTATCGTTTTGTAGGGCCGACGGCTGCAAGCTCAAGCGAGGTTAGTTGGGTCCATTCCTATTGAAATTTGGCGGGGATGGTGCATCCATACCGGGAAGGAAGCGATGCGACCACGGTGTCGGTGGCGCATGGTTACGCAAGGGTGGAGGTGGACATGGTACATCAACATTTCATGGCCGTCCGCGGACATTCGCCCGACGAAGAGATCACAACACTAGGGGATGCCGTGCGATTTTATCCGATGGCCCAAGGCGGACATCGTCACGGACCCAGCGATGCCGCAATCTCGGCAGGACCATTCCTCTCCAGCGGAACCCTCCATGACTCCACCTCATATTTAGCCTCGAAGGCCACCTCGCCGGTTCCGTGGAGAAGGCGCAGAAGGAACAACAAAAGCGTGCTACCGTATCGGTTCCCGAGTCGTCTCGCGGAAAGCGGCGCCAATCGTTAAGGCCAAATCGAAATCGGCGAACATTAAGGCGCCTCCCAAGTCCCAGAATCACGGGAAGTACTCCATCGGAAAACCGTTGTGCCCTAACGCACAATTAGCCTACGCTGGATTTGCTTGTCAGGCTTTGCATGCACGGTACTTGCGGAATACCGCAAAGAAGGTGCGATCTTTGAATCACCGTCGCATACAAGGATGAGCATTTCTTCAGCGGGCGGGCAACCGTGGTGGGCTTCAGCGACTTATTCAACCTATTCAATCTCGAAGCCCTCGGCGCCTCGCTTCTACGATGTTGGACCTTTGTAAGTGTGTACAATCAAGTTCTACATTCATGTAATACCGATAAATATCGCAACTCATTGCTTATGTATAGATACATGATGAAAAATGCGGGAAGGCGCGAGCAGTGGGTTTCCTCGACCCACACGTGGTATCTATGCAAACCATCCAAGCAGACGCGACCTTCGTCGAGAACTATATAACGACGGCATTGCTTCTTCAGAATCGCAAGGACTACATACTGGTGCCCTACAACCAGGGGTAAGTGCTTCACTATTTGCTATTCAAATTTCATTTGTACTTAGGTTTAATAGTTATAGCGACATACATGAGTAGGTACCCTTTGGATCCTTTTAGTCATTATACCCAAGAGGAACAACGTGATATATCTTGATTCCCTAGTCGAAAGCGATCACGACTTGACGTGCGCAGGAATACTCGACAAGTATGATCATTTCCTCCATACATAACTCTATTGTAGTCTTCCTTCGTTTGAAATGCGAGGATAACTTTTTCAATTATGTAGTTCGTTCATCTCCTATGTTAGCCAACAAGGAAGATCTGATGGATCCAGTACCAACTAACACACATGACGAAATTTCGATGCAGCTACAACACAATAATCCTATATATATCATACTTCATAAAAATGTGTCTTCAATGACTATCGTACATATGTAATTCTATTTTTGTAGTCTGCTTGACAAAAAATGATGAGCTATGTGCATTCTCGTTTGCCATCATATCACGACAAATCATTAGTGCTAAGATGAAGAATCAGGAGGTTTGTCAATCTCGAAATAATTTTTTGTAATTGTAAATTCAAATATATATCCTTACCATTTTTCTTGACCTAGCGCGGGGTTTGATAATAGATTTACATGGACTCGTTAGCAAGAGCTCGTGGAAGTTCGAGGCGCTATGCACCTTTATCATGGCGAAATAGTTAACAAAGGAGAGTTTCACTCCATCGCCGACCAGATTCACGCAAACAATTGACTTAATTGTAATCCAATTGTACAACTATAGCAAAAATACTTCAACAAATTCGATCTTTATTAATTTATTTTGAGTAATGGTCAATTTGAGTTGTCAACAATTGATTCTCTGCGATGTATCTTTTTTGTACATGCTTGTTTTGAGAGGGCATGGCTAGCAATTCTGGTGGCCAAAAAGCAAACAATGTAGCTATGGTGCGCTCGGTACCACGAGCGGTTTTATGTTGAAACGCGTGCATGAAACTATTACCACGAGCGGTTTCAACATAAAACCGTGCGTGGTAATAACTTTCCTGACGATTTTAAAATAAACCGTCGTGATATAGACATATCACGACGGTTTACTTTAAAAACCGTGCGTGATAACTCACTATCACGAGCGGTTTTTAAAGTAAACCGTGCGTGATATGTCTAATATCACGACGGTTTTAACGTAAACCGTCGTGATAACCACTATCACGGGCGGTTTACTTTAAAAACCGTGCGTGATAAGTAATTATCCTGACGGTTTTAAAGTAAACCGTCGTGATAAGTGGTTATCACGAGACGGTTTCGTTAAAAGCATGCGTGATAAGTGTTATCCGAGCGGTTTTGAACCGTGCGTAGTAGCGCTTGTTATCACAGACGAATAAATATAGGCGGTTGGAAGCAAATGCGTGATGACGATTCGAACCGTCTATGATGACGTGTTTTGTAGTAGTGTAAAAGTTTTGGTGAATTGTTCCATAAGTCTCTCATTTGAAAATTTTACTTTGTTTTATCTATTTCCTTTTTAGCAACCTTTTTTTGTAGTTCATGTTTTTTTAATTCAAAAACCAAATTTAAATATGGTATATTTCATACGCAATTTATCAAAATGATTTCCCTAATGCATTTATATTACATAATCCTAGAATTCAGATTTTGGGATGTTACAAGTATAAGGGGCGCATGGGGCTACCTTTTATAGGGCGAGGGTGTCTCCAGGATAATGTGCGGTGCAAATGACCGGTGCAAAAAGGGGGATAAGCGCTGGGATGAACGCGGTGGGCTGGAAGGATAAGAATGGCGGTGATGGTGTAGGAATAGTGGGCCATTTCGGCCGGATTCGAGCGAGCTTCTTGTGACGAAAATGTGACGGTGGTGGTGTGAGGAAAAAGAAGAAGAGAGGAAGAAGGAGGCTTCGAGTAGAGTGGGGTGGAAATGAGAAGGAGGAGAGAAGGAGAGAGTGAGGTGACGGTGGGCCCGAGTTGTTCGTGAGAGAGAGCGTGACTAGGCCATGTTGGCTAGGAGAGGAAATGGGCGAGAAAAGGGATTTCGTCCCAATGGAGAAAAGGGATTTTAATTTGATTTTGAATTTCAAAAAAGGCAACAAATAAAAAAGGGCTTTTAGAAAATAGAAAATAGAATTTAAAAAATCTAGAAAAAATCTAGGAAATTACTTGAGTTATTTTGAACTTAATAAAATTATTTACAACTTAAATTGGCTTTTAATTTGTACATAAATTATTTTAAATTTCTGAAAAATAGGAAAACCCTTTTTTAATCCAGAAAATTCAAGAAATTAATTAATTTTTTATTTTCAACTTTAAATCCGAGAATATACAAGAAAACTCGATAAATTTTCATTTTGACTTTAAAACCAGGAAATTCTAGAAAAACCAAGAAAACTCTTTTAAAACTCATAAAATCCAATAAAATAATAACTTTATTAATTTTAATTTTTGGTAACAAAATTTTAGGTTGTTATAGTTGACTTGTGGGACATAGCTGGCGCTGGTGAGAGAGGCTGGTAGACGACACTGGTAGAGGAGGAGGAGGGGAGGAACACTTATGAGAAAGGGGGAGGAGGGGTGAAGGCGGCGTTGGTAAGGTTGACCAGCAGATATGGCCGGTGACAAGAAGGAAAGCGGGAGGAGGAATAGAGGAAAAATTATCCAAAATGGCAAATGATGCATTTACACATCCTATAGTGGCAAATAATTGATTACATTTATGAGTGGTGGCAAATAATTGATTACATTTATGAGTGGTGGCAAATCCTAAAACTACGACTATGGATATGATTGATTTTCCCAATTATAATGGATTTTTCTGATAGTTCGGGATGTAAAATAGACTCGTTCCTTTGCAGTGATATGATGCTATCTTGTTGAACATACAATTTTCCGGTGCTATTGTTTATCCCTCTTTGCAAGAGAAACCCGATCAAGGGTTGCAGGGTAACCAGGAAGCCATGCAGCGACGTTGGACATGCACACTACTGTATGCACGTACAAAAAGTAGTGTTCAAGGATGCCAGATAGCTTAGCTAGCAGCTACTTCGCGCATGACTCGGGAATGAACGGTGTGGCGCAAAGCAGCAGCGGCGACTTGCGGCGCACACCGAGGCCGGCCGCCTCCGTCATGTCCAGCTCGGCGACGCCCTCCGGCAGCAACCAGTCGAAGTGGTAGAGGAGCTGCACGAACGTCATCTCCAAGACGGGGAGCCCATAGGAAATGCCCGGGCACATCCTCCGGCCGGCGCCGAACGGCAGGTAGTCGTAGCTGCTCCCCATGAAATCGACGGCGCTATCCTCGAACCGCTCGGGCTTGAATTCCTCGGCGTCGTCCCAGTACCTTGGATCCCTCCCGATGGCCCACGCATTCACGATGACGCGGGACCTCGCCGGAATCATGTAGCCGTCGACATCACACGCGTCGACGCTCTCCCGAGGCACCAGGAGTGGCACCGGCGGGTGCAGCCGGAGGGTCTCCTTGATGACGAGCTTCAGGTACGGGAGGCTGCTTGCCTGGATGTGGCCCTCCGTGACGGCCGCCCTGCCACGGAACGCCTCCCGGATCTCGCCCTGCAGCTTGTTCATCACCCTCGGGTTCCGCATCAGCTCCGACATGCCCCAATCCAACGACGACGCCAACGTGCCCGTTCCGGCCGTAAACATATCAAAAATGACGGCCTTGATGCTGTTTTTGTTTAGGTGGAACCCGAAGCTGCCTTTCTCTTGCAAGCCGATGAGCACGTCGACCAGGTTCTCCTCGGCGGCCGCCTCACCGCACCTAGCCTTGTCGTCCCGGATGCCTTTCCTCTCCTCTATGACCTCCTCCAGGGTGGAGTCCACCGTCCTGTGGACGCCCTCAAGGGTGCGCCGCATGCCGGTCGCCGCGGCGAGCACGGACCGCCAGGTCGGGAAAAGGTCGGGGATTTTGAAGCCGCTGGCCAGCGCGACCCCAGCCTTGATCGCCGACAGGAACTCCTCGGCGTTCCTCTGCTTGTTCCCGAACGACGCGCGGGATACGATGCTGATCGTCAGGCGGTAGAAAATCGCGCTGAGGTCCACCGGCGTCGATGGCCCGGCCGCGCGGATGTCTTCCACCTGACTCGTCAACTACACAAACATGTCAGCAAAATATAAGACTTCTCTTTTAGATGAATGTGTTAGCTGATTAGCTCAAGATCGACCCACTCACCTCTTGTTCCCTGATGTGCCGGAAGGAGAGGACACGCTTTGGGCTCAGGACTTCGGCAGCGCAGAGCTGCCGGAGCTTGCGCCAGTAGTCGCCGGACGGCGAGAAGAGGATGTCGGCCCAGCCGTAGAGCACGATCTCCCCTGCTAGGAGCTTAGGGCGGGTGGCGAAGTTGGCATCGTGCGTCCTGAGCACCTTGCGGGCCATCTCCCTGGACGACACGACCATGAGCGGGGTCTCGCCAAGCTGGAGCATCATGAGCGGGCCGTGGACGCCGGCGAGGTCCCTGAGGGCGCGGTGCGGGAGCACGTTCACGAGATGGTGCATGCTGCCGATGACCGGCAGCTTCCATGGGCCCGGCGGGAGCCTCACCTTTGGCCGGAGGGAGCTTAGGATCTGGAGTACAATGACGGCGACGACGGAGAGGAGGAGAGATTGGTACAAGAGCTCGCCCATGGTTATCTCTAGCTTTCGGAGTAGAGCTCGACTGTTCTCTGATTGCCTAGCTACTTGTGAGCTGCTCGGCGTGCATGTGGATGTGGGTGTGTATGACTGTATTTGTAATGCAACAGATGCAGTGGGTTAACTCCTTGCCTAGCTATGGTTATTCAAACAAGGTTAATTTGATCGATTCCTTGCTTGGTGAAATAAACACGCAATATAAACTTCAAAAATGCCATATATACGACCTATAATTTGTATTTTTCTTCAGTCGGCCGGCTGGATCTTATATATATACTTTTGCGGAACATTCCATGCATGCATGGCCAAAATGGAGATAATGCCCCAACTTGACTGCCTCCACCGGTAAGCTAGACCCATACAGAAGGAAACGTCTCACGAGCCGTTGAATACAGCTTCGAGTTCCATTATATATAGAAGCTAGTACACAAAGGCTAGCTAACTAACGAGGTCCAGTCCGAAAATAAATCCTACCAGATCTCCTTACCTTTTAGACATTTGCTTGACACCTTTCAAATCATGGCATATGGATATGCAAAAAGATGGTTGATTTATAGTACTACATGACATGGAATTTAAAATCTAATATAAATCTAAAAATAATAAGGTCTTGTATTATTTTCTTCTGTCCATCTCCCGAAAAGAATCGGCCAAAGTAACCTGATGACTCGTTCCACGCGCGCCCAAACGAGAGATGAAGTCCTGACGAGACGCTACGGCGCCGTATGTAGCATTGACAAGAAGAGGTCGTGACTCGCGACCTACGGATTTGTCTTCACTACTACAAATTAAACTATAGAAGAAGACATCTCATTACATACAGTTCTTTAAAATAAATGCGTAATAATTTTTTTTGGAATCGCTTTGTGATATGAATCTATCACAGACGGTTTGTAAATACAACCATCTGTGAAGTATCACAGACGATTCTGCGCAAAAACCGTCTATGATACTCTCAGTCATCACAAACGGTTCTGGTTAAGAATCGTTCTGCGCAAAAACCGTCTGTGATACTCTTAGTCATCGCAAACGGTTCTGAGTAAGAACCGTCTGTGATATGCTCACAATATATAATCCCTGGTCCCGACAGACCCCCTGTCCATTCCCATTTGAGCCGCCACTGCGCCAACTTGGAGAGGAGAAGGAAGGGAAGAAAGGAGGTAGGAAGGAAACGGAAAGGATCAAAGAGAGGAGGAAGAGAGGAGATCTCGTGGGATATTGGTCGTGAGCTCTGAGGGTAACAATCTATACATAACCCTTTATATTTGCTCTAGGTTAACCACTAATAAATTTTAGTATGTCTGGTTAATAGTTAGAGTACTTGCGGTTTATTAATATAATTTAATACTAATTTGTTACGTGCGTAGTGTAGATGGACTGAAATTAGATGTACGTTGAGAATCATGTGAGTAAAATGCTGATAATGGCATGTTTGCTTTTAGAAGAGCCGTGGAGCGGGATATGTTGAAGAAGTTGATAAAATTTATGTATTATCCATGCATTGATTATGGTAATATGAAAATATTTGACAACTGGCGCGAGATAGAAGCTCACTTGATTGAAGGGTTTTCAAAAGGAAATACATCTTTGGACGATCCACGATGAAGAAGCGAGATCATACGAGAAGTTAATAATAACGACATCGCCAAGGAAGTCAACGATATGCGGATGTGGACTATGCTTTTGATGATGATAGGTCGCATGATGACAATCTGGATCGGATGCTACATGATCGAAGGAACTACAATGAGAGAGTTTTGTAATTTCAAGGGCTTAATGGAGGACTCGGTTCCTCCTTTGTTCCTGGCTACAAGCCGGAATACACAAGGTTATTAATCGTGCTTGAGCTGCTGAAATTGAAGGCAAGCAATGGTTGGTCCGACAAGAGTTTCACGGCGTTGTTAGGTCTCTAGCAAACATCCTTAGGAGAAGCGTGTTGCCAGACACCACCTACCAAGCCAAGAAGGTTTTTGTCCATTGAGAATGGAAGTAGAAAGAATATATATATACGAGCGATTGTATCCTCTACAGTAAAGAGTATGCGGACATGCATTATTGTCTGTGTGCAAAGCATCCCGATATAAGCGTAAGAATCTTTCTACGGTGAAGAAAGAACCTCCTGCTAAGATGTTGTGGTATCGCATGTGATCCCATATTTGAAGCGTTTATTTGCGAATCTTAAGGAGGCAAGATTGATGCGTTGGCACTCGGAGGCGTAAGAAGGATGGAAGCTAAGACACCTGTGATTACGCGGTGGAGAAACCGTTCGGAGCTTCAAAGAGTTCGGTGCGAGCAGGAACATAAAGTTAGGGTTGAATACTGAGATGGAATGAATCCTTTCGGTTGTTGGAAATATGCCTTAGAGACAATCATAGAAATGATTATATTTTATTATGTTCATAACATTGGATAATATGTTATCTTGTTCCTAAAATAATATCAATAATATGTGGGTCAAACCACACAATAGGCGGCGGAGGGCGAGGCGCTACAAGACCATTTTCTCTTATCTCGGATGGCGCGCTTGAGCACAGTTAAAACAAGGGCATCGGCTACATCTTGGTGGCATCTCTTTCACAAACCCGGCAGACGAGGCAGTGTCCCAACGTTTGGTAAATATGTCGAACTACGTAGTTGTTAATAAATCCATAACTTCATGGTGCCTACAATAACATGATGACCTCTTGCAGGAAACAATGACTTCCGCATGTTCCGAAGGTTCCTTGAAGTGGGCGGGGAGAAGGATCTACTATCTGACCACGGAAACAAGGAGCACTCGGGTGCATGCGGCGTTGGGCTTTACGTACCTTGGAGGATGGATTCGACCACGACTTTGACACGTCTGAGGTAGGAAGAGATCCAAGGATGATCACGACGCCCGGTTGGAACAAGTGCTTACTGAAAAATTTCAAGGATAGACAACAAGATTGCAGGATCAAATAAATCAACTCCTAAACCAGTAGCAAGTCGCCCCTGTTATTTTGGGAGCCAATCCTCCTCAACATCGGAGTAGCGTCGTGTCCACACATAATTCTGGACATGATGACGTCCAATTACCTATCGACGACATCAAGGTAATGTACATTTGTGGAATACTCCAAAGATTGACCTATAGGATGCTTTAGCTAATTGCGTATCATTTTGTAGGAGCCGACGCCCTGCAAGCTTCAAGTGAGGATGGTTGCGTTCATTCCTATTGAGGCTGGGCGAGGGATGGTGTATCCATACCAGGAAGGAGTAGTGCAGCACGGTGCCCAGCTGGCATAGGGATACACTAGGGTCTAGGTGGATATGGTACATGGCAATTTCATAGCCATCCCGATGGAGATTCGCCCGAACGAAGACATCAGAACACTAGGGGATGCTATGTACACTTTTGGCCCAAGAAGGACATCGCCCTGGACCCTGTAGTGCCATAACCTGGACACGATCATACCTCTCCAACAGTACCCTCGATGACTCCACCTCATCATTCACTTCAGAAGACCGCCTCATCAGTTCTCGTGGAGAAGATGCCGAAGGAACAAGAAAAGCGTATCGCCGTATCATTATCCTGAGTCGTCTCGTGGGAAGATGTGCCGCAGGCAACTTGTTAAGGCCAAATCAAAATCGAAGAACATTAAGGCAACTCCCAAGCCCAGGAAATACTCACTCGGAAGTCCATTGGCCCCCGACACAGTGCTAGCACACGCTGGAGTAGCTTGTCGGTCTTTGCATGTCTGGTACATGTTGAAGACCCAACAGAAGGGGTGCGATACTGGAATAACCGTCAGATACACGAAGGAGCATTTCTTCCATGGTAAGACCGCCGTCGTGGGCTTCCACGACTTATTCAACCTATTCAATCTCGCTGCCCTCGACGCCTCACTTCTACGATGCTGGACACTGTAAGTGTGTACAATTAATGTAACACCCCAGCCCAACATGATCCTGGAATGCTACTAAAATAACAAGATAACAAATACAAATCTAAGACACTACAATTAATTTCGGCAGAACCTCCTTTGTATAACTAAGTTTATCGAAGATTCCAGTAGATGCATATAAAATTATCACTATTTCAACATCCAAAGTTCATCGAAGCATTCATAAATAATCTACTCAGCTAAAACATAAGCAAGCATAATTAGAATTTACCACTCTCATTATTACAAATAAACCAATGCATTCAAGTATAGCCAAAGTTAATCCTTAAGCAGTTTGCTTGTTATTAAGGTACGGTCTAAATGATAATCATCTTTTAAAGAATGTGTGGTAGTGAGTGCAACCAAAGCAACCCCACTCCCTCCCATGCATGCCGTCATAAGCGAGATACCTAAAAACACAACATCGGCAAGAGTGAGTCAAGACTCGACAAAGTACAAATAGTAAGACAATAGCCAGCATAGCTGTAATTAACAACATCCATCCACAAAACCCAATAAGAAATATGTCTCATGCTTATGCGATGCAAACTGTTCAAATGCACTTTTCTTTCTCTCTTTTGCATGTACCGGTATTGCCGAGTGTGCATCCGTCGATGCACACCCATGCTTGTGCCTTCTAGCATAGGGACCTTAGCCCATACTCCACGAGTATGGGGACCCAAAAGCCCATCATAATCATGGCGGGGACCTCAATCAATGCTTGGTCACCGTGACCATGCCTCCAATATGATATCATGATGCACATGATCAACACTTAAATCATCATGCATAAATGAAACTTACTCATACTACTAGCATTCGTGACCATTGACGACTATAACATTCAAGCATCCATGATTAACACAATATACTCATAATATAGTAATCAGGAGCAAATGATCATGAACAATTTACCACTACTGTACTTGCATGTTTCTTTCTTTCCCGCTACGGTACACGAAGAAGCAACCTTGGTGTCTTTACTTCGGAACTCCACCTCCTACACAAGCATAGCGGTAACAATAAAAATGCTGAAAGAGGACTCCGTTTACACCCCTTAACCCAGCCCCTCAAGACCTAGGGTTCGAATAAGAAATATACTCAATTCTACTGACGGTCTAGCAGTAAGCCTCACGGAATAGCAGAATGAAAAATATCATAACTTTCACTACGGAACTCGGAACAGGGTGATCTAGATCTCTCTGGAACCACGACAGAACCGTCTCGAAAACCTAGTTGGGCAAGTCTCCTAATTGGCGCTCTGTTACCTAATATTAAGGTGAAGTTCTCTGTCCTAACAATCTGACAGACAGAAAACAGCGACGGTAAAACTTGCATAACTTTTGATTGGCAACTCTAAAAATTCTGTTCTTTATCAACATGGAAATCTTACAGAATTATCGACAACATTTATTTTTGGTGGAATTTCTGATTCGGCTTCTAAAAAATTCAAATTGGCCAGACAAGACAATCTGCCAATTCACGTCAACCCTTCTGGACAGTCGCGGTAGAACTAGCACAACTCCTAAACCGTGACTCCAAATTTGGTGATCTTAGTGCCAAAAGAAAGCTAAAACTGAGAGCTACAATTTTCTAAGAGGTGATCAGATCAGAAAACGTCGTATCTTAACCAAAACTGACGAGCAACCACGCTGCACAAATCTGATCTGCTACCTCTCCTTGGTTGGCCCTCCAAAGTCGCCTCCTCCTTCCTTCTAATGGACCACATAGCGGGCTTATTTGGGGAGGAGAAGGGGCTGTGGAGAAGGTGGTGGCGCAGGGGAGAGACCATGGGAAGAGGGGGTGGCGGCTTGGGGGGAAAAGAGAGAGGAGTGGGGGCAGCTAGGGTTTGGGGCGTCCCCCCTCTCTTGGCCGCCCCCCCTTGGCCGGCCTCCCCTCTTGGTCCTCCTGGGCCGCGGCCCACGGCCCAGGTTGGCGAAAATAAGCGATAACCCTCTTTTTTTCCAGGAATTTTCCTTTTTTTATTGTTCTTTCTTCTTACGACTAGCTGTCTATTGCAGAGCTAAATTAGGGGTATTACATTCTACCCCCTTCAACGGAATTCGACCCCGAATTCTAAACAAACTTAACATACCAGAATCAAAACCTCTAAAACTTTATCATGTACCTGCTGTGAATAGCTCAGGATATTGCTTGCGCATACGAGACTCCAACTCCCAAGTGGCCTCTCTTTCTGACTGATGCGTCCACAGCACCTTGACGTAAACCAATGTCTTGTGTCTCAGTACCCACTCTGATTTCTTCAGTATACGTACCGGACGTGACTCAACTGTGCGGTCTTGCTCAATAGTCAGCGGCTCCAAGGAAATCTTATGCTTTGGGTCTTTCAAAAACTTTCTCAGCATCGAAACGTGAAACACGTTGTGGACTCCTCGCATGGACTCTGGAAGGTCCAGGCGATAGGCTAGCTTCCCAATCCTAGCCATAATCGGGAACGGTCCGACGTACCTTGGTTTAAGCTTCCCTTTAGTACCGAATCGGACAATGCCTTTGGTGGGGGACACTCTCAAAAGCACCTGGTCTCCCACCTCAAACTCCAAGTCACGTCTCCTTACATATGCATAACTTATCTGCCTGCTCTGCGCTGCTAGCAGATTCTATGTCACCATTGCTACACGCTCAACTATCTTCTGAATCCATTCCGGTCCCAAAACTACTTTCTCTCCCACTGCATCCCAACAGAGTGGTGATTTGCATTTCCGCACATACAAAACCTCAAATGGTGCGGCCCTAATGCTAGAGTGATAACTGTTATTGTAGGCAAACTCTGCAAGTGGCAACTGGTCCTCCCAACTGCCCTTCTATGATAATCTGTGGTCATAACATATCCTCTAAGGTATGAATAGTGTGCTCTGTTGCCCATCATGCGAGGATGGAATCTTTGTGCTAAGTCATTTGTGTGCCCAAGGCACTCTGTAGACTCTCGAATTTGGACACAAACTTGCATCCTGTTGAAATAATAGTTTTTGGGCACCCCATACGGTCTCACTATCTCGCGCACATAGATAGGAGCTAGATCACTTCTTTGAGCCGGTTGTGCGAATAGGAATGAAGTCTTGTGACTTCTTTGAAGCGATCCACTACTACCCAAATAGCATCCTTTCCTCGCGTGGCGAGAGTAATACCACTACAAAATCCATCGAGATATCATCCCATGGCCACGGGGAACTTCCAGGGATGCAATAACCCCACAGGTCGTTTGTGCTCGGCTTTCACTTGTTGGTAAACACCACAGAAGCTACATAATTAGCAATGTCCACCTTCATCCTTTTCCACGAAGTGTTGTTTGGATCTCGGTACATCTTAGTCTCTCGGTATGAGCGGTTATGCAGTGCGGTGTACCTCCCTCAAGATATCATCCTTGACCTCCGCCTTTTGTGGCACACACAGACGGCCTTTAAACAACAAGGCCCCCGAAGTATCCATAATGAAATCCCCTTCTTTGCCCTCATCCAATCGCTATCTAACCTTCTGGAGTAACCGGTCTTCTCGTTGTGCTTCCCTTTACGGTTTGGGATAAATGTTGAAGGATCATCGAGTCTCAACATGGTGTGCCGCATAACAATAAGATATCCCCATGCGTTCAAATTCAGCAATGAGGCGGTCGAGTAGCGGGAGTCGCCTTACGACTAAGATCATCGCGACCACATTAGCCTTCTTTGGATGATCTTGAATAGTAATATCATAGTCCTTTATCAACTCCAACAACCTTCTTTGCCTCAAATTCGGTTCCTTTTGTGTGAAAATATACTTGAACCTCTTGTGATGCGTGAAGATATCACCTTGATCCACGGCAACTCAATCCTTTAGAATAAACAACTTGGAATTCACATCACACACTCTCATGTACTACATCAAAAGGGTCCTACCATTGATCGTCCCTTTGCTCGAATTCACCCTTATTCTATTTCCTCTACACACAATCATTGGGCGATCAAAGTTCTAGCATAAAATGCAAAGCCCAACTTTAACCTCCAAGACCCTACAGCGTTCTTCTCATATAGAAGATAGGAAAGCTTCATATTAAATCCTAAAATTCCCACAATCCAAACATTCTAACTCATTAACATCAACATGGACATATTTCTTGATCAAATTACATAGTCTTTGCTCGATGAAGGCGGGTCATTCTTGACATCAACTCAACATTCCCATTATCCCATTAATTGCCACAGCAATCGAGGCCACCTTGTAATCCCACTCTTATCAAACCACGCTATCATAAATCGCCTACACATCCTTGCAACTTACCCAATCACGATACTCTAATGGGCTGATCAAGATATCAATGCTTTCGATAATGCTAATGTTCCACCGAATAACCAAAAGTCCTTGGGTACAATCCATTATAGATTCGACTAGTTGCAACAATGCAATCAGTTTAGCCTCAAAGACAAACTTTATATTTAAATCAAATCCTCTCCAAGGATTTCTCCAAGAAATCAACTTATCACTCAATGCATCTCAAACATATTGACACCCAGGCCTCACAAATTTGTTCACTTGACTACCATGTAACACCCACCCAACAGAGCACGGAATGCCACCAAACTACTCTTATCATCTATTATACATCAACACACTATGAAATTTCAGCAAGCATAACAACATTAAAACCCGTCCACGGTCGCATTAACACAAGCATAACACTATGACAATCATAAATAAATTAAACCTAGGAGCATAGCAAAATAATAAACCAAGATTAACATAAACCAAGCATCTATGGTTATTCAATACCATCATGTCCTAGATATAAATATCCATGTTATTCTAAAAGTTTCTCATGTTCAATGAATCAAATAATTGGGTGAAGTGCATGATTCCAAGTCGCTAGCCCTTCAGAGTAAAACGTCATCCTTTGGTCACCTAAAAACAACAATAGAGCAAGAATGAGTCAAGACTCGGCAAATACATAATAAATCCATAAACAATAGTTTATTAACCATAATCAAAGTTATCATCATCATCCATTTAGTTAATGCCATTGTCATTCTCAAACAAACAAGTCATATTCCATATAGGTAAAGTTGCACAATTTAACAATTTACTTAGATATGCAAATGCACCAACATGCTCATGCTCATATGCATCTCATCGGTGATCTGGGGTATAGCGGAGTGTTCACCGTCGATGACACACTCTATCCTTCACTCCGTGAAGTCCCCACCAAAGTAGGATTTTATCTAGAGCTCTCGGACTAGTCATGTATCTTTCTCACCGACCTCACGAATAGTTACATGACTTTCTCACCGACAGGCTCATGCAACCCCTGTCATGATGAATGTAAATGATCGACATCTTTATTTATTCATCAACATAGTCCATCTCATTAACTCAATATCTCCTCCTCATTATCTCAATATCATAATCTCATTCACTCAAGGTCATCAATATCATGTATAAGAATAAGCTGAGCAAAGCATAATAAATAGCATGATAAGTAACAACAATAATCATGGTGAACAACCCATTGTTCACCACTCTACCATGTACTTGCCTTCCATGTTGTGGCGAGTTAGGAGGCAACGGCGAATTTCTCCACTCCACCCCCGCCTACACAAATATTCATTGAAATAAGAATAACAAGGCGGGGCGTGGCTACAAGCGTTTTACCATAACCCTCTATCTAATCAACAAAACCAAAAACTCAAAATGGCGAATTAACTAATCAGTAATATCAGCCCTTACGAACAGCAGTGCGAGAAAAATCATAATTAAATAAATGTAAATCCGAATGACTTGAAACCAGTGCTCAAATACTCTTAACGCATAACACTACGAAACTCTAGTTGACTGGATCTTTTGATTCGGCCAAAACAGTGGCCTAAACAACAGATGAAAACACAAACAGATAACTGTTCAGATTACAGAACAGTAGCAAAGAAAATGGGGTAACGTTCAATATACTGATCCAATTGAGGTGATCTTTATCAACTCGGAAAGATAATTTCAAGGGCTACAAAAACCTAGTTGGGTGGAAGTTCTGAATCGGACTCTAACTAGATCAAAACCGAGGGGCAAACCAGCAGTTCCAAATTCTCAGGCAGACAGGACAGTGCGCGATTAAAAATTCATATCTCCTAAACCGTAAGGCGGAATCTAGTGATCGCGGTGCCAAAAGAAAGATAAAGACATTAGGAACAAAACTCTAGAAGACGAAAATAACAGATTCGGCCTCTAAGTAAATCATAATGGCCCGACAAGAAAATCTGCTAAATCACGTCAGCTCTCCTGGACAGTCGCGGTAAAACTACCATATCTCCTAAACCGTAACTCCAAATCAGATGATCTCAGTGCCAAAAGAAAGCTAAGACAAAGGGCTACAACTTTCTAAGAGGTGAGAAGATCAGAAAACATACAGAACTTACCCAAAACTGACGATCAACAGTGGCGCAGGGAAGAGGTCGGGAGAGGCGGCGGCTCAAGTGGGAGGAATGGGGAGAGGAGGAGGGGATTAGGGTTTTGGGGGGTGGGAACCCCCCCTTTATGGCCGGCCACACTTGGGCCTCTCCTGGACCGTGGCCCAGGCTCAAGTTGTCGAATAAAAGCAGAAATCCCCCTTTATTTTCAGGTATTTTTCTCTTCTTTTATTGCCTTTTCTTCTCCTGGCTAAATTCCTAATTACCTGATTAATTTCCGGGGTATTACATACCACCAATCAGTTGCTACCCTACCCTCTAGGAGGTTTTGTAAAACAAATCCATTATTCCTGTCTCAATGAAGAGGCAAATAACCATAATGATTTCAGCACTTAGAAAAGCATTTACCATTCATCGTAAACACAAAACCAAGAGAAATAGTTATTTAGCAATGAACTCAGAAAGCAAGAGATGAGACCACAAATAAGGGCACAAGTCCCACCAGAAGAGAATATCAACTTCAGCCAATAAAGCATTGCTTTTGAAAACTGAGGAACTCCTATGCGGCCAACCAACAGGGTTAAGCACGTTTCACTAAGCTACAAGCTACAAAATTTGAATCCGACCACGAATATCTCTAATACACCCTTCCATCTAACATAAGTAATAATTTTCTTTGATCGAAACATCACTTTGCTAACTCAAGCAAAAGATTATTTAAGCTCAAATCACATGAATTCAACTCTTATAGATGCTCAACACCACACGTCAGCGCACAACGGTTGCCTTCCCACCATTGTTGCTATCAACTAGCTTTATCATGAAGTCTATATGCTACCTACTTTCCTTGCCAAATCACAAGAGTAATTACAAACACCTATTCAACTGTTCTACCTCACATTTATAATTTGGTACAATAACGCAATAAAACTTCAAGAATCAAAATCCTCCATCATTCAAAAGTCTCAAAACATTGCAACCAAATTCATCACATCGTTTTTTTAATAGAAGAGCTATCTAGAACTCCTCCCATAATATATGATATCCACTAGTTTTCTATTCCTTTCATTTTTTTTCCACCAAGGCAATAATCCAGCATCTCCTTAACTCTCCCTTTCCACACAATTAATTTCGTCCATTGAGACCAAATAATCCCACAAGTTTAGCAAACTAAACAATTTCAATGGCCAAACCAGTTCGTCACTATTCCACACTTTTTGATAACCCCTTTAACTTCAATTAAGTATAGCCATACCCTTCATTACAGTTCATCAAGAACTACTACATGACACCATCAAATTAATCGATTTCCCTTCCAAGGGTCTTAGTTAAGATCAATTATGCACCCTCCTACAGACCCAACTTGATGACCCATATCATATCTATTCATTTCTTTATTTATGACTCTTACTTGACCACGAGAAGACATCGCTAAAGGGTTCAACATTTTTTTCTTTCATTAAAGAGAACCATTCAACTTCAACACTTAAATCACTCAAAGGTGTTACATTGAGTCAAAGCTTCCACGTACTAAAGGGCTTGCAAAAAGAAACGTTCATTATCCAAATCATCAAACAAAATAAATGGGTCATGCTTACCATTAAGAAAGACAAAACTCCAATACAAAGGTCAACCATGGCAATTAACCAAGTTTACCATTCGTAAGAGTAACTCAGCAGTTGGAAAAATAATAGTTGCTTTAAAGGGACAAATTAAACAAATGGAAACACATCAACCTTTCTCAAATCAACCCAAAGAAATTCATCAATCACGTCGGACAAGAGTGGTCCAAATTCTAATTCGGGGAAAAGACTAACTTTTACGAAGATACTCACTTTCAGCGCTTTGTCTTGAGATATCAGAGGTAACCATTTAGCTATTAAACACTACGGACGGTGGTGTGACTGGTAAAACCGGGACCACAACCACGATCTCAACCTCCCAACCTCGATTATTCCCACACATAACAATAATATAATCAATTAATAAGAAATCATACTCAATTAATATCATCAATCATCAATACAATATAACAGAAACGTAAATGCAATGCTTTGCCCATTCCCATCCTACTGTGCACTAGTGTGTCAAATTTTAAGTGGATTAACCACAAGAAAATTTTAATTAATCTATTCACCACGGACCTAAAGCCGCTCGATACCATTGCTAACACTGACCCAACATGAGTGCGGAATGCCACTAAAATAACAAGATAACAAATACAAATCTAAGACACTACAATTAATTTAGTGTGAACCTCCTTTGTATAACTAAGTTTCTAGGAGATTCCGTGAGATGCATATAAAATTATCACTATTTCAACATCCAAAATTCATCGAAGTATTCATAAATAATCTACTCAGCTAAAACATAAGCAAGCATAATTAGAATTTACCACTCTCATTATTACAAATAAACCAATGCATTCAAGTATAGCCAAAGTTAATCCTTAAGCAGTTTGCTTATTATTAAAATCTGATCTAAATGATAATCATCTTTTAAAGAATGTGTGGTAGTGAGTGCAACCAAAGCAACCCCTCCCTCCCATGCATGCCGTCATAAGCGAGGTACCTAAAAACACAACATCGGCAAGAGTGAGTCAAGACTCGACAAAGTACAAATAGTAAGACAATAGCCAGCATAGCGTAATTAACAACATCCATCCACAAAACCCAATAAGAAATATGTCTCATGCTTATGCGATGCAAACTGTTCAAATGCACTTTTCTTTCTCTCTTTTGCATATACCGGTTTTGCGGAGTGTGCATCTGTCGATGCACACCCATGCCTGTGCCTTCTAGCACAAGGACCTTAGCCCACACTCCACGAGTATGGGGACCCAAAAGCCTATCATAATCATGACGGGGACCTCAATCAATGCTTGGTCTGCGTGACCATGTCTCCAATATGATATAATGATGCACATGATCAACACTTAAATCATCATGCATAAATGAAACTTACTCATACTACTAGCATTCGTGACCATTGACGACCATAACATTCAAGCATCCATGATTAACACAATATACTTCTAATATAGTAATCCGGAGCAAACGATCACGAACAATTTACCACTACTGTACTTGCATGTTTCTTTCTTTCCCGCTACGGTACACGAAGAAGCAACCTTGGTGTCTTTACTTGAACTCCACCTCCTACACAAGCATAAGCGGTAACAATAAAAGCAATGAAAGAGGACTCGTTTACACCCTTAACCCACCCCCTCAAGACCTAGGTTTGAATAAGAAATATACTCAATTCTACCGATGGTCTAGCAGTAAGCCTCACGGAACAGCAGAACGAACTCGGAACAGGGTGATCTTGGTCTCTCTGGAACCACGACAGAACCGTCTACGAAAACCTAGCTGGGAAAGTCTCCTGATTCGGCACTCTGTTGACCCTAATATTCAGGTGAAGTTCTCTCTCCTAACAATCTGACAGACAGAAAACAGCGACGGTAAAACTTGTATAACTTTTGATTGGCAACTCTAAAAATTGTGTTCTTTATCAACTTGGAAAGCTTACAGAATTATCTACAACATTAATTTTGGGTGGCATTTCTGATTCTGTAATACCCCAGAATTTAATCGGATAATTAGGAATTCAACGGGAGAAGAAAAGGCAATAAAGAAGAAAATACGAAAAGAAAGGGGATTTCTGCTTGTATTCGACAACTTGGGCTTGGGGCGCCGCCGGGAGGGCCCAAGTGTGGCCGACCATAAAGGGAGGGTTCCCACCCACAAAACCCTAATCCCTTCCCCTTCCCCCCATTCCTCCCACTTGGCCGCCGCCTCTCCCGACCTCTCCCTGTTGTGCTCCGTTTCTCGTCAGATTTGTGTACGTTGCGTTCATTTTCTGATCTGATCACCTATTATAAAGTTGTAGATCGCGGCTTTAGCTTTCTTTGGGAACCGAGATCACCTGATTTGGACCTACGGTTTAGGAGTTATGGTAGTTTTACCGTAACTGACCAGGAGAGCTGACGAGTTGTGCCAGATTGCATTGTCTAGTTATTATGAATTTTAATAGGCCGAATTAGAAATTCCGCCCAAAATGAATATTGTAGAGGTGTCAAAAAGCTTTCCAAGATGATAAAGAACACAATTTTTAGAGTTGGCAATCAAAAGTTATGAAATTTTACCGTCGCTGGTTTGCTAAGCTGTCAGTTGCGAGACAGAAAACTTAGAAAAACTTTACCTGAATATAATAATTAGTAGAATGGCGAATCAGGAGACTTGTCCAACTAGACTATTGTAGCTGGTTTTGTCATGATTCCAGAGAGTCCAAGATCACCCCATTCCGAGTTACGTAGCAAAAGTTATGGTTGTTTTAGTACTCTGTCCAGAAAACCCGACGTGAAGTTGATGTTTTTTTAATTGGCCTGGTAGGGGTATTACTTCGCCGATTCAGCAAAGCTCACCAACTGGACTTAGTTGGAGAATTTAATTATATTTCCAGAAAGTCTAAGAACATCTTATTTGGACCCCTGTACTAATAGATATGGATTTTTGAAGTTGATTGTCCACCGAGGGGACAGATCGACATTTAGGAGTTTGGGGTTGGGATCAAGTTAGGAGTTTTGCAAGTCCATGGTTGTTGTTATATAGGTTGTTTTGATCCGCTGCTGTGTCTTAGCATGTGTTATAACTATTATTCGGGTGGTGGACGGTCTTGGGGCGACTCATTCAGTACATCCTCGTTCTCTCGTGGTTAAGGCAAATCTGATGGTGGTAAATTGTGTGTGATCATTTGTTCATGTTTACTATGTCATGAGTATATTATGTTAATCATGGATGATCGAATGTTATGGACATTAATGCGTAAATGCTAGAAGTATCGTAAGTTTCATGTATGCATGATGATTTAAAGTATTGACCATGTGCATCATGATATTATATTGGAGGCATGGTCACGTGGTGACCAACCATTAATTGAGGTCCCGTCATGAATATGATGGGCTTTTGAGTCCCCATACTTGTGGAGTATGGGCTAAGGTCCCTGTGTTAGAAGGCACGAGCATGGGTGTGCATCGACGGATGCACACTTATAATACGGTATATGCAAAGAGAAAAGAAAAGTGCATTTGAGCAGTTTGCATCGCATAAGCATGAGACATATTTCTTATCGGGTTATGTGGATGGATGTTGCTAATTCTGATTGTGTTGGCTATTGTCTTACTATTTGTACTTTCTGAGTCTTGGACTCACTCTTACTGATGTTGTGTTTTTAGGTACCTCGTTCATGCATGGGAGGGAGTAGGGTTGCTTTGGTTGCACTCACTACCACATATTCCTTAAAAGATAATTATCATTTAGACCGTACCTTAATAACAAGCAAACTGCTTAAGGGTTAACTTTGGCTACACTTGAATGCATTGGTTTATTTGTAATAATGAGAGTGGTAAATTTTAATTATGCTTGCTTATGCTTTAGGTGAGTAGATTATTCTGAATGCTTGATGAACTTTGGATGTTGAAATAGTGATAATTTTATAAGCATCTATTGGAATCTCCGGTAAACTTAGTTATACAAAGGAGGTTCTGCCGAATTTTTTTTGTAGTGTCTTAGATTTGTATTTGTTATATTGTTATTTTAGTAGCATTCCAGGCTCATGTTGGGCTGGGGTGTTACAGATTCGGCCTCTAAAAAATTCAAATTGGCCATACAAAACAATCTGCCAATTCAAGTCAACCCTTCTGGACAGTCGCGGTAAAACTAGCATAACTCCTAAACCGTGACTCCAAATCAGGTGATCTTGGTGCCAAAAGAAAGCTAAAATCGAGAGCTACAATTTTCTAAGAGGTGATCAGATCAGAAAACATACGTATCTTCCCCAAAACTAACGAGCAAACACGCTGCATAAATCTGATCTGCTACCTCTCCTTGGTTGGCCCTCCAAAAGTCGCCTCCGCGCCTTCCTTCCAATGGACCACCGCAACGGGCTTCGCCGGGGAGGGAGAAGGTGGTGGCGCAGGGGAGAGACCATGGGAAGAGGGGGTGGCGGCTTGGGGGGAAAAGAGAGAGAGTGGGGCGGCTAGGGTTTGGGCGCCCCCTCTCTTGGCCGCCCCCTTGGCGGCCTCCCTCTTGGGCCTCTGAGCGCATGACCCGTGTGAGTTAGCAAAAATAGCGATAACCCCCTTTTTCCTGGAATTTTCCTTTTTGTTATTGTTATTTCTTCTCCCGACTAGCTGTCTATTTACACGACTAAATTCCGGGGTATTACAATTAAGTTCTACACTCACATAATATCGATAAATATCACACCTCATTGCTTATGTATAGATACATGATGAAACATGTCCATCGGCCAGACGAACCGGTCGGTTTCCTCGACCCACACATCATCTCTGAGCAAACCATCAACGAAGACGCATCCTACGTCGTCAAATACATAACAACGGGACTGCTTGCTTAGGACAACAAAGACTACATAATAGTGTCGTACAACCAGAAATAAGTGCTTCACTACTTGCTATACAAATTTCATTTGTACTTTATACGTAGCACAAACTTTGGTTTATGACTTGAACATAATCTTTTGTAATTGATTTTGAGTTTAAAATGAGTTGTGTCAACAATTGATTCATCTGTGTGATGTATCTAATTTACGCTAGCATGCAAGTTTTGATGGGCATGGCTAGCAATTCTGAGCTGACCAAAAATAAAAAAAAATTAATTAGGCATAAATGAACTATCATAGATGGTTTTTGGTTGGAACCGTGATGTGGGGTGCCCGATCTTCTCGACGTAGAACCTCTCGATAACTTGTGTATCCTAACGGACCACCGGTGATCCCCGCGCCAATGCGGACTTGCAACTCTATGAAAAATTCGCCCAAACACACACTTGATTGGATCCTCGCTGACCAAAAGCGAAGATCGTCGAACCGTCAATTCCCAGTAGAAAAGCAAGAACGACCCCTTGTTCTTAATGCCCAATTCCCTCTATTTTGGCTATAAGCACAACAGAAGAATCAAGCAAAAGCTTTGAAAATATATTAAATGTGGTCTGAGGTTACATGGGGGTCTACCCCTCAATATATAGTGCCCCTACTCCTCCTCATGGCTGTCCAAGAGGCCCTACTCCTATTCTAATTCGGAATTAAACTCCTACTCCAATTCCGACTCAATCTAAAACAAAAAGGAAACTCTAATTTTATAACTATCATATTATTTTGGTCATATCTTTTGATACATGATGAATTTCTTAGTGAGGGAGGATCCGTTGGATCGGGGTTGAAGTTAGCTTTCCAACAAGCCCAAAAACACTCAAATCCGACTTCGTATGAGCAAGTTATGACCTTTTTACTCCCGACTGTCCTGGTGATTCCGAATCCGAATTTGAGGCTGATTCGAATCCGAATTGAATCTGAGTTGATTCGAATTTGAATTTGGTTGGGCTTGTGGAAGTTTTGAATTTGACTTGGATTCTTGGGCTTCTCTCCCTTGCTTGTCTCCCACGAGCTTCTCCTCCATTGTGTGACCTTTCTTCAAGAAACGACCTCATATCCTTCATCTCCGTATATTATTGAATCTTCAATCGAGCACAAGCAAAACACTAGTTTTAGGTAGTATGAAATCCTCAACTAATTTAAAAGGAAATTCGGTGAGCAGATTCACTGTTGGATAAGCTTCTCTTGTTTTCAACTCTCTTAGTAAGCTCATGTTGTTACGAGGTATTTAATGAATTGAAAATATTATATGAAACAACATAGCTAAGGATGTCGCGTCATCCTCCTTTCTTCAAAAAAGCCGTCCTCGGCTTGTGATAACTGAAAATGTGCTAGGCAAGAAAACAAGCGTATATGCATGGTATATGTATGAATCAATTATTGTGTTCTTCTTGTTGTTTTACTGTCGATAGCTCAAAATCATATTTCAAATAGCCCAAGTGAACCATATGATAAAATTTATCCTTCCCAATATCAAACTCAACTAAAGTGGGTGAAAACAAATTGATACCATTCCATGCTTCAACTGCGCTACTCTGATTAGTTATACATTTAAGAGATAAACAAGTAGGCATCATATTGCGTTCTAAACAATAGACACTTGTATTTAAACCCATCTTAAAGAGGCGTGACATTGCTCAATAGATGGTTTGCGCAAAACATGTAATTTTAAATCAACAAGATTATCACAGGTAATGCATATTCGATAAACTTGAAACATGTTGTTGTCTACACCAAAATCTCTGATCAAATTGAATTTATATGTATGTATGTAGCTATTTACTAGTGATCTTAAATGTAAAATTTCAAGAACCTTCTTAATAACACTAACTAGCTCTTTTGGTTTATCGAATATGATATGACACAAAGAATCATTAAGGGATATTCTAGTAAGAACTTCTGTATGAGTAATCAATTCCATATTATGCAAATTAAACATATCATATTTAGAACTTGGAATTATCAAAGGAATAATGGAGTTCTCAGTTTTATGCACCTTGTCTTGATGATCTATCGATTTAGTACCATAGTGTTACCTTGATCGTCCTCCTCGGTTGTTGTAGGTGCCGCGGGTATTGTAATGTCATCATGTAACCACGGGGTATCATGTGTTCCCTCTCCAACCATGGTTATATCTTCATCTTTCTCTTCCAATGGTGAGGGCTCTTGAATGTCCAACTCCTTATTTGCTTGGTCCACCTGCACAATGTGTGATACAACACTAGAAATAGAGGGTAAGTTGTTAGGTTCAAAAATAATCTTACTTATCCTATCATCTATCTCTCCCTTTTCTTTTGGTGTATCTCTCACACTCTCATTTGGGATGCTCTCAACCTCGCATATGGTGGACTCACACAGCTCACTCTTTTTATCACTCTTACTCAATTTGACTATGTGGCTCTCATTCTCACATGGGTTTGATACATCTCATCCTTGTAAGACCGTGGGCGGCAAGTGCACAACTACCACCAACCACGACCTCCTCACGTGTTGCGGGTTGTGTGAGCGAGCACTACTCATCACCTCGGTCGAAGAAAAATTCCGATGCTCGATCTTCTTCTCAAGTGACACACGGTGGATGAATTAGAACTAAAGAGCAGTAGCGATTTAATTGATGTGCTTGTATGTGTTTAAGTCTCTTTTACGCCTTCATAGCATATTTCACAAGATCTTGCGGACTACGAAAATATTCATCTTGAAGTGCGACAACGATCGATAATTCAAGCTGCTTTGAAGTATGCCTTTTCTTGATATGCACTAGTGATATTGTACGGCATATCATAACACTGACCCAACAACTTGAGCCTAGAATGCCACCACACTACTCTTTACACTAACAATTATCGACACACTATAAAATTTGACAAGGAAATAACGATAATCATATCAATGGATCACAAAGAACAATGCATAATTATGGATCAAGTGATAATAAATAATCAATGGAATTATAACCGGTAAATAATCCAAAATAGCGACAACCAATGAATCCAGTTAATAAAGCAAATAGTCTAGTCAAACATTGTCCTAAACATTATTCAATAACTAACATGTCCAAGAGTAATCCAATTGTGAATGAAAAGATTCATATGGCAAATGATCATGTGTTGTCCATGTGCTCTACTCGCTCTCAGTTACGGCACCCTCGAAGATCACCTAAAGACAACAATAGAGCAAGGGTGAGTCCACGACTCAGCAAACACATCCATAAACAACGAACAATAATAAATCAACAGCATTCAATAAATTCATTATCATCACAGGTACTTCCATTAATATTCTCATGCAGTTATATTCTCTTTGATTCACATCCATAAATCTCATGTACCAATGCAAATCTATTCTACATGTCCACATGCACTTCTTTCGCGTATACCGGTATAGCATGAGTGAATGCTCGCGACAACATTCACTCTCAAGCCCGTTCCTCCATAAGGATCGGGGACCTCCTCCACTCCCGTGGAGTTGTGATCATTCATGATCACTGCTCATATCTGTGATGCTTATGTATGCAAAATATGCAAAACTCCATCATAAACATCATATCCAACTTTCCATCATGCTTGTCAACAAAGATATAATCATACCAATTATTTGTTTGCAATTAAATAAAATAAAAGCACAACAATAATGGTAATAGAAGATAAAGAAAACAGTGATCGATCATTGATCGCTGTCTACTATGCACTTGCCTTTTCTAGTTGCGGCCTTGCGATTTGACTAGAAGACAGACAACAAACACGCGCCTCTCCTATATTAAATACACAAACTTCAATACAAGCTATAGCAACAAGAATAGAAATCAATATACTTCGCTCCTACCGACCCCAAATATACCACGTTACTGCGGTGCGAATAGTTACCCATTGCGGTCTTAGTACTAAAGCGAGCGTAACTTTTGACTCGAAAGTCCGATCACCACAAACCACCCCATTCTGGATTCTTCATAAAATTATACACATTTTCTTAGATTACAAAGACTTCTAATTAAATCATCTAACCCTCCGTATTTAGCCCAGAAAGCCGATCTGTCCGCTTCGGAACAGCAGTCTTACTAAATTCATAACTTTTGTTTTACTCAACCAAAATTCGCGTTCTCAGATTCTACAGAACCATGGGACAATTATCTACAACTTTCATGTAGATCAGAAACTCTAATTAGGCTATTTACTATTTTTAATCTACAGTCTACCAAAACAGCGCGAAAGCGACAACCGCAAAAACAGCGGTCTTCCGAAAATCACAACTCGAATTCTACTTGTCCGATTGACGTGATTAAATATGCTATAGAAAGATATCGAAATTATCTACAATTAACTAGTAGATGAGATTTCCAAAATCCGCCATTAAGGTATCCGAATAAATCATACAACCGAACAGCAGGCTAACGGATCTATTAATCGACCTCTCTATTAGAAAAATTAAACCTCTCTAATTAATCTCAGTTATAATCTCTAATTGACAGCACAAGAAATCGGTAAAAAATTACCAGCAAAACCGTCGGCCAAGCAAGGAGCGGATGGCGTGCGGCGGCGGTCTCGGACTCGGCGGCGTCCGCGCGGCAGCGAGGACGGCCCGGCGACCTTGGCAATTGGTGTCGGCCGGCGGTCACGAGGCTGCGGCGGCAAAGCAATCGGCAACAATCTTGGTGGAAAAAGCAGCGAGCAATCGGCGGCGGTTCCACGCGGCCGCAATGGTCAGCGAGCGGCGATCGGCCTGGCAATGACGGCGCAGCCCGCAATCGGTAGCGGCGAGCCAGCGAGCGAGCGCTCGGCGGCGGCAGCGCGCAGAGCGAGCGGCTCGGCAATCTGCAGCGCGACCACGAGCGGCGACAACAACGGCGGCGTGATCGGCGGCGACCAAAGCGGCGACAGCGGCGCAGCGTGATCGTGACCAAAGCGACAGAAGAAAAGAATTGGCGGCGGCTTGGAAAAACAAAGGAAAAGAAAATTGCTAGGTTTTCTAGAGACTCCACAATCTATTTATATGGCTCTTAAAAATCTGAAATATTCTATTTTTTCACAAATTCTTTTTATTTAATTACGCACAAGCCCTTAAGACGTTAATATTATTTATTTATTATTACCATTTATTTTTCAGAATATTACATTCTACCCCATAGCGAATTCGACCCGAATTCTACTCGCGTTCTACTCAAATAAAAACTACTGCTGCTGAAATTAAACAACAAAATAACACGTGCAGGCGTGAACAACTCGGGTATTGCTCGCGCATCACGAGACTCCAACTCCCAAGTCGCTTCTCTCTCGGTGATCGTCCACGGCACCTTGGCGTATACCAGCGTCTTGTGCCTCGGCACTCGCTCAGACCTCTCGAATCTTGGCGGACGCGACTCAAGCTGTGAGATCTTGCTCAATAGTCAGCGGCTCTAATGAAATCTTATGCTTTGGATCTCTCAAAAACTTTCGGCATCGAGGCGTGAAACACATTGTGAACTCCACGCATGGACTCGAGGCGAGTCGAGGCGGTAGGCTAACTTCCCAATTCTTGCAATAATCGGGAGCGGTCCAGCGTACCTCGGGCTAAGCTTCCCTCTGGTACCGTCGAACAATGCCTTTAGTGGGAGACACTCTCAAGAGCACTGGTCACCCACGCAAACTCAAGTCCGTCTCCTCGGATCGGCATAACTTTTACATCTCTACTCAGTACGCTAACGATTCTGCCTCACCACGGCCACACGCTCAGCGGTCTTGAATCGGTCGGACCCAAAGCGCCTTCTCTCCAGCGCATCCCAACAAGCGGCGATCGCACTTCCGCCCATAGAGAACCTCAAATGGCGCGGCTCTAATCTTGGAATGGTAACTATTATTATAAGCAAACTACGCAAGTGGCATTGGTCCTCCCAACTACCCTTCAAGATAGAACACAAGATCGCAACATGTCCTCCAAAGTCTGAATAGTCGCTCTGTTGCCCATCATGCAATGGGTGAAGCTTATTTGTACTAAGGCGGGCTGTGTGCCCAATGCACTCTGCAGACTCTCCCGAACTTGGAGACAAACTTGGCGTCCACATCGAAATAATGGTCTTTGGCACACCATGCAGTCTTACTATTTCACGCACATAAATAGGAGCTAGGTCACTCATTTGAATTTGTCGTGCGAATAGGAATGAAGTCTGTGAGACTTCTTGAATCGATCCACCACTACCCAAACTGCATCTTTCCCTCGCGGCGTCTGAGGCAGCGCCACCACAAAGTCCATAGAGATATCATCCCAAGGCCAGGAGGTACCTCCAAAGGCTGCAACAACCTGCGGGGCGCTTGTGCTCGGCTTTCACTTGCGACAAACACCACAAGAAGCCACATAGTTAGCAATGTCCACCTTCATTCTTTTCCACCAAAAATTATGTTTGGATCTCGATACATCTTAGTCTCACGGGATGAGCAGTGTATGGAGTGCGATGTGCCTCCCTCAAAATATCATCTTTGACCTCCGCCTTTTGTAGTGCATAAAGCGGCCTTTAAACCTCAAAGTACGAGAATCGTCCATGCTAAAATCACACTCTTTACCCTCATCCAGACGCTTCCTAACCTCCTGTAATAACCGGTCACTATGTTGTGCTTCCCGCTGCAGATGCAGGAATAGTGACTCAAGAATCAAGCGTGTCTCAACATGTGTTATGCCCGCATAACAATAGGATATACCCATGCGATCAAAATCAGCAATGAGGCAATCTAGAGTAGCAGGAGTCGCCTTACGACTAAGAGCATCTGCAACAACATTGGTCTTGCCTGGATGATACTGAATAGTAAGATCGTAGTCCTTGATCAACTCCAACCACCTTCTTTGCCTCAAATTCAGATCATACGGTGAAGATATACTTGAGACTCTTGTGATGCGTGAAAATATCACAAGGCTCGCCGTATAGATAATGCCTCCAAATCTTGAGAGCAAAAACAACGCGACCAACTCCAAATCATGAGTGGGATAATTACGCTCGTGCTTCTTTAAGCTGTCTCGGCGCATAAGCAATCACCTTACCGTCTTGCATGAGAACACAGCCAAGACCCACTCGAGAGCATCTGAAAAGGCGTGAACCGCTTCCCGGCTCGGGAAGAGTGAGAATAGGAGAGGTCACCAACTTTGTCCTTCAAAATCTGGCTAGCTCACACTCATCGGTCCTTTGGAATCTCACACCTTTACGAGTAAGTGAGACATCGGTTTGGCGATGATAGAAATCTGCACAAAGCGCCGATAGTAACCGGCCAAACCGAAACTCCTCACCTCCTTCACACTAGTCGGCCTCTTCCAATCTACCCTTTGTAGAGACCTTGCTAGGATCAACAGACAATACCACGAGGGTTAATCACATGACCGGAAAACCCACCTCTGAAATCCGAACTCACACTTCTTCAACAGCATAGAACTTGTGGTCTCTCAAAGTCTCTAAAACCGACCTCAAATGGCGCTCATGATCCTCATTGGTCTTGGAATAGATAAGAATGTCATCAATGAACACCACCACGAAGTCATCTAGATACTCGTGCAACATGTTGTTCATGGTCTCCATAAAAATGGCGGTGCATTAGTCAATCCAAAGGACATAACTTTATACTCATAATGCCCATACACGGTGGAGAAAGCGATCTTCTCTACATCACTGCTCACGCACTGCGGATTTGATTATACCACATTGGAGATCAATCTTGGAGAACACTTGAGCTCCATTCAGCCGATCAAACAAGTCCTCAATGCGGGGCAATGGATATTTGTTCTTGATTGTGGTGCATTAAGCGCCGCGGTAATCAATACACATCGCCAACTCCATCCTTCTTCTCGATGAATAGAGCAGGGCTCCCCGGGCGATACACTCGCTGATCAAACCTTTAGCCAGCAGATCATCCAATTGCTTCTTCAACTCGTCACAAGCGGACGTGCTAAGCGATATGGAACATCGAGATGGGGCGAGTACGGAACAAGATCAATGCGAAACTCCACGTCTCGCGCGGTGGCAAACCGGAAGCTCAGCGGGAACACATCGGGTAATCACGACCCTGGAATCTCCTCAATCTGCGAAGCCACGCTCGGTTTCTCGGCAAGAGCTAAAAAGCCCGATTTTCACGCCGCGGCGAGGAGCGGTCAGGCCAACATCGAAAGAGGCGCGGGCGCACTCCTGAAAGGTCAAAGTCTCCCAGGCGAGTGCGCGCGAGGCATTCTCTGAAACAAGATATCACGGCTCGATAAGAGTGCAACCAATCCATACCCAAGATAACATCGAGCGGCTCCATTTGTATAACTATCAAATTCGCGTGAACTTCTCTCCATCAATAATAATAGAACACCGGGACAAGCGAGTAGAACTAGCAATAATACCCCGGAGAACTAACCAACAGGTAGAAATCCACTTTGCATACTCAAGTTCGCTCTCTAGCAAGCGCCGTTGAGACAAGCGAAAATGTAGCCCTGAATCAAAAGGACTAAAGCATCAAGCGAATCCACAAGCAAAGTACATCACCACGTCGGGGCGACCGCGGACTCATTGTAGGCATGGCGTACACTCCGATGGCGCCATGGCGAAAGAAGGCGGCCAGGCGGCGAAACCCAACAATCTCTTTGTGGCGGTGTAGGTAAAGCGGTCGTGCAACTGAGCGGTCTGCGAAGGTGGCGGTGCCGATGAGTACCCTCAGGGCGCCCAAGTGAAGGAAATGGCATCGTTGGAGGCGCGATCATCATCGGAAAGATCCTCGGCGGGACCCGAAGAAGAAGATGGCACGAGGATCCCACTTGATCACGCTAAGCGGGGTTACGGCGACACACGCTCCTTGTGACCCGGTCGGCCTGCAGCGGCAATCTCCGTCCAAGTGCACTCGGCGGTTGCGTGTCCATCACCGCACTTAAAGCAAAGCATGCCACCTTACAGGGCGGGACGAAGAGCTGGAGTACACGCAAAAGAGCAGCGCCAGAAGAAAGCGGCCTCATTGCTTAGACTGAAAGGCTGCGGTCCTCCTTGAATTTCTTGGCGGTCGTTGAGCAGACCCACTTCCCTCACTAGAGCTCCTCTTACGGTCACCACGAAACTACCAATCCACGGAGGCTTGCTGCCTTTGTGGTTGCATCTCCAACTCCATGCCCTAGCTTGCTCCACAGCGAGCTGTAATCACGGAGTGGAGTAGCTCCCAACACATGTCGGTACTCGGTTGAGACCCAGCGGAACCTCTTGGCTTTACGAAGATCATCGTTAGCTCTTGAAGGGACAAAGCGAACCAAGTTGTTGAACTCGACCTCATACTCGGCAATAGACCTCTTCCCACGAGCAAAGGTCGTCGGGGCAACCTCCATCTTCTCAACAAAGAATAGGGTAGAACTTCCCTTGGCGATCTACAAAATCCTCCCAAGTGGTGGCCCTTGGTGGCGGTCCTCGAAGACAACACGCCCTCCCACCAAATATCCGCTTGCCCTTTGGTGAAAGGCTACAAAGCGGACCCTCGATGTGAAGACATCTCCAAAGCTCAAGCGCCTCTCCATATAGCGCAACAGATCCATTTGCACGGACCGGTGTGCCCGGCAGTCAAGCGGATCCAACCTCAACCCCATCCACTCTCAAGTGACATCGCGCCTCGAGGCCGGTGGATGTGCGGCGGGAGCAACAACGGATCTGCGCGACAGAGGCTGCCGGCGCTGTTGACGAAAACGGATCTCTCCACCAACTCTCTCGGCAAAGCGGGGTCTCATCTGGACCCCAAGCCGGGCGGGTCAGCGGCAACCCCTCGACTCTTGACTCAAGCCCTTTCTGGGAGGTGGCTCCACGGAACCTCGCCCGCGGCCCCGACCTCCACGACCGCGGCCACCACGACCACGTCCTCTACCCCTCGGCATAGCTATCAACCACAATCAACAATACACAATGAGTTCAAAGCTCAAAATAAACTCATCCATCAATAAACAACATAGCAGGCGTAAAACTATATTCGTACCTCTCTCTAACCTCACGTGCACTAGTGTGTCAAATTTTTAGGTTAGTTAACCATTAGAAAATTTTAGTTGATTTACTAAACTAAAACAAATTTTAACAATTTTAGTTTGCCTATGTTGTTAATCTATTCACCACGGACCTAAAACACAGCTCACGATACCATTGTAACACCCGGTAAACAGGCCTAGAATGCCACCACACTACTCTTTACACTAATAATTATCGACACACTATAAAATTTGGCAAGGAAATAACGATAATCATATCAATGGATCACAAAAGAACAATGCATAATTATGGATCAAGTGATAATAAATAATCAATGGGAATTATAACCGGTAAATAATCCAAAATAGCGACAACCAATGAATCCAGTTAATAAAGCAAATAGTCTAGTCAAACATTGTCCTAAACATTATTCAATAACTAACATGTCCAAGAGTAATCCAATTGTGAATGAAAAGATTCATTGGTTGCTTGTGCAGCGTTACTTTCTGGCACCTCGAAGATCACCTCAACAATAGAGCAAGGGTGAGTCGACTGACAAACATCCATAAACAACGAAACGACATTCAATAATTCATTATCATCACGGTGCTTCATTAATATTCTCATGCGGTTATATTCTGCGTCTTTGTACCCTCTTTGCCATTGGAGCGCCCGTAGAGCAGTCGGTGGCCAGAATCTTTGGCATCGCGTGGACCTATTCTTGGCGGTACAGGCGTCTTCTTCTTCTTCTTCGCTGAATTTTCTAGCCGGCGCCAAGTCTTTGCCTATTTTGAGTGATTCTCTGTTGTTGGATCGCTCTTGCGGCCGGGTCTTTCTTCTTCCGAGCAGTGATCGCTGCCAGTCTTAAATAGCCGACGGCGTCGCTGTTGCGCGTAGCGGCGAAACCGGTAGGCCGTCTGCTGTCTTGTAATTCTTTGCTGCGTGGCTCTCTGCCAAACCAGGTGCATGTGAGTGTACTTAATTACGTAACATTGATCCTGCATGCATGCAGACCATTAGAACGAAGTTAACTAGCGTAGCAATAATTAGTTAATACTAATTAGTAGTTAATTAACTTGGCCGTAGTATCTTTGTGCATGCAGACTTGAATAATTTGCCGGAACAGTAAGGCAGTTTGTTTTGATGTTTGTAGTCGGAGATATCAATTAATAGATCCGTTTAGCCTGTTGTTCTGTGTACGATTTATTCGGGTACCTTAATGGCAAATTTTGGAAATATCATCTGCTAGTTAATTGTAGATAATTTCGATATCTTTCTATAGCATATTTAATCATGTCGAGCGGACAAGTAGATTTCGAGATATGAATTTTGGAAGAACTGCTGTCTTTGTAGTCGTCGTATTTCGGTACTGTTCGGTAGAATAGAGATTAAAAATAGTAAATAGACTAATTAGAGTTTTTGATCTACATGAAAGTTGTAGATAATTGTCCAACAGTTCTGTAGAATCCGAGAACACGCACTTTGGTTGGATAAATCAAAAGTTATGAATTTAGTAAGACCGCTGTTCGAAGCGGACAGATCGACTTCTGGGCTAAATCGGAGGGTTAGATGATTTAATTAGAAGACTGTGTAATCTAAGAAAATGTGGATAATTTTATAAAGAATCCAGAATGGGGTGGTTTGACGTGATTGGACTTTTGAGTCAAAGTTCGCTCTTTTTAGTAACAGGACAGCAATGGGTAACTTTTCGGTGCAGAGTAGCGTGGTATATTTGGGGCGTGTAGGGCGTTGTCGATTGATTGTTGTTCTTATGATGCTGTAGCTCGTATTGAAATTGAAATATTTATTGTAGGAGGCGTCGTACTTGTTGCCATCCTCTAGTCAAATCGTGCATCGCAACTAGTAAAGGCAAGTGCATGAGTAAGCGGCGATCAATGATTGATCAACTGTGATTCTTTATCTTTCAGTACCATTATTGTTGTGCTCTTATTTTATTTAATTGCAAACAATGGAATGACATGATTATATCTTTGTTGATAAACACGATGAAAAGTTGGATATGAAGTTTATGATGGAGTTTGCATGTTTGCATTCATAAGCATCTTTGCATATGGCGGTGATCATGAATGATCACAACTCCACGAGAGTGGAGGAGGTCCCGATCCTTATGGAGGAGCAGGCTTGAGAGTGAATGTTGTCGTGAGCATTCACTCATGCTATCTGCATTATCTGAAAAAAAGTGCATGTGGACATGTAGACTAGGTTTGCATTGATACATGAGATTAATGGTTGTGAATCAAAGAAGATAAGCGCATGAGAATATTAATGGAAGTACTGTGATGATAATGAAGTTATTGAATCTTTGTTGATTTATTATTGTTCGTTGTTTATGGATGTGTTTCTTTGGTCGTGGACTCACCCTTGCTCTTTGTTGTCTTTAGGTGATCTTGGTATTTGGGCGAGGCGAGTAGAGCACATGGACAACATATGATCATTTATCTTAATAATCTGTTCATTGAGGTGGATTACACTTGGACATGTTAGAGATTGAATAAAGTTTAGGACATCGTTTGGACTAGACTATTTGCTTTATTAATTTGGATTCATTGGTTGATGCTATTTTGGATTATTTACAGTTACAATTCTCATTGCTTATTTATTGTCGCTTGATCCATAATTATGCATGTTCGTTTGTGATCCATGGATATGTTTATCGTTGTTTCCTTCTTTGTAATTTTATAGTGTGTCGTTAATTATTAGTTTAGAGAGTAGTGTGGTGGCATTCTAGGCTCGGTGTTGGTGAGAGGTGTTACAGGTTGGTATCGGGGCGGGCTTTAGGTCCGTGGTGAATAGATTAACAACATAGGCAAACTAAAATTGTTAAAATTTGCTTTAGTTTAGTAAATCAACTAAAATTTGCTAATGGTTAACTAACCTAAAATTTAACACACTAGTGCCTGATGGGTTAGAGAGAATGCGAATATAGTTTTACGCTTCCGTTATGTTGTTCATTGATGGATGATTTTATTTTGACCTTTGAGCTCATTGTGTATTGTTGATTGTGGTTGATAGCTATCTTGAGGGGTGAGGGCGTGGTCGTGGTGGCATGATCGTGGAGAGTCGGGGCATGAGGCGGGTTCAGTGGAGCCACCTCACATGCTTGATTGAGTCGATGGCGGGGGTTCTTTGTTGACCCGCCTCGGTTGTGGTCGAGGATGAGACCCCGCTTTCTTTGAGAAGTTGGTGGGAGAGATCCGTGCTCTTCGTCAGCGAGCCGTGGCAGACCCTGTTCTTTGCGGAATCATTGTTGCTCTGTCGCATCCACCACGGTTCTGAAGCGTGGATGACACTTGAGTGGATGGGGTTGAGGTTGGATCCGTTTGTGGTCGGGCACACAGGTCGAGCGGCGGACGGGTTGCGCTACATGGAAAGCGGTTTGGAGCTTTAGAGATGTCCTCACCTCGGAGGTCCGTTTGTAGCCTTCGGTGAAAGAGGCAGCGGATATTTGGTGGGAGGCGTGTTGTCTTGAGGACCGCCACTCAAGGGCGATCACTTGGGAGGACTTTGTTGATCGGTTTAAGGAAAGTTCTACCCCTACTCGTTTGTTGAGAAGATGGAGGTTGCCTTGGCGACCTTTGCTCGGGAAGAGGTCTATTCTTGAGTATGAGGCGAGTTCAACAACTTGGTTAACCGTCCCTTGATGGCGAATGATGATCTTGAAAGCCAAGAGGTTCGTCGGGGTCTCAATTAAGTGCAGGCATGTGTTGGGAGCTACTCCACTCCGTGATTATAGATCATTGTGGAGCAAGCGGGGGCATGGAGTTGGAGATCGGCTCACAAAGGCGACAAGCCTCGGTGGTGGTAGCCGGTGGTGACGGAAGAGGAGCTCTAGTGAGGAAGTGGGTCTATTCGACCCGCTTTCAAGAAATTCAAGGAGGACCGCGATCTTTCAGTCTAGCGATCGAGGCCGTTCCCTTCTTGGCGCCTCGTCCTTTGCGGTACTCGGCTCTTCGTCTGTCGAGAGGCGGGGCATGCTTTGCTTTAAGTGCGGTGATGGACAGCATGACTGCTGGATGCTCTTGGGCGGGAGATTGCCGTCGGTGTGGCCGCAGGGTCACAAGGAGGAGTGTGTCGCGAGAACCCGCTAAGCGTGATCAAGTGGGCACTGTGCCATCTTCTTCTTCTTGATGGGTCTGCTCGAGGATCTTTCGGATGATATTGCTCCTCGGCGATGCCATTTCCTTGACTTAGGCGCCTCGGTAGGGTACTCTTGCGGCGGCCCACCTGTGGCTTGCCGGGTTGCCACGGCCGGCTTTACACTGCACCGCCCGCGATTGTTGGGGCTCGCCGCCCGGCGTCGTCTTCTTCGCCATGGCGCCACAGTGTCGCCATGCCCACAGTGAGTCGCGGTCGTCTGACGTGGTGGCGGTACTTTGCTTGTGGATTCGTTTGATGCTTTAGTCCTTTTTGATTCGGGGCTACCTTTTCGTTTGTTTCGACGGCGTTTGCTAGGAGAAGCGAACTTGAGTATCTGATGGATTTCTCGATCGGTGTTGGTTAGTTCTCACGGGGTATTATTGCTAGTTCTCTTGTTTGTCACAGGTGTTCTATTATTATTGATGGAGAAAGTTCACGGCGAATTTGATAGTTATTCAAATGGAGCCGTTCGGCGTTATCTTGGGTATGGATTGGTTGCACTCTTATCGAGCCGTGATATCTTGTTTACGTAGAAACGATCTGCATGCGAACCTAAATGCGGGAGGCGTTGACCTTCGAAGTGCGCCACGCGCTCTCTTTCGATGTTGGTGGGTTGTTCCGGTCGTGTGCGATGCTTGGACTTCTTTTAGCTCTTCTTTGAAAGCCGAGTGTGGCCATGATTGAGAGATTCGGTGGTTAGTGATTACCGGATGTGTTCCCGGTGAGCTTCGGGTTTGCCACTGCGCGAGGCGTGGAGTTCGCATTGATCTTGTTCGGGTACTCGTCCCATCTCGATGTCTCCATATCGATTAACGTCCGTTTGGGGCGAGTTGAAGAAACAATTGGATGAATTATTGGCTAAAGGTTTGATCGGCGTGGCGTATCGCGCGTGGGAGCTCTGTTACATTCCGCAGAGAGAAGAAGGATGGGAGTTGGCGCATGTGTATTGATTACCGATGCGCTTAATGCGATCACAATCAAGAACAAATACCCATTGCCCGCATTGAGGACTTGTTTGATCGGTTGAATGGAGCTCAAGTATTCTCAAGATCGATCTCGATCGAGGTATAATCAAATCCGTGTCGTGGCGAGGATGTAGAAAGGCCTTTCTCCACGGTATGGGCATTATGAGTATAAAGTTATGTCTTTTGGATTGACTAATGCACTGCCATTTTATGGAGACCATGAACAACATGTTGCAGTATCTAGATGACCGTGGTGGTGTTCATTGATGATATTCTTATCTATTCCAAGACTAATGAGGATCATGAGCGTCATTTGAGGTTTGGTTTTAGATACTTTGAGAGAGCACAAGTTCTATGCTAAGTTGAAGAAGTGTGAGTTGGATTTGAAGTGGGTTTTACGGGTCATGTGATTAACCCTCGGGGTATTCTTTGTTGATCTGGTAAGGTCTCCTTGTGGTGGATTGGAAGAAGCCGACTAATGTGAAGGAGGTGAGGAGTTTCTTGGGATTGGTGGATATTATCGGCGTTTTGTGCGAGATTTCTCTATCATTGCCAAACCGATGTCTCGGCTTACTCGAAAGGTGTGAGATTCCATTGGGTGATGAGTGTGGCGCGGATTTACGCATTTTGAAGGGCAGGTTGGTGACCTCTCCTATTCTCACTCTTCCGAGAGCGAGGCGGTTCCTGATCTTTTGGATCGTCTCGAGTGGGTCTTGGCTGTGTTCTCATGCAAGGCGGTAGGTGATAAGCTTATGCGTCGAGGCGATTAAAAGCACAGCGAAATTATCCCACTCATGATTTGGAGTTGGCTGCGGTTGTTTTTGCTCTCAAGATTTGGAGGCATTATCTATCTGGCGAGCCTTGTGATATTTTCACGGATCACAAGAGTCTCAAATATATCTTCACTCGAAGGATCGAATTTGAGGCAAAGGAGGTGGTTGGAATTGATCGGGACTACGATCTTACTATTGATATCATCGAGGCAAGGCCAATGTAGTTCTTGATGCTCTTAGTCGCAAGGCGACTCACTGCTACTCTAGATTGCCTCATTGCTGATTTTGATCGCATGGAAATATCTTATTGTTATGCGGGCACGACACATGTTGAGACACAGTTGATTCTTGAGTCGACTATTCGGACCGTGTCTGGGAAGCTGTGAGTGACCGGTTATTACGGGAGGTTAGGAGCGTGCGGATGAGGGCAAAGAGTGATTTTAGTATGGATGATTACGGTACTTTGAGGTTTAAAGGCCGTCTTTGCGTCACATTAAAAGCGGAGGTCAAAGATGATATCTTAAGGGAGGCACATCGCACTCCGTACCTTGTTCATCTGGTGAGACTAAGATGTATCGAGATCGAAGCGAATTTTTGGTGGAAAGAATGAAGGTGGACATTGCTAATTATGTGGCTTCTTGTGGTGTTTGTCGACAAGTGAAAGAGCAGCACAAGCGTCTGCGAGGTTGTTGCGACCTTTGGAGGTTCCCAGTGGCCTTGGGATGATATCTCTATGGACTTTGTGGTGGCGTTGCCTCGTTCGCGCGAGGAAGGATGCGATTTGGGTAGTGGTGGATCGATTCAGCAAGTCTGCGCACTTCATTCCTATTCGCACGACAAATTCGGTAGTGATCTAGCTCCTATTTATGTCGTGAAATAGTAAGGCGCATGGTGTGCCAAAGACCATCGTTTACGCGAGGATCGAGTTTATCTCAAGTTACAGGAAAGTCGCAGAGTGCATTGGGCTGCAGCTCCGCCTTAATCTGCGTTTCACCCACGAGACAGATGGGCGATCGAGCGTACTATTCGGACTTTGGAGGACATCTGCGATCTTGCGTCTTGTCTTGGAAGGGTAGTTGGGAGGACGATTGCCACTTGCGAGTTTGCTTATAACAATAGTTACCATTCGATATTAGAGCCGTGCCATTTGAGGTTCTCTATGGCGGAAGTGCGGTCGCCGCTTTGTTGGGATGCGATTGGAGAAAGCGATTTTAGGTCGGGTTGGATTGAAGACCGTTAGCGTGTAGCCATGGTGGCGAGAATCATTAGCGGCTCGGGCGAGCGAGAAAAGTTATCTTGATTTGAGGCGTGACTTGGGTTTGCGGTGGGTGACGGTGCTCTTGAGTGTCTCCCACTAAAGGTATTGTCGATTCGGTACCAAAGGAAACTTAGCCGAGTGCGTTGGACCGTTCTCAGTGTGCAAGAATTGGGAAGTTAGCCTACCGTTTGGACCTTCCGAGTCCATGCGTGGGGTTCATAATGTGTTTCACGTCTCGATGCGGAGAAAGTTTACGAGACCCGAGCATAAGATTTCATTAGAGCGGCGACTATTGAGCAAGACCTCACGGTGGAGTCGCGTCGTGGCGCGATACGGAAGGTCGGGGCGAGTCTTTGAGCACAAGGCGTTGGTATCGTCAAGGTGTTGTGGGCGCATCGATCGAGAGAGCGAATGGGAGTTGGAGTCTCGCATGCGCGAGCAATATCGGAGTTGTTCACGTCGGATGCGTGTTGTTTGTTGTTTAATTTCATTGATATAGTTTTTTTCTTTGAGTAAGAGCGATTAGAATTCGGTCGAATTACATTAAGAGAGTAGAATGTAATATTAGAAAATAATAATAATAATAATAATAATAAATTAATTAGTTAAAGAATTTAGGGCTATGTGTAATTAAATAAATAACTAATAACGTCTTAAGGGCCGGTGCGTAATTAATTAAATTAGATTCGTGAAAATAGGGTATTTCAAAGTATTTTTTTAGAGCTATATAAATAGAGGATCTGGAAACCCTATTATTTTGTTTGGGGCTTCGTTCCTTGCTTGCCGCGCCCTTGACCAATCTTTTCTGCTTGCGTCGCCGGCGATAAGTCTTTGCTGTTGTGCAGCGCCTGCGCCTACTTCTGCAGAGTGTCTGCGATTTGGATCGCTGTGGCGCGCGTTACTTTTCTTCTGCGTCTTCTTATTCTTTGCCATTGAGCGCCCGTAGAGCAGTCGGTAGCCGATTAGTCTTTGTCGCGTGGACCTAACTTGCCGAGCCGGTGGCGTCTTCTTCTTCTTCTTTGCGCTGAATTTTCGGTAGCGTAAGTCTTTGCCTATTGCCAAGTGATTCTCTGTGTTGGATCGCTTTGCCTGGCCGGTCTTCTTCTTCTGCCCGAGCAGTGATCGCTGTAGCCGGCCGAAGCGTCGCTTGTTGCCGCGTGGCAGCGAAGCCGCCGGCCGTCTGCGTCTTGTCGTTCTTTCTTTGCGTGGCTCTCTGCCAAACCAGGTGCATGTGAGTGTACTTAATTACGTAACATTGATCCTGCATGCATGCAGACCATTAGAACGAAGTTAACTAGCGTAGCAATAATTAGTTAATACTAATTAGTAGTTAATTAACTTGGCGTAGTATCTTTGTGCATGCGAGACTTGAATAATTTGCGAAGACGAGTAAAGGCGGTTTGTTTTGATGTTTGTAGTCGGAGATATCAATTAATAGATCCGTTTAGCCTGTTATTCTGTGTACGATTTATTCGGGTACCTTAATGGCAAATTTTGAAAATATCATCTACTAGTTAATTGTAGATAATTTCGATATCTTTCTATAGCATATTTAATCATGTTGAGCGGACAAGTAGATTTCGAGATATGAATTTTGGAAGAACTGCTGTCTTTGTAGTCGTCGTATTTGGTCTTGTTCGGTAGAATAGAGATTAAAAATAGTAAATAGACTAATTAGAGTTTTTGATCTACATGAAAGTTGTAGATAATTGTCCAATGGTTCTGTAGAATCTGAGAACACGCACTTTGGTTGGATAAATCAAAAGTTATGAATTTAGTAAGACCGCTGTTCGAAGCGGACAGATCGGCTTCTGGGCTAAATCTCGGAGGGTTAGATGATTTAATTAGAAGGCTGTGTAATCTAAGAAAATGTGGATAATTTTATAAAGAATCCAGAATGGGATGGTTTGGCGTGATTGGACTTTTGAGTCAAAAGTTCGCTCTTTTTAGTAACAGGACAGCAATGGGTAACTTTTTGATACGGAGTAGCGTGGTATATTTGGGGGCGTGTAGGGCGTTGTCGATTGATTGTTGTTCTTATGATGCTGTAGCTCGTATTGAAATTGAAATATTTATTGTAGGAGGCGTCGTACTTGTTGCCATCCTCTAGTCAAATCGTGCGTCGCAACTAGTAAAGGCAAGTGCATGGTAGCAATGATCAATGATTGATCAACTTGTGATTCTTTATCTTCAGTACCATTATTGTTGTGCTCTTATTTTATTTAATTGCAAACAATGGAATGACATGATTATATCTTTGTTGATAAACCTGATGAAAAGTTGGATATGAAGTTTATGATGGAGTTTGCATGTTTGCATTCATAAGCATCTTTGCATATGGCGGTGATCATGAATGATCACAACTCCACGGAGTGGAGGAGGTCCCGATCCTTATGGAGGAGCGGGCTTGAGAGTGAATGTTGTCATGAGCATTCACTCATGCTATCTGCGATATCTGTGAAAGAAGTGCATGTGTACATGTAGACTAGGTTTGCATTGATACATGAGATTAATGGTTGTGAATCAAAGAAGATAAGCGCATGAGAATATTAATGGAAGTACTTGTGATGATAATGAAGTTATTGAATCTTTGTTGATTTATTATTGTTCGTTGTTTATGGATGTGTTTCTTGAGTCGTGGACTCACCCTTGCTCTTTGTTGTCTTTAGGTGATCTTGAGTGCCGTGGCGAGGCGAGTAGAGCACATGGACAACATATGATCATTTATCTTAATAATCTTTTCATTCAGGATTGGATTACACTTGGACATGTTAGAGATTGAATAAAGTTTAGGACATCGTTTGGACTAGACTATTTGCTTTATTAATTTGGATTCATTGGTTGATGCTATTTTGGATTATTTACCTGGTTACAATTCCCATTGCTTATTTATTGTCGCTTGATCCATAATTATGCATGTTCGTTTGTGATCCATGGATATGTTTATCGTTGTTTCCTTGCTGTAATTTTATAGTGTGTCGTTAATTATTAGATTAGAGAGTAGTGTGGTGGCATTCTAGGCTCTGTGTTGGGCTGGGGTGTTACACAAAGTATTCGCAACGGATTGAAAGTTTCACAAAGGATAAATTGATGTCTCACTTTTTTGTGTTATTTTTTTTATAAACACGACCAAAAAATCAAACTAGGCTTACCCAGATTGATAGAGTGAAAGTTATGCCATGATTATTAGAGGGCTGAATGAGGAGTCTTACCCAACTAGGTTATTAGAACATTAGGATTATTAGAGGGCTGAATCAGGAGTCTTACCCAACTAGGTTATTGTAGCTTGTTTAATAATATTTCCAAATTGATAAAGATCATCTCAATTGGATCTGTAGAGTGAAAGTTATGCCATGATGTTTCTTGTTATCTTTGTATTACGGACACATGTCGTCAATTGTTTTCAGCGGTTGTTTAGACCACTAGTTTGGCCGAATCAAAGAACCCCACCTACTAGAGTTTTGTAGCCTGTTACGTCAAGAATATTTGAGCACTGGGTTCAAGTCATTGAATTCTGAGATATTTAATTACGATTTTCTCGTCTTTGCTGTCTGGGAAGCATTATGCTAGGCTAGCAGGAAATTTGGGTAGAACCTCTCTTTGAGTCATAGGTCTTGAGGAGTTGGATTAAGGGGTGTAAATGGAGTCCAGCATTCATCGTATTTATTATTACCGCTATGCTTGTGTAGGAGCGGAGTTCGAGTAGAGACACCAATTTTGCTTCCTTGTGTCTTGTAGCGGGAAAGAAAGAAATAGGCAAGTGCACCTATAATGTGGTTGTTATGTGATTGTTCTATATGATGAATCATGGTAACATATGCTTGTTTCGATGTCTTGATTTATGGTGATATGTATTTGTTCATGATGGCTAGATTATTAAAATTCGATTCTTGTCATTTTATTGTTCATCATGTGCACTCATGAATGCAAGTTGTGGACTTGCGACACCCACGAGAGTGGGTGGTGATTATAAGACCCACCATTCCAAAGTGGGCATTGTGGATCCCGGTTGACTTGTTCTCAAGCGGCCTTTGGATCCCAGCGTGTTGTAGAAACGCGGGCATAAGTGAACAAACGGTGTTCACTCGCTATCTGCATTATGAGCAAAGAAAGCGCATGTGCATTCATTCATTCATTCATATGTTGATTTGATTCATGATGTTGATACCTTTGTTGGATAATGAATGATGTTGTTATGTTTTGTATCATTGCACTTCTGAGTCTTGGACTCACCCTTGTCGTGTTGTTTTTAGGTACATCGATAGTGGTCGGCATGCATGGCGGGAGTAGAAATTATCATGGTTGCTGCTGGCACTAATAAAGTGAATAAAACATTTAAGTGATAACTTGGACTTTGAATAGCTTTATGTGAGGTTTACTTCCTTCGTTCTAAGTCGTGGACAACCACTATTGGAGATTGATAGCGTTTTACGGTTGTTTCTTTCATGAACATGTTTAATGCAGCGTTTGGATATTTGCTTATTATTGTTGTTATTTGGGCGAATGTCGGATAGTTTGATTTACAAAGGAGACTCTGCAGAAATTTAGAAAGAAATGTCTTAGTTCCATTTGTAGACATGTTACGGTGGTAGCATTCCATGCTCGAGGTTGAAATTTGGTGTATTCTGGTTGGTATCGAGCGGGCTTGGTCCGTGGTAGCTAGAAAAGAAAAAAATTAAATTGACACACTTGTGCACGATGGGATGGGAATGGGCAAAGCATTGCATTTCGTTTCCGATATATCGTATTGATCGTTCTTGATATTAATTGAGTATGATTGCTTATTACTTGGTTATATGATTATTATGTGTGGGGATAAGCGATGCGAGAGGTAAAGTTTGGTAGTGGTCTTGGGCATAGTCAAGGTGTGCCTTTGTTAGTGGTATGGGGTTAGTGTAATACTCCGATTTATTACAAGGGCGAAAACACTCAAAGAAATTAGATATAAGAAAAGGGATTTCTATAGTTTTTCGGCTTTGGGCCTTGGGCCTTGGCGAGCGGCCCATGAGGGCGACCACGTATAAAGGAGGAAAACCTAAAAATACTATAGCTACAGTACGTCGTCGCCTTTGTACGGCCTTTGTGCACCCCTCCATGTTTCTCTACCAAGATGAGGAGAAGAGAGAAAGGAAGGAGAGGAAGGAAAAAAGAGGAAGAAAGGGAGGAGGAAGAAAGAGGAGAGGGAATCATCTTCACCAAGTGCTCGTTCATCGCCTCTCTGGGATCATCAAGGGTAACAATCGCCGTTCTTGGTCATTGGTCAATTTGGTAGATCACGAATTTGATTGAATTTGTTTGAATCGAAATCATCGATAATAGATCTATTCTATCCAGTATATTGCACACCCATTTTCGGCACCTTAGAGGCCGATCTGGAGGTTCATCCCTCTTAGAGTCTTGTATCCCTGGTTGTTATCTTGCCATGGGCGCCGAGATCACGAGATTCCGCTCGACGGTTTAGGAGATACAATTTTTAATGTGTCTGTCTGCACTGAGATTTGAGGACTGTCGGTTTGCCCCTCGGTTTTGATTTAGTTAAAGTCAGATTTAGAACTTCCACCCAAATAGGTTATTGTAGCCCTTTTAATAAAATTTTCAAGTTGATAAAGATCACCTCCATTGGATCAGTATAATAAAAGCTACGTCATTTTCTTTACCACTATTACAGATGCAGGCAGATATCATTAGTGTTTTCAGCGGTTGTTTAGACCACTGGTTTGGCGAATCAAAGAACCCCACCAACTAGAGTTTCGTAGCCTGTTACGTTAAGAGTATTTGAGCACTAGTTTCAAGTCATTGAGTTACAGATATTTAGTTACAAATTTTCTCGTCTTGCTGATCGGAAGGGCGATATTGGTGATTAGTTAATTCGTCATTTTGAGTTTTTGGTTATATTGATTAGATAGAGGTTATGGTAAAGCGCTTGTAGCCACATCATGTCTTGTTATTCTTATTTTGAATAAATATTTGTGTAGGCGGTGGGGCGGGGAGTGGAGAAATTCGTCGTTGCCTCTAACTCGTCCACAGTAGCGGAAGAGCAAGTACATGGTAGAGTGGTGAACAATGGGTTGTTCACCATGATCATTGTTGTTACTTATCATGCTATTTATTATGCTTTCGTTCAGCTTATTCTTATACATGATATTGATGACCTTGAGTGAATGAGATTATGATATTGAGATAATGAGGTGGAGATATTGAGTTAATGAGATGGACTATGTTGATGAATAAATAAAGATGTCACATCATTTACATTCATCATGACGAGAGGTTGCATGAGCAGTCGGTGAGAAAGTCATGTAACTATTCGGTGAGCTCGGTGAGAGCGATACATGACTACTCGAGAGCTCTAGATAAAATCCTACTTTGGTGGGGACTTCACGGGGTGAAGGATAGAGTGTGTCATCGACGGTGAACACTCAGCTATCTGAGTATCGGTGATGAGATGCATATGAGCATGAGCATGTTGGTGCATTCGCATATCTAAGTAAATTGTTAAATTGTGCAACTTTACCTATATGGAATATGGCTTGTTTGTTTGAGAATGACAATGGCATTAACTAAATGGATGATGATGATAACTTTGATTATGGTTAATAAACTATTGTTTATGGCTTTATTATGTATTTGCAGAGTCTTGGACTCATTCTTGCTCTATTGTTATTTTTTGGTGACCAGTGATGACGTTTTACTCGGGTAGGGCTAGCGCACTTGGAATCATGCACTTCACCCAATTATTTGATTCATTGGATATGAGAAACTTTTAGAATAACATGAATATTTATATCTAGGACATGATGGTATTGAATAACCATAGATGCTTGGTTTATGTTAATCTTGGTTTATTATTTTGCTATGCTCCTAGGTCTAATTTATCTATGATTGGCATAGTATTATGCTTGTGTTAATGCGACCCGTGGATGGGTTTTAATGTTGTTATGCTTGCAGAAATTTTATAGTAAGTTGATGTAAATTAGATGGTTATAGTAGGTTAGTGGCATTCTAAGCTCAATGTTGAAATTTGAATTATTAAAGTTGGTATCGGAAGCGGGCTTGGTCCGTGGTGAATAGATTAATAACTTAGTTAACCTAAAATTGCTAAAACTTATTTTAGGACTTGTAAAATAAACCAAAATTTGATAATGGTTAATGAACTTATAATTTTGACACACTGGTGCACAGTAGGATGGGAATGGGATGAGTATCGCATTTACGCTTCTCTTATGTTGTATTGATGATTTATGTTATGAATTGGTTCAGACTACTTATGATTTGATTATGTGATTGCTATGGGTCATGATAGTCGAGAGGTAGAGATTGTGGGTGTGGCCATAGGCATGGCCAAGTTATATCTGTAACACCCTAGCCCAACAGGCCAGAATGCCACCACACTACACTTCCAACTAATAATTATCGACACACTATAAAAATTACAGCAAGAAACAATGATAATCATATCCTTGAACCGCAAAAGAGCAATGCATAATTATGGATCAATTGATAATAAATAAGCAATGGGAATTATAACCAGGTAAATAGTCCAAAGTAGCATCAACCAATGAATCCAAATTAAGAAAGCAAATAGTCTAGTCCAAATGATGTCCTAAACTTTATTCAATAACTAACATGTCCAAGAGTAATCCAATTCTGAATGAAAAGATTATGAAGGTAAATGATCATGTGATGTCCATGTGCTCTACTTGCTCTCAGCTACGGCATCCTCGAAGATCACCTAAAGACAACAATAGAGCAAGGGTGAGTCCACGACTCAGCAAATACATCCATAAACAACGAACAATAATAAATCCACAGCATTCAATAACTTCATTATCATCACAGGTACTTTCATTAATATTCTCATGCAGTTATCTTCTCTTTGATTCACATCCATTATTCTCAAATATCAATGCAACTCTAATCTATATGTCCACATGCACTTCTTTCGCGTATACCGGTATAGCGTGAGTGAATGCTCGCGACAACATTCACTCTCAAGCCCGTTCCTCCATAAGGATCGGGGACCTCCTCCACTCCCGTGGAGTTGTGATAATAAAGATCACCTTCTCTTATGCAAAGATGCTTATGAATGCAAACATGCAAACTCCATCATAAACATCATATCCAACTTTTCATCATGTCCATTAACAATATAAATCCATACCATTCCATTGCTTGCAATTAAACAAAATAAAAGCACAACAATAATGGTAATAGAAGATAGAAAAGCGTTGATCGATCATTGATCATTGTCTACCATGCACTTGCCTTTACTAGTTGCGGCCTTACGATTTGGCTAGCGGATGGCAACAAGTCGACGCCTCTCCTACATTAAATACACAAATCTCAATACAAGCTACAGCATCATAAGAACAACAATCAATCGACATCGCTCCTACCGTCCCCAAATATACCCGCGCTATTCGGTGCGAAAAAAGTTACCCATTGCGGTCTTAGTACTAAAAGCGAGCGTAACCTTTGACTCGAAAGTCCGATCACCACAAACCACCCCATTCTGGATTCTTTATAAAATTATTCACATTTTCTTAGATTACAAAGACTTCTGATTAAATCATCTAACCCTCCGTATTTAGCCCGAAAGCGGTCTGTCCGCTTGAACAGCAGTCTTACTAAATTCATAACTTTTGTTTTACTCAACGAAATGCGCGTTCTCAGATTCTACAGAACCATTGGACAATTAGCTACATCTTTCATGTAGATCAAAAACTCTAATTAAGCTATTTTCTATTTTTAATCTACAGTCTACCAAAACAGCGCCGAAAGACGACAACCGTAAAAACAGCGGTCTTCGAAAATCATAACTCAAATTCTACTTGTCCGATTGACAGGTTTAAATATGCTATAGAAAGATATCGAAATTATCTACAATTAACTAGTAGATGATATTTCCAAAATTCATCCTTACGGTATCCGAATAAATCGTACAACAAAACAGCGAGGCTAAACCAATCTCTTTGTTCGATTTCTTCCCAGGCTAAAACATCAAAACAAACTACCTTACCGTTCCGACCGGACATTCTAGTGCGCATGCATATAGCTCTGGCCAAACTAATCAACTACTAATTAGCGAGTCTAATTCATCTATTTCTAATTGGCGATAAACCCAATTAAACACTACATCCTTACTTACCTAGCGGTAGTGACTATTCACCACTTGCCTGAGCCTTGATGTAGCACTTAGCGTCGGCTGAAACGCGCCGATCGGCCCGGCGATCCACGCGCGCCGGGTGGCCAGGCGATAATCTGTGCAGTGCGATCCACGCGAGAAGCGGCCCGAGGTCCACGTAGCGCATGCAATGATGCCGACGCATAGATCGAAAGCTAGGCGGCGAGAACCACAATGTGAAGGCAAAACAATTTGGTGGCGACTGGAGGAAAAGATGGCTATTAGGGTTTCTAGAAAACCAAAACTATTTATATAGCTCATAAAAATTAAAATACTATTTTCCACGTATACTAAATTCTTTAATTACGCACAAGCCCTTAAAGCGTTTTTCTTTATGGATACTATTCGATTAATTACGCTCAGAGCCCTTAATACGCTTTTACTAAAATTAATATTATTTTAAGTATTACAATATCACCGTTTGTTGTATGATAGTGGTGAAGTGTTTACATCGGGTAACAATTCACAGTGTTGAGGATATGTTTCTTTAGAAAAGTTGTTTTCTTCCTTGAGTTTGAATTTGATTATTCTGTTATAGTTGCGGTTGATGAATTTTCTTGGGTTAGTATTTGCAATCTTGATTGATGTATTTTCATTGGTCTTTGTTGGTTCTATTAAGTTATTATTTGTTCTCATTTGTTGATCTGTTGTTGTTTCTTGTGAGCGTCGTTAATTTGCAGGTGATCTTTTCGAAATCTGCCTTTCTTGTTGGGAAAAAAATGACTCATTTGTTAGCTTGGTATTTTGGATAGCAAAGTTTTCTTTTTCAAGTCCTTTAACATGTGGGCTTATTAGCAATTTATTTTTTTGGGTATTTTGAGTATTGAAGTTGAATGCTTCTCGTTATAAAAGAAAATATTAAAACCCTTTAGCGATGTCTTGTTGTGGTTAAGTTAAAGGTTGTAATTAAATAAATTAATGGATATGGTATGGGTTATCAATTGGAGTGCAGTAGTGTGGTGTATAATCAATTTTAACCAAGAACCTTGGAAGGAAAGTTGATTAACTTGATGGTGTCATGTGGTAGTTCTTGATGAACTATGATTAATAGTATGGCTATACCTAATTGGATTAAAAGGAGTTATTAAGAATTGTAGAACATTGATGACTAGTATGATCATTAAAATTAATTAGTTTTGCTAAACTTGTTGGATTAGTTGGTCTCGATGGATTAATCTTCTTTGTGTGGGAAGGAAAAGTTGGGGAGATGCTAGATTATTACCATAGTGGATATTAATCTTGGAGTTATCTTATCTGTAGATACTAGATGATTTTATATTATGGAAGGTGTAGTACTCGGAATTGGATCGTAGAAAGAAAGAGGTGGAGGCGAAAGAAAGTGTTTTAGTGGAAAATTCCTTTCGTCGGGGTATCGTTATCGGGCAACCTGGGCGCAGTTCGCGACCAGGAGGCCCATGAGTGGGCAGCCCATCTAGGGGCCGGCCAAGGAGGAACACCCTTTTCCCCCAAACCCTATTCCTCCCCTTTTCCCCCAAGCCGCCTCTCCTCCCCTTGTGCCCCCTCCCTTCCTCCCCTCCTCCTAGGCGCCTCCCTCTCCATTGGTGGCTGCCATTGGAGATCCGAGCTCACCCGGCCTTCAAGTGTTCTTCTTGGTTCTTCCTCCGAGGCGATTTCCTTCAATCGGGTTCGTGGAGTTGGAGCTGGCCAAGGAGGAGAGGAAGGCTTTGGGAAGTTGTTCCTCGTCGTTCTTGGTCTACAAGGGTAACGAGAGACCCCATCGCTGTTTGATTGCGTTAGAGTTGTCGATTCCATGTTTTTGGTAGTATCGTGTAATTTCTGTTAGTAGATCGGTTCTGTACAGTAGGTTGCAACTCGGTTTTGGGTGCCTTAGAGGCAGAATGGATGATTTCGCCTTCTAGAGTTTTGTTCCTTATTTCATTAGCTTTCTTTTGGCACCTGGATCACAAATTTTCACCCAGTAGATTAAAAGTTATGGCTGTTTTACTACGCGTTGATCTGTCTGTCAAAACTGATGGGTATAGTCAGTTGCACCTAGGTTTTGATCTAGTTAGATTCAGAATCAGGTCAGCCACCCAAATAGGTTTTGAAGATAATTTCACCATGTTTCCAGGCGGATAAAAATCACTTTATTTGGATCAGTGGTTTAAAAGTTAGAGCATTTTCTTTAGGGCTGTTCAGATTTCTGGGCAGACTGCAGTTATAGTTTTTCAATGGATGGTTAGACCTCTGTAATGGCCGAATTAGAGTTTACCATCAACTAGAGTTTTGTAGCCAGTTAAGTTAAGAAAATTTGTGCACTGGTTTCAGGTCTTTTGGACTTACGGTGTTTTATTTAGGGTAAAACTTTGGGGGTGTTTGGAAATTTTTTTCAAAAAGGGGTTTTTTTGTTTCGGGAAAATTTTCTATCTTTTAAATTTGTTTTTTTGGGTTTTTTTCCATGGAAAAATGTTTAAATTTGAAAATTTTAAATCATTTTAAAACATTAAATTTTAAAATTTTAAATTTAAAAAATTTTTTTTAAGGTTTGGGAATTTAAAAAAATAAAAAAATTTAAAATTTGAAATTAAAATTTGGGGAAATTGTTTATTTTAAATAATTGTTTTTAATTGGGAAAATTTTTTAAATGGAAAAATTTCAGGGTTTTTTAATTAAATAAAATTTTAATGGAAGGGATTTTGGGTTTAAATAATAAATTTTTTTAAAAAAATTTGGAAAAAAACTTTTAGGGAAAAGGTTTAATTTTAATTGAAAGGGGAAACCCAAAAATTTTTTTTTTCAAATTTATAAAATTTCCAAAGAAAAAAATTAATAAAAAACCCTTAATTTGGGGAAATTTTAACAAGGGAAAAAATTAAAAATACCAACCAAAAAAAACCCCCTTTCTACAAAATTGCAAATTAAATTTAAAGTCAAAAAATTCAATTTAAAAAAATTTTTTTAAAATTAAAGGTTTCCCCAAAGCCCAAAATACAAAACCCAAAATTTCCCAAAAAATTCCAAAAAAAAAAGAAAAATTTAATAAATAAATATTTTTAAAATTTTTTTTCCAATTCATTTAAGAATAAAAAAACATTTTGAAGGGTATGTTCCCCACAAAACCCCCTTTCTTTAAAAACCTTAAAATTTTAATCCTTTCCTTTAAAAAATTTTTTTGCAAAAAACAAACAAAAACATTAACCTTTACCCTCTTTAAATTTTTTCTTATTTTCTTTTTAAAAAAAATTTAAAAAAAAAAATATAAAACAAATTTTTTTTTAACCAAATAAACTCCTTTTTGTTGGGACCCCAAAAGAAAATTAATTTTAAAAATAAAAATCCAATCAAAAAGGGATATTGTCATAAACCCCCTTTAAACTTTGGGGAAAAGGTTCCAAAATTTCCAAAACAAAACTTTTTCCCCAAAAAACAACCCGGGCCCTAAACCCCCTTTTAAAAAAACCAATTTTATAAAAAGGGTTTTTAAAACCGGTTTCCCCAAACCCAAAAAAATAACCAAACTTTTCAGTTTAAAAAAAAAAAATTTTTTTCCCAAAAAAACCCCCAAAGGCCCAAAAAGGGGAAAAAAAAAAAGCGGTTTCAAAAAATAAACACCCTTTTTAATAAAAATTTTAAAAATTTTTTTTTTTACAAAAAAAATTTTAAAACCCCCCAAAAATTAAAAAAATTTTCCATTAATTAAATCTTTTAAAAGACCCTTATTTTAAATTATATTTAATTCAAAACCCCAAGAATCAAAACCCCAAAAACCCCCTTTTCTTAAATTTTAAATTTCCCCTAAAAAACCCAAAAAAAATTTTTACCCTTTAAAAAAAGGGACGATTTGGGCCCCTCCATTTCCTTTCCCGGGTGTTTACCAACCAAACATAAAATCTTTTGGCCCCAAAACCCACCAAACCCGTTTCCCCCAAAGGCCTTTCTAAAAGATTTTTTGGACCCCAAACCCGGGGGGTAAACCAATTTTTGGGAATGCTGGGAAAAAAACCCGGGCGGTAGGGACCCAAAAAGAAAATTGGGGGGGGGGAAAGAGGGGTTTCTTTTTCCAAAAAAAAGGGAAAAACCCTTTTAAAAATTTTTTAAACCCCAAGGGAAAAAATGGCCTTTTTTATCCCAAAAGCCGTTTTTTTTTTCCCCAAAAACCAACCCCTTTATTACCCAAAAAATTCTTTTAAAACCCAAAAATTTAAAACCGGGACCCCCAAGGGAAAATAAATCCCCTTTTTTTCGGTTAAACTTTAAAATTTTTTAAAAACCCGGGGGCCCTCCCCTCCTTAAAATAAACACCTTAAAAAAAAAGGGGAAATGGGTTTTGGGATCATCTTGGGTCCCTTCCTTTGGTTGGTCCCAATTGGCCCCTTTGGGCTTTCTCCAATTTTTGGGGGGCCACCCCTTGGGCTTTCCAAACCACCCTTTATTTAGCCCCAAAAAGGACTAAAAAGACCCCCTAAATTAAAAGGGCCCCTTTTTAACGCCCCCAACCCCCAAGTTTCCCCGGGCCGGAAAAAGCCCCCACCCAAAAAGGGTCCAGAAATAAAACCCAAAGGCCCTTTTTGGCCCAAATCAACCTTTCGGGAGGGCCCCCTCCTTTCAAATGCCAAAACCCAAAACCCCCAAATTTAAAAAGGGCCCCTCACTTTTAAAAAACCCATTTGGGGAGGAACCTTTTTAAAAGGGAGGAAATTTTTTGGGGGTCCCCCCAAATAAAACCCAACCTTTCCCTTAAGGCGGGAAAGGGTTTTAAACTTAAAAACTCCCTCACCCCCGGGGCCCACCGCCTTTTACCCCAAATTAGGGAACCTCAAATGCCCAATGGGGTGCGCTTTTTCCCAAACCCCAACCCACTTTTCCCAAAAACCCCCACCAAAATTTTGGGAGAATCAAACCCGGGCTAAAGGGAAAACCTTTGGTTCTTTCCCTTTAAAAACAAACCCGTTCCCAACCACCTTTTTTCCCCAAATTTTAATCTCGAAAAAATTTTTCCCATGGGTTCCAACCTCCTAAGTATTCCATCTTTGGGCCCCGAAAAAACTTGGGTAAAAAATTCCCTCTAAAACCCCGGGCCAAAATCCCTTCCCTTGGGGCCCTCGGCCCCTTTGGTTAAAAAAGTTTAAAAATTTTCCCCAAATAAAAAATTTTAAATTGGGTCCTTTAAAATCCCTTGGTTTAAATCGAAAAACACCTTGGGGAAATGTTTAATTAAAGAAAAACCAAACCCAACCCTCCCCCAAAAAATTCATCCTTACCAAAAAACCCCTTTCAAAAAACCACCGAATTTAAGGGCCCCGAAAACCCGAATTTCAAGAGGGAAAAACCCCCCGCCTAAACAAATCTTCCTTCCATGGAAAAACCCCCCTAGTTTAAAACGGGAAAAGCCCGAAGGGGAAAAAGAAAAATTTCCTTCAAAAAACCCCCCACATATCAGTAAACCAAAATTTTGGAAAAAATTTAAAAAAATCCCCAAAAAAAAACCCCCAAAACCCTACCCCTTTGGGAACCCGGCCCAAAATGTAACTTTAAAAAAAAACTTCCAATCAATTTTTAAAAACCGGTTTCTTTAAAAACAAAAACCTCAAATGGGGGGCCCAATTTTATTTGTTTGGAAATTTTTTAAAAACCCCCGGAATCAAACCCAAAATCGGGCAATTTTTTTCTTTTGGGGATTAACGCTCTAACCCCAAACCCTTTTCCCCAAAACGGGCTTCCCACCGTAGCAAATTTTTTAACATTTTAATGGGCCCAACCGGGTAACAATTTCAGGGGCAAAAGGATCGGGAAAATTCCGGGAATATTTCCCGGGGAACCCCAATTCAACCAAATTTCCCCAAAAACTTCAAATTGTGTTTGAGATATATGGCTCATTGTATGTTTGATTGTTACATCTGCTTACTTCTTTCGAGTCTATTGGCTCATTCTTGCTTTATTGTCTTATTTAGGTAAATGACAAGGAAGAATGATCTTGTGGAGGGTAGTTCATCACGATGCACTCACATTCATTTATCAAACAATTTGAGGACTTTATTATCATTGATTATGATTTGTGTTGCATTGTAATAAGCCAACATGGCCTTGTTTACTTATCTTGCTGAACTGTTTACTTCCATTTCGTTGATTAAGAATTGAGGATGAATGCTTGTTTCCATACATTCTTAATACTTGCTCCATAATATCATGCGATTTGATGTTATTCCTTTGAAGAGTAGTGTTTGTAGGTGACATCTTGACTTCCCTATAGTCAGGGTGTTACAAGGAGTTTCTAGATAGTTATTTTAACTAGAATAATTGGACGAATTTGGTTGCACAGTTGTTGAGACTTGTTGATCAATGGAAGGCTATGATTTTGGAAGTTTTGTAGGGATTTTGAACCGAAATATAAATATGAGGATGGACAGTTGAACATGTATTGGTGATTGTTCATGTGATTTGGAAAGGAAAGTAGGTAGCATCTAGATTTCTTGATGAAGCCAGTTGATAGCAACAGTGGTTGGAGTGCAACAATTGTGTGTTGACGTTTGGTGTTGAGCATCTATAAGAGTTGAACTGTGGGATTTAATTGGTGGCCTATGCTTTCATGATAGTGGAATTGTCAGACGATAGCATGTCCATAATGAAAGGGTTTTGGTATAACATTTTGATTTGTGTAGTAGATCTCTGCTAAAATAAAGTTGTTGTTGTAGTAGTTTGTAAGCTTTTGGGTGGACTCTCGATTTGAGGACGAGATGATAAAGTAGTATGAAACAATTTGGTGAGTTTTTAGAGAGCTGTACAATGGAAGGGTAGACTATGATGAATTTTCGTTAACAGTGTATTATTCTGGATGTTAGTAAGATTATCAGCAATAGATTGGTAGTGTGTTGTCGATTCTTATAGAAAGAAGGTAATTTGATCGTCACTCGTGGTATCGCTCAAATGAAAATTTTCAAGTTTTGCATCCGTGATCTTTTGTAGTTCATGGTTTATGTAGTAGCTGGGATTGGATTGAGCAAGTGGCTTGTTGGAAAGTTTTATTGGTTCGTAAGTGATTCATGTGATTTGGTCTTACAACTTTTCTTGTTTGAGTGGGCAACGTGACGTTATAATAAAAAAGAATTACTTTCTTTGTTAAAGAAAGAGTGAAGTAGAAGTATTCGAGATCGAAGTCAAGTTTTGTAACTCATGATTTACTTGAAGTGTGCCTAAACTTTCTATTTTTGCCCCATAGGAGTTTCTCGATTTTCAAAAGTGGTGCTTTGTTTTATTTGAGATTTCATATTCTCTTTTTGTGGGACTTGTGCCCTCAATGGTGGTCTCCGCTTTTGCTTTTCCGAGATCCTTGTTATTTGTCTATTTCTCCCGGTCTTATGTTTGTTGCGAAAAGAAAATATTTTTTTTCCGGGTGCTAAAAAAACATTTTATCTGCCACTTCATCAATTTGTTTTACAAAACCTTATGGGGTATACAGTGGCATCCGGTTAGTAGTGGTCAAGTATATGTTGATGTGAGACCTGAGGTTGTAAGTTATTTCAAGAGCATTGGAGGAAGAATTGATTTTGTGATATAAATCTTGTAGAGAATTGGATCCAAAAGGAATGATGGTCGTTGAGGTAAAACTGATTATGTTGTTACAACTAGTAAAACTAATAGTGAATTGTAATTCGAGAACCCTTGTTCATGTCGGTGGAATATTGAAATATTCAAAAGTTTGGAACTTGGTCAATTAGTTAGAGTCTTGCGAATGTGTATGTTGCGGTCGTGTGGGTGAAATGGAATAGTGTGGTTTAGTGGGTTCAAGTTTGGTGAAGCTAATCACATTAGGCAGTTACTTGATTAGTGAGGAATGTTGATATTAACGATTGATGATATTGTTTGGATTCCAGGAATTTTAGTTATCCGATCAAAGAATTCTCTATCAAGTATACCAGAAGTTCATTGTAAGAGTCTTAGAGGTTGAATCTGGGCTTTACATTTTTTATGCTAGACCTTTGGTCACACAATGAGTGTGTGTAAAGAAAGTGGAATAATAGAGTTTCCTGAGCAGTGGAATGATCATTGATAGAACCTTTCTGATGTAGTACATGAGCGTGTGTACTGAGGATTCTGTAATACCCCGGAAATGGATCGGTAATTAGAGATTCAGTCGGAGGAGAAAAATGCAAAGAAAGGAATAGAAATTCTGAGAAAAATAGGGGGTTTTCTACTTTTATTCGACAACTTTGGGCGCGGGCATGACCGAGGAAGCCCATGTGTTTGGCCGGCCATAAGGGGGAACCCCACCCCAAAACCCTAGCCCCACTTCTCTTTTCCCTTTCCCCACTTGGAGCCGCCACTTCCACCTTCCCCTGCGCCAGCGCTTTTGTTCGTCAGATTTGGGTAAGTTCCGTACGTTTTCTGATCTTCTCACCTCTTAGAAAGTTGTAGCCCTTGGACTTAGCTTTCTTTTGGAACCGAGATCATCTGATTTAGAGTTACGGTTTAGGAGATATGGTAGTTTTACCGCGACTGTCTAGGAGAGCTGACGTGATTTGGCAGATTTTCTTGTCGGGTCATTATGATTTATTTAGAGGCCGAATCTGGTATTTTCGTCTTCTAGAGATTTGTTCCTGATGTCGTTTTCTTTCTTTTGGCACTGAGATCACTAGATTCTGCCTTACGGTTTAGGAGATATGGATTTTTAATCGCGCGCTGTCCCGTCTGCCTGAGAATTTGGAACTGTCGGTTTGCCCCTCGGTTTTGATCTAGTTAGAGTCAGATTCAGAACTTCCCCCCAACTAGGTTTTTGTAGCCCTTGAAAGTATCTTTCTGAGTTGATAAAGATCATCTCAATTGGATCTGTAGAGTAAAATTTATGCCGTGTTCTTTACTGCTGTGCTGTATTCTAGACAGATGCCTGTCAGTTGTTTTCAACGGTTGTTTAGACCACTGGTTTGGCCGAATCAAAGAACCCCACCAACTAGAGTTTCGTAGCCTATTACGTTAAGAGTATTTGAGCACTGGTTTCAAGTCATTCAGAGTTATAGATATTTAATTATGATTTTTCTCGTACTGCTGATCAGAAGGGCCGATATTGGCTGATTAGTTAATTCGTCATTTTGAGTTTTTGGTTATGTTGATTAGATAGAGGGTTATGGTAAAACGCTTGTAGCCACATCATGTCTTGTTATTCTTATTTTGAATAAATATTTGTGTAGGCGGTGGGGCAGGGAGTGGAGAAATTCCGTCGTTGCCTCCTAACTCGTCACAGCGCGGAAGGCAAGTACATGGTAGAGTGGTGAACAATGGGTTGTTCACCATGATCATTGTTATTACTTATCATGCTATTTATTATGCTTTTGTTCAGCTTATTCTTATACATGATATTGATGACCTTGAGTGAATGAGATTATGATAATGAGATTATGATATTGAGATAATGAGGAGAAGATATTGAGTTAATGAGATGGACTATGTTGATGAATAAATAAAGATGTCGCATCATTTACATTCATCATGACAGGGGTTGCATGAGCCAGGTCGGTGAGAAAGTCATGTAACTATTTCGGTGAGGTCGGTGAGAAAGATACATGACTAGTCCGGAGAGCTCTAGATAAAATCCTACTTTGGTGGGGACTTCACGGGAGTGAAGGATAGAGTGTGTCATCGACGGGTGAACACTCCGCTATCTACAGTATCGGTGATGAGATGCATATGAGCACGAGCATGTTGGTGCATTCGCATATCTAAGTAAATTGTTAAATTGTGCAACTTTACCTATCTGGAATATGGCTTGTTTGTTTGAGAATGACAATGGCATTAACTAAATGGATGATGATGATAACTTTAATTATGGTTAATAAACTATTGTTTATGGCTTTATTATGTATTTGCTGAGTCTTGGACTCATTCTTGCTCTATTGTTGTTTTTAGGTGACCAGTGATGATGTTTTACTCGGGAAGGGCTAGCACACTTGGAATCATGCACTTCACCCAATTATTTGATTCATTGGACATGAGAAACTTTTAGAATAACATGAATATTTATGTCTAGGACATGATGGTATTGAATAACCATAGATGCTTGGTTTATGTTAATCTTGGTTAATTATTTTGCTATGCTCCTAGGTCTAATTTATCTATGATTGTCATAGTGTTATGCTTGTGTTAATGCGACCCGTGGATGGGTTTTAATGTTTTTATTCTTGCTGAAATTTTATAGTAAGTTGATGTAAATTAGATGGTTATAGTAGTTTAGTGGCATTCCAGGCACAATGTTGGGCTGGGGTGTTACAGATTCTGAGTTGTTCTTGAAAATTAGAGGTAATGTGATTGTGTGGGATCTATTTTGTGGCGCTTTGGGTGCCTTCAATCAAATTAATGTTGATTAGTAGAATGAGATGCCTAGAGTAATTGGAGGATTCAATGGAGCCTCTTCACAATGGCGTTAATGATGTATTTCAGTTTGAGCATAATTTGAGGATGTTCAATTAAAAGGTTTAAGCTCATGTGGTATGCGATGAATTCGAATTCCAAGGTTCGAGAGAAGTTTTACTCCTAAAAGAGAAACTGAGGAAAAGGATGTTTCCTCGGTTAGTGAAGCGTTTTCGTGATTTCGTTTGAGTTATGTGTTGTTGACTGTTGTTTTCTGCAATCTGAGTTGGCGTTGTGTTGGCATGTTGATTCTTTCCAATTCAGACAAATCGCAAGTATTTGGTATGGGCTTTCGAGTGATTTCTCCTTTGGCTGTCGTGGTGTCCATTTGTAATATGCCTATTTAGGAAATGGATGTGTTTTCGTGACGAATGTCAAATTTGGAATTTAACACTTTTGGTGGAGAGTTAGTATTGCGTGGGTGCGATGAAGACTCTCTATTTCCAGTTGGATTCTCTTTGTGAGTCAGTGGTTTAAGAACCAGATTTGTTGTGCATTCTTGTTTAAAGTAGGTGTTCCTTGTTAGATGAAGAGTTATATTTTGAGCATGTTGTGTTCTTTCGTACCAAAGGGGAAGGTGGCCCTGGTACACTCGTTCGTTTCCGACAGTTGTAGGAATTTGGAAGTTGGCATTTCGCTTTGACCGTCTCTAAGCGCATACGCCAATCACGCAACGTCTGGTGTGTTATGGTGCTGAGTGAGCAGCTGAACCATTCAAAGTCGGAGTTTTAGTTAAAGACGTTGACCTTCGAGTAACGTCTTACCTTCGATCCTCTTTCGATAAGTGTACCTAGAAAGTTCAGGTTGCTTGTTAGGACAAACGTCGTTTTACGCCTTTGTGTTGTGGTTTCACTAGTCCGAGAGAGAGGCCACTTGGGAGCTAGAGTCCCACTTCCGCGAGCAGTACCTAGACCTATTCGTTTCTGGTACGTGGTTATCATTGTTAAATTCCAGTCGCAGTTTTCTTTCGAGTAGATCGGTATGTAGATCCGAGGTCGAATCATGTTAAGGGGAGTAGAATGTAATACTCCGATTTATTACAAGGACGAAAACACTCAAAAAGAAATTAGACATAAGAAAAAGGGGATTTCTGTAGTTTTTCGCAACTTTGGGCCTTGGGCCTTGGCCTCAAAGTGCCCATGAGGGGCCGGCCACGTATAAAAGGAGGGGGAAAACCCTAAAAATACTGTAGCTACAGTACACGTCGCACTGTAGCACGGCACTGTAGCACCCCCTCCATGTTGCTCTACCAAGATGAGGAGAAAGGAAGGAGAGGAAGGAAAAAGAAGAGGAAGAAAGGGAGGAGGAAGAAAGAGGAGAAGGGGAATCATCTTCACCAAGTGCTCGTTCATCGCCTCTCTGGGATCATCAAGGGTAACAATCGCCGTTCTTGGTCATTGGTCAATTTGGTAGATGCGAATTTGATTGAATTTGTTTGAATCGAAATCTGTCAATAATAGATCTATTCTGTCCAGTATATTGCACACCCATTTTCGGCACCTTAGATGCCGATCTGGAGGTTCATCCCTCTTAGAGTATTGTAGCCCTGGTTGTTATCTTTCCATGGGCACCGAGATCACGAGATTCCGCCCGACGGTTTAGGAGATACGAATTTTTAATCGCGCGCTGTCCTGTCTGCCTGAGATTTTAGGACTGTCGGTTTGCCTCTCGGTTTTGATATAGTTAGATTCAGATTCAGAACTTCTACCCAAATAGGTTATTGTAGCCCTTTTAATAATATTTCCAAGTTGATAAAGATCACCTCCATTGGATCAGTATAATAAAAGCTACGTCATTTTCTTTACCACTGTTCTGAATTCTGGGCAGATATCGGTTAGTGTTTTGAACGGTTGTTTAGACCACTGGTTTGGCCGAATCAAAGAACCCCACCAACTAGAGTTTCGTAGCCTGTTACGTTAAGAATATTTGAGCACTGGTTTCAAGTCATTCGGAGTTACAGATATTTAGTTACAATTTTTCTCGTACTGCTGATCAGAAGGGCCGATATTGGCTGATTAGTTAATTCGTCATTTTGAGTTTTTGGTTATATTGATTAGATAGAGGGTTATGGTAAAACGCTTGTAGCCACGTCATGTCTTGTTATTCTTATTTTGAATAAATATTTGTGTAGGCGGTGGGGCAGGGAGTGGAGAAATTCCGTCGTTGCCTCCTAACTTTCGTCCACAGTGGAAGGCAAGTACATGGTAGAGTGGTGAACAATGGGTTGTTCACCATGATCATTGTTGTTACTTATCATGCTATTTATTATGCTTTCGTTCAGCTTATTCTTATACATGATATTGATGACCTTGAGTGAATGAGATTATGATATTGAGATAATGAGGAGGAGATATTGAGTTAATGAGATGGACTATGTTGATGAATAAATAAAGATGTCGCATCATTTACATTCATCATGACAGAGGTTGCATGAGCCAGGTCGGTGAGAAAGTCATGTAACTATTCCGTTGAGCTCGGTGAGAACGATACATGGCTAGTCTGGAGAGCTCTAGATAAAATCCTACTTTGGTGGGGACTTCACGGGAGTGAAGGATAGAGTGTGTCATCGACGGGTGAACACTCCGCTATACCGGTATCAGCTGATGAGATGCATATGAGCATGAGCATGTTGGTGCATTCGCATATCTAAGTAAATTGTTAAATTGTGCAACTTTACCTATATGGAATATGGCTTGTTTGTTTGAGAATGACAATGGCATTAACTAAATAGATGATGATGATAACTTTGATTATGGTTAATAAACTATTGTTTATGGCTTTATTATGTATTTCTTGAGTCTTGGACTCATTCTTGCTCTATTGTTATTTTTAGGTGACCAAGGATGACGTTTTACTCGGAAGGGCTAGCGCACTTGGAATCATGCACTTCACCCAATTATTTGATTCATTGGACATGAGAAACTTTTAGAATAACATGAATATTTATATCTAGGACATGATGGTATTGAATAACCATAGATGCTTGGTTTATGTTAATCTTGGTTTATTATTTTGCTATGCTCCTAGGTCTAATTTATCTATGATTGGCATAGTATTATCCTTGTGTTAATGCGACCCGTGGATGGGTTTTAATGTTGTTATGCTTGCAGATATTTTATAGTAAGTTGATGTAAATTAGATGGTTATAGTAGGTTAGTGGCATTCTAAGCTCAATGTTGAAATTTGAAGCATTCTGATTAGCAATGGTTTTCTCGAGTAACTTAGTTACCAAGGTTGGAGAAGAGCTCTTTGGGGAAGTTGCTGTCTTCCTTGAGTTTGTATTTGGTTTTCTGGCTGTAGTTTTTGCGGTTGATGGACTTTCCTTGAATGGTGGTTACAATGCCGTTGACGGGTTTCAATTGGTCTCTATTTGTTCTTTTACATAAATATTGTTCTTTCGGCTAATGAGATACTTTTGACTACTTGTGAATGTTGTTGATCTGCAAGGTTGGTCCCTTCATGGGAGTTTTGTCTTCTTGTTGTGAAGCACGGCTCAGTTATTCGCTTGGCATTTTGGGTAGAAAAAAAAATATTTTACAAGTTCTTTAATATGTGAAGTTTCGGTCCATGCACTCTCTTTTAGGGGTAAATGGAGTTTAATGCTTCTTCTTTAGGAAGGAAAGTGTCAAAACCCTTTTGTAACGTTTTGTTGTATTAAGGTAAGAAGTCGTAAGCATGGAAGATAATTGATTTGGTATGAGTACCAAGTTGGGTCAATGGCATGGTACATGATTAATCTTAACTAGTATCTTTGGAAGTGAAATTGATTAAGTTGATGTTGTCGTCTAGTAGTTCTTGATGAATTGTGACTAAAGGTATGTTTGTACCTACTAGGAACTCGAGATTTATTAAGAAGTGTGAGATATTGATGAACTCGTCTGATCATTAAGATTGTGGGATTTGATAAATTTCTTAGATAATTTGGAGTATTGGGTTTCAATGGATTAATATAACCATTGGTGATGGTTCTGATAAGGAGGTGTTTGAGCGTTGTATTAGAGGACATTAATGCAGAGAATATTGTAAATTGGCTATTTGATGATTATATATGGTTGCTAGACTTACATATTCTTTAGTATGATTAGTTGTTGGAATTGTGTACAAGAGGTGGAAGGGATTGAATATCGGTGAAACTCGAAGTTATTGGAGGAGTTCTACATAGTTCGTCTACATAGATGACGCGATGGATTTGGTTGTAGTGTTGGTGAGACATTTGATCGATGCAATATTTTGATTCTTGAAATTCTAGTGTGATTCAGGTGAAATCTAAACTTGAAGAGGAAGGGTTGAATATGTGGTTGTAAGTATTCAGGTGATTCACAAAGAAAGGGTGGTTGCAATTAAACTTTATAATGAAGCCAGTCGGTAACAACGATAGTTGGGATGTAATTGTTGTGTGTTAACATTTGGTGTGGGGCATCACTAAGAGTTGAACGGATGTGATTAAATAAGTGGCTTATGCCTACATAATTGTGGAATCATCGGATAATAGCATGTTCTTGATGAAAGGGTGTTGGTAAAACCTTTTAATTTGTGTAGTGGATGCCTTCTAAAACAAAGTAGTTGTGATAGTAAGGTTGTATGGTTTCGGTATACTCTCATTTTGGAGATGGGATGGTAAAGTAGTATGTAACAATTTGGTGAACTTTTGGGGGCTTTATAATGGAAGAGTTGATGATAAGGAAACATGTTGAGATTGTGTTAGTCTTAATGTTAGTAAGAATATCTGTAAGGGGTTATGACTTGTGGGTGTGGTGACGATTCTTATAGAAAGAATATAATTTGATAGCCTTTCGTAATATCAGTTAAATGAAAAGTTTGGAGTTTGCACTCATGGCCTTTGGTAGTTCTGAGTTATGTAGTAACTGAAATTTGTTGAGCAAAGCGACATGTTGAAAAATTCTAAATGGTCCTGGAGTAATTCATGAGGTTTGAACTTAAAGGCTCTTTTGGTTAAGTTGGCAAAATGAATTGTAATCAAAGAAATTATTTCCTTGTTAAAGGAAAAAGTGTAGTAGAAGTATTTGAGATTGGGGTTAAGTTTTGTCACTTGCAACTTATTTAAGTGTGTTTACCTTTTCTTTCATTGCTGTTTAAGAGTTTCTTGAGTTTTGATGACAACACCTATTTTATTGGCTGAAACTTGATATTCTCTTTTGGTGGGACTTATGTCCTTATCTGTGGTCTCATCTTTTGTTTTCTGAGTTCATCGCTATATGACTATTTCTATCGATCTTGAATTTACTGTGAATGGAAAATATTTTTCTAAGTGCTAAAATTATTATTGTTATTTGCCTTTACTTTTGAGAAAGGGATAATGGATTGCTTTCCAAAACCTCATAGAGGGTAGAGCAACTGATTGGTGGTAGTCAGGTGAATGATTTTGTGAGATTATGGGTGTCAATTCGATTGAGAAGCATTGAGTGGAAAGTTGATTTCTTGAAATAATTCTCAGTGAGGATCTGATTTAAATATAATGTTTATCTTTTGTGCTAATCGGTTACATTGTTGCAACCAGTGGAACCTATAGTAAATTATGGTTCAAGAACCTTTAGATCATTTTGGTGGAACATTAGAACTATCGGAGGTATGAGAACCTTGATTAATTTTATTAAAGTAACGTGATTGGGTATTTTGCAAGGTTGAGTAGGAGGATATTTGTATGATGTAGTTAATGAGATTAGATTTGCAAAGAAGTCTAACCGTTATGACAATTGTTGGGATAATAGGGAGTGTTGTGATGTCGGTAGGTATGCCATGGCTTAGTGAATAACCTTACAGGAGATATAATTCTTCTAAAAGACAAATTTGGCCGAGGAAAAAAAACTTTTACATGTGGATGATAACGACTGAGTAGGTTTGGAATGTGGGAATTTTAGTGAACGACTACGAGGTTTGTAGGAGTCTTGGAGGTTGAATTTGGGCTTTGGATTTTTATGCTAGAACCTCGGTTGCCAATGATTATGTGTAACAGTAGTAGAAAGAGCATATTCAGAATGGTGGGATGATCATTGAGATAACTCATTTGAGGAAGCACATGGGAATGTCTGTAACACCCCAGCCCAACACTGAGCCTAGAATGCCACCACACTACTCTCTAAACTAATAATTATCGACACACTATAAAATTTCAGCAAGAAAACATCAATAAACATATCAATAGACCACAAAAGGACATGCATAATTATGGATCCAGCGACAATAAATAAACAATGGGAATTATAACCAGGTAAATAATCCAAAATAGCATCAACCAATGAATCCAAAATTAACAAAGCAAATAGTCTAGTCCAAACATTGTCCTAAACTTTATTCAACCTCTAACATGTCCAAGAGTAATCCAATTGTGAATGAAAAGGTTCTTATGGCAAATGATCATGTGTTGTCCATGTGCTCTACTCGCTCTCAATTACGGCAGCCTCGAAGATCACCTAAAAACAACAATAGAGCAAGGGTGAGTCCACGACTCAGCAAACACATCCATAAACAACGAACAATAATAATTCAACAGCATTCAATAACTTCATTATCATCACAGGTACTTCTATTTGATTCACAGCCATTAATCTCATGTATCAATGCAAAACTAATCTACATGTCCACATGCACTTCTTTTCGCAGATATCGGGTATAGCGTGAGTGAATGCTCGCGACAACATTCACTCTCAAGCCCGTTCCTCCTCAAGGATCGGTGACCTCCTCCACTCCCGTGGAGTTGTGATCAATCATGATCACCTTCTCTTATGCAAAGATGCTTATGAATGCAAACATGCAAACTCCATCATAAACATCATATCCAACTTTTCATCATGCTTGTCAACAAGATATAAACATACCAATTATTTGTTTGCAATTAAACCAAATAAAAGCACAACAATAATGGTAATAGAAGATAAAGAATCACAGTGATCAATCATTGATCGCTGTTTACCATGCACTTGCCTTTACTAGTTGCGACGCACAATTTGGCTAGCGAGATGGCAACAAGTCACGCCTCTTCTACATTAAATACACACATCTCAATACAAGCTACAGCATCATAAGAATAACAATCAATATACTTCGCTCCTACTCGTCCCCAAATATACCACGTTACTCCGGTACCGAAAAGTTACCCAAAGCTGTCTTAGTACTAAAACGAACGTAACTTTTGACTCGAAAGTCCGATCACGACAAACCACCCCATTCTGGATTCTTCATAAAATTATCCACATTTTCTTAGATTACAAAGACTTCTAATTAAATCATCTAACCCTCCGTATTTAGCCCAGAAAGCCGGTCTGTCCGCTTCGGAACAGCAGTCTTACTAAATTCATAACTTTTGTTTTACTCAACCAAAATGCGTGTTCTCAGATTCTACAGAACCATTGGACAATTATCTACAACTTTCATGTAGATCAAAAACTCTAATTAAGCTATTTACTATTTTTAATCTACGGTCTACCAAAACAGCGCCGAAATACGACAACCACAAAAACAGCGGTCTTCCGAAAATCATAACTCGAATTATACTTGTCCGATTGACATGATAAAATATGCTATAGAAAGATATTGAAATTATCTACAATTAACTAGTAGATGATATTTTCAAAATTCGCCATTACGATATCCGAATAAATCGTACAACGGACAGCAGGTTAACCAAATTCATTAATCGGCATCTCGTCTACAAATTAAAGAATCCTCTCTAATTAATCTAAATTATAATCTCTAATTAACAGCAAAACAGAGACGAGACGAAATCACATAACGCTACCCACAAGAAATCAGGTCTCTACTTCTTTTCTCCTAATCTCTCATGTTGTTTAAGTCTTCAACTACAAAGGTATACATGAAACAAATTTTCTTACTAGCCACATCAATGAACCTCACGGCATGCATTACTAGCTAGTTGTGGTCACCTTCTCTCATTTGCAATGCTAATTAACTTCTAATGCAAGATGTCCGCATGCAAGGAAAAAGTATATGTGGTGCATACTCACCCACACAGAGTCGAAGCGATTTGGCAAGGTTGGCGGTGCAATGCGGCATGCAAAGAAGACATCTCGTACGGCCAAAGTCACCACGCACGGCAGGCGACCGAGCGGCAAGACAAAGACGCCAAGAAAAAGCCTTGAAGCTGCTAGCTTCAATGCAGGAGGCGGGCGGCGGAACGCAGCAATGCAGAGCAAGCGGCTTCACGCGGCGCAGTGAGAAAGCCAATGACAATCGCATGACAAGATAGAATTGCGGATCGGCTCGGCAGTAGAAAAGAAAAGCAATGACGGCTGACGGCGCACGAAAAAAAAACAGAAAACCAGAGTGGCGGCTAGGGTGGGAAGAAAAAGAATAGGCTAGGGTTTCTAGAAAAAATCCACAACCCATTTATATAGCTCATAGAAATTCCGAAAATATTCTATTTTTTTCACAAATTTTTTTATTATTTAATTACGCACAAGCCCTTAAGACGTTTTTAATTAATTATTTATTGTTACTATTTAATTAATTACTCTCCGACCCTTAAGACGCGATTATTAATATCTATTTATTTTTCAGAGTATTACATTCTACCCCCCTTAACGGAATTCGACCCCGAATTCTACACCGCCGTGCTACTCAAATAGAAACTACACTGCTGAAATTAAACAACAAAATAACGCGTACCCGACGTGAACAACTCCGGGTATTGCTCGCGCATGCGAGACTCCAACTCCCAAGTCGCCTCTCTCTCAGACTGATGCGTCCACAGCACCTTGACATATACCAACGTCTTGTGCCTCAGCACTCGCTCCGACCTCTCCAGAATGCGCGCCGGACGCGACTCCACTGTGAGGTCTTGCTCAATAGTCAACGGCTCTAATGAAATCTTATGCTCTGGATCTCTCAAAAACTTTCTCAGCATCGAGACGTGGAACACATTGTGAACTCCACGCATGGACTCAGGAAGATCCAAGCGGTAAGCTAACTTCCCAATTCTTGCAATAATCGGGAACGGTCCAACGTACCTCGGGCTAAGCTTTCCTTTGGTACCAAACCGAACAATGCCTTTAGTGGGAGACACTCTCAAGAGCACCTGGTCACCCACCGCAAACTCCAAGTCACGCCTCCTCAAATCAGCATAACTTTTCATGCGCTCACGAGTCGCTAATGATTCGCCTCACCATGGCCACACGCTCAACGGTCTTCTGAATCCAGTCCGGACGCAAAATTGCCTTCTCTCCAACCGCATCCCAACAAAGTGGCGATCTGCACTTCCGTCCATAGAGAACCTCAAATGGCGCGGCTCTAATACTGGAATGGTAACTATTATTATAAGCAAACTCTGCCAGTGGCAACTGGTCCTCCCAACTACCCTTCCAAGATAGAACACAAGATCGCAACATGTCCTCCAAAGTCTGAATAGTACGCTCGATCGCCCATCATGCAATGGGTGAAGCAGCAGACTCAAAGTGAGCTGTGTGCCCAATGCACTCTGCAGACTCTCCCGAACTTGAGACAAACTTGGCGTCCACGCCGGAAATGATGGTCTTTGGCACACCATGCGATCTTACTATTTCACGCACATAAATAGGAGCTAGATCACTCATTTGAATTTGTCGTGCTAATAGGAATGAAGTGTGCAGACTTGCTGAATCGATCCACCACTACCCAAACTGCATCCTTCCCTCGCGGCGAACGAGGCAACGCCACCACAAAGTCCATAGAGATATCATCCCAAGGCCACTGGGGAACCTCCAAAGGCGCAACAACCTGCGGGGCGCTTGTGCTCGGCTTTCACTTGGCGACAAACACCACAAGAAGCCACATATTTAGCAATGTCCACCTTCATTCTTTTCCACCAAAAATTACATTTGAGATCTCGATACATCTTAGTCTCACCAGATGAGCAGAGTACTGGTGCGATGTGCCTCCTCAAGATATCATCTTTGACCTCCGCTTCTGCAGCACGCAAAGGCGGCCTTTAAACCTCAAAGTACCGTAATCGTCCATGCTAAAATCACTCTCTTTGCCCTCATCCGGGCCTTCCTAACCTCCTGTAATAGCGGTCACTCTGCTATGCTTCCCGCACGATGCGGAATAGCCGACTCAAGAATCAACTGTGTCTCAACATGCGTCGTGCCCGCATAACAATAAGATATTCCCATGCGATCAAAATCAGCAAGGAGGCAATCTAGAGTAGCGAGTCGCCTTGCGACTAAGGGCATCGACAACAACATTGGCCTTGCCGGAGATGATCTTGAATAGTAAGATCATAATCCTTGATCAACTCCAACCACCTCTTTTGCCTCAAATTCAGATCCTTCGAGTGAAGATATACTTGAGACTCTTGTGATCGTGAAAATATCACAAGGCTCGCCAGATAGATAATGCCTCCAAATCTTGAGCAAAGACAACCGCAGCCAACTCCAAATCATGAGTGGGATAATTCTAGTCGTGCTTCTTTAACTGCCTCGACGCATAAGCAATCACCTTACCGTCTTGCATGAGAACACAGCCAAGACCCACTCGAGACGATCTCAAAAGATCAGAACCGCTTCCCGGCTCGGGAAGAGTGAGAATAGGAGAGGTCACCAACTTTGTCCTTCAAAATGCGTAAACTAACGCACACTCATCATCCACTCGAATCTCACACCTTTCGAGTAAGCCGAGACATCGGTTTAGCAATGATAGAAAAATCCGCACAAAACGCCGATAATAACCACCAAACCGGAAAATCCTCACCTCCTTCACACTAGTCGGCCTCTTCCAATCCACCACTGTGGATACCTTACCAGGATCAACAGCAATACCCTGAGGATTAATCACATGACCCAGAAAACCCACTTCTGAAATCCAGAACTCACATTTCTTCAACTTAGCATAGAACTTGTGCTCTCTCAAAGTATCTAAAACCAGCCTCAAATGACGCTCATGATCCTCATTGGTCTTGGAATAGATAAGAATATCATCAATGAACACCACCACGAAGTCATCTAGATACTCGTGTAACATGTTGTTCATTGTCTCCATAAAAATGGCAGGTGCATTAGTCAATCCAAAAGACATAACTTTATACTCATAATGCCCATACCTGGTGGAGAAAGCAGTCTTCTCTACATCCTGCTCACGCACACGGATTTGATTATACCCTGACTGGAGATCAATCTTGGAGAACACTTGAGCTCCATTCAACCGATCAAACAAGTCCTCAATGCGGGGCAATGGATATTTGTTCTTGATTGTGACTGCATTAAGCGCGCGGTAATCAATACACATGCGCCAACTCCCATCCTTCTTCTCAGTGAATAGAACAGGAGCTCCCCACGGTGATACACTACGCCTGATCAAACCTTTAGCCAACAACTCATCCAACTGCTTCTTCAACTCGTCCTGAAACGGACGTGCTAATCGATATGGAGACATCGAGATGGGACGAGTACCCGGAACAAGATCAATGCGAAACTCCACGTCTCGCGCAGGTGGCAATCCCGGAAGCTCAGCTGGGAACACATCTGGATAATCACTAACCACTGGAATCTCCTCAATCTGCGAAGCCACGCTCGGTTTCTCAGCAAGAGCTAAAAGAAGCCCAGTTTTCACTGCACGCTGACCCGGGAACAGTCCAGCCAATACTGAAAGAGAGCGCGGAGGCGCACTCCCCTGAAAAGTCAAAGTCTCTCCAGACGAGGTCTGCACAGAGACTGTTCTACAGAAACAGGATATCACGGCTCGATAAGAGTGCAACCAATCCATACCCAAAATAACATCGAACGGCTCCACTTGTATAACTATCAAATTCGCCGTGAACTTCTCTCCATCAATAATAATAGAACACCCAGGACAAACAGTAGAACTAGCAATAATACCCCCAGGAGAACTAACCAACACCGACTGAGAAATCCACTGCATACTCAAGTTCGCTCTCCTAGCAAACGCCGTCGAAACAAACGAAAAGGTAGCCCCTGAATCAAAAGGACTAAAGCATCAAACGAATCCACAAGCAAAGTACCTGTCACCACGTCAGGACGACCCGCGGACTCCGCTGTGGGCATAGCGTACACTCCAGGTGGCGCCATGGCGAAAGAAGACGATGCCGGGGCGGCGAGAGCCCGACAACTTCTTTGTGGCGGTGCGAGTAAAGCCGGTCGTGCAACTTTGAAGCGGTGCGAAGGTGGCGGCCGCCATAGTACCTCACCGAGGCGCCCATCTTGAAGGAAATGGCATCGCCGGAGGAGCGATCATCATCGGAAAGATCCTCGGCGGACCCATCAAGAAGAAGACGATGGCACAGCTCCCTTGATCACGCTAGCGGGTTACGGCGACACACCCGCTCCTTGTGACCCGGCCGGCCACACCGCGGCAATCACCCGTCAAGTGCACTCAGCAGTGCAGTGTCCATCACCGCACTTAAAGCAAAGCATGCCACCTCAGGGACAGACGAAGAGCCGAGTACCGCAAAAGGACGAGGCGCCAAGAAGGAACGACCTCATTGCTTAGACACTGAAAGATGCGGTCCTCCTTGAATTTCTTGAAAGCAGTCAAGCAGACCCACTTCCCTCACTAGAGCTCCTCTTCCGGTCACCACGAAACTACCGATCCACCGAGGCTTGTCGCCTTTGTGAGTCATCTCCAACTCCATGCCCCGGCTTGCTCCACAACAGAGTGTAGTCACGAGTGGAGTAGCTCCCAACACATGCCATTTTCGAATTGAGACCCGACGGAACCTCTTGGCTTCTGCAGATCATCGTTCGCTCTTGAAGGGACGGCGAACCAAGTTGTTGAACTCACCTCATACTCAAGAATAGACTTCTTCCCGAGCAAAGGTCGCCAAGGCGACCTCCATCTTCTCAACAAAAGAATAGGGTAGAACTTCCCTTGAACTGATCTACAAAATCCTCCCAAGTGGCGGCCCTTGAGTGGCGGTCCTCAAGACAACACGCCCTCCCACCAAATATCCGCTTGCCCTTTCAATTTAAGGCTACAAACGGACCCTCGAGGTGAAGACATCTCTAAAGCTCCAAACGCCTCTCCATGTAGCGCAACCAGGTCCATTTGCTCGACCGGTGTGCCCGACCACAAACGGATCCAACCTCAACCCCATCCACTCTCGGTGACATCCGCGCCTCAGAAACGGTGGATGTGCGACAGAGCAACAACAGATGCCGCGACAGAATGGATGCCGGCGCTGTTGACGAAGAGCACGGATCTCTCCCACCAACTCTCTCAACAAAGCGGGGTCTCATCTCGACCACAACCGAGGCGGATCAACAAAGAACCCCTCGACTCGACTACTCAAGCACTCAGAGGTGGCTCCACGGAACCTCGCCGGCCACGACCTCCACGACCAGCGCCACCACGACCACGTCCTCTACCCCTCGGCATAGCTATCAACCACAATCAACAATACACAATGAGTTCAAAGCTCAAAATAAACTCATCCATCAATAAACAACATAACGGAAGCGTAAAACTATATTCGTACCTCTCTCTAACCTACTGTGCACTAGTGTGTCAAGTTTTAGGTTGTTTAACCATTAGCAAATTTTAGTTGATTTACTAATACTAAAACAAATTTTAACAATTTTAGTTTGCCTAAGTTGTTAATCTATTCACCACGGACCTAAAGCCCGCTCTGATACCAACTGTAACACCCCAGCCCAACACTGAGCCTAGAATGCCACCACACTACTCTCTAAACTAATAATTATCGACACACTATAAAATTTCAGCAAGAAAACATCAATAAACATATCAATAGACCACAAAAGGACATGCATAATTATGGATCCAGCGACAATAAATAAACAATGGGAATTATAACCAGGTAAATAATCCAAAATAGCATCAACCAATGAATCCAAAATTAACAAAGCAAATAGTCTAGTCCAAACATTGTCCTAAACTTTATTCAACCTCTAACATGTCCAAGAGTAATCCAATTGTGAATGAAAAGGTTCTTATGGCAAATGATCATGTGTTGTCCATGTGCTCTACTCGCTCTCAATTACAGGCGACCTCAAGATCACCTAAAAACAACAATAGAGCAAGGGTGAGTCCACGACTCAGCAAACACATCCATAAACAACGAACAATAATAATTCAACAGCATTCAATAACTTCATTATCATCACAGGTACTTCTATTTGATTCACAGCCATTAATCTCATGTATCAATGCAAAACTAATCTACATGTCCACATGCACTTCTTTTCGCGTATACCGGTATAGCGTGAGTGAATGCTCGCGACAACATTCACTCTCAAGCCCGTTCCTCCTCAAGGATCGGGGACCTCCTCCACTCCCGTGGAGTTGTGATCAATCATGATCACCTTCTCTTATGCAAAGATGCTTATGAATGCAAACATGCAAACTCCATCATAAACATCATATCCAACTTTTCATCATGCTTGTCAACCAAGATATAAACATACCAATTATTTGTTTGCAATTAAACCAAATAAAAGCACAACAATAATGGTAATAGAAGATAAAGAATCACAGTGATCAATCATTGATCGCTGTTTACCATGCACTTGCCTTTACTAGTTGCGACGCACAATTTGGCTAGCAGATGGCAACAAGTACGACGCCTCTCCTACATTAAATACACACATCTCAATACAAGCTACAGCATCATAAGAATAACAATCAATATACTTCGCTCCTACTCGTCCCCAAATATACCACGTTACTCCGGTACCGAAAAGTTACCCAAAGCTGTCTTAGTACTAAAACGAACGTAACTTTTGACTCGAAAGTCCGATCACGACAAAACACCCCATTCTGGATTCTTCATAAAATTATCCACATTTTCTTAGATTACAAAGACTTCTAATTAAATCATCTAACCCTCCGTATTTAGCCCAGAAAGCCGGTCTGTCCGCTTCGGAACAGCAGTCTTACTAAATTCATAACTTTTGTTTTACTCAACCAAAATGCGTGTTCTCAGATTCTACAGAACCATTGGACAATTATCTACAACTTTCATGTAGATCAAAAACTCTAATTAAGCTATTTACTATTTTTAATCTACGGTCTACCAAAACAGCGCCGAAATACGACAACTACAAAAACAGCGGTCTTCCGAAAATCATAACTCGAATTCTACTTGTCCGATTGACATGATAAAATATGCTATAGAAAGATATTGAAATTATCTACAATTAACTAGTAGATGATATTTTCAAAATTCGCCATTACGATATCCGAATAAATCGTACAACGGACAGCAGGTTAACCAAATTCATTAATCGGCATCTCGTCTACAAATTAAAGAATCCTCTCTAATTAATCTAAATTATAATCTCTAATTAACAGCAAAACAGAGACGAGACGAAATCACATAACGCTACCCACAAGAAATCAGGTCTCTACTTCTTTTCTCCTAATCTCTCATGTTGTTTAAGTCTTCAACTACAAAGGTATACATGAAACAAATTTTCTTACTAGCCACATCAATGAACCTCACGGCATGCATTACTAGCTAGTTGTGGTCACCTTCTCTCATTTGCAATGCTAATTAACTTCTAATGCAAGATGTCTGCATGCAAGGAAAAAGTATATGTGGTGCATACTCACCCACACAGGAGTCAGGAAGCAGTACTTGGCAAGGTTGGCCAGGCAATGCGGCATGCAAAGAAGACACTGCGCCGGCCAAAGTCACCACGCACGGGCAGCTTCAGGAGCGGCAGCACAGCACGCCAAGAAAAACGCAGCAGCGCTGCTAGCTTCCAGCGGCAGGAGGCGGGCGGCTGGAAACGCAGCCACAGAGCAATGGCTTCCACGGCAAGGCGAGAAAGCCAATGAAGAATCGCACAATGAGAGAATTGCGGATCGGCTCGGCAGTAGAAAAGAAAAGCAATGACGGCTGACGGCGCATGAAAAAAAAACAGAAAACCAGAGTGGCGGCTAGGGTGGGAAGAAAAAGAATAGGCTAGGGTTTCTAGAAAAAATCCACAACCCATTTATATAGCTCATAGAAATTCCGAAAATATTCTATTTTTTTCACAATTTTTTTATTTAATTACGCACAAGCCCTTAAGACGTTTTTAATTAATTATTTATTGTTACTATTTAATTAATTACTCTCCGACCCTTAAGACGCGATTATTAATATCTATTTATTTTTCAGAGTATTACAATGTGTGAGGTGATATCCAAGTAATTCATTATTAAAGGATTGAAGTGATGTGTTTATGTGTGAAGGTCCATTTTGGGAATGCATTTGGAAGTCATCTGCCCAAAATTTCTCCGTTAGTAGAGGTGTCGGCTAGAGTATATTTTTTGTGGAAGTCATTAAAATCTCTCTACAGAGGTGTGAATGGTGAATTCGGGTTGAGCATAGTGCTGAGGTTGCCAATTTAAGAGAAATGAGTTAGTGTGATATGGATGAAATGGGGTTCCATACTTTGAGAGAAATTCTATTTCTAAAAAAATTTTCCTCGAGTAGTGAAACGCTCTCTTGATTCTTGTTTGAACCATGCGGTTATGACGGATGTCTTTCGCAAATGGAGTTTGACCTTATGACTGGCATGCGTGGTTCTTATCAGTTCAGAAAGAATAAAGAAAGTAATCGATTTGGGTATTCGAGTGGTTTCTCTTTCGGCTTGTGAGGTGTTTATTTGTAAATTACCTACTGGAAAAGTGGAACAGATTTCATGATGAATCTTCGCTTTTGAGTTCGATCCTTTTTGGATAAAGTTGCCATTTATGATTGTGATGAGGATCCGCTATTTTCGATTGGGTTCTGGTTATAAAAGAGTTGTTTAAAGCAAGTTCTGTTGTGTGATCCTGGTTAAAGGATGTGCTCATTGTTAAGATGAAAAGGATGATCGAGAGTTGGAGCCAGAGTCCCATGTGTTATGTGTAGAGTGTCTGGTTTGGTACCACAGGGAAGCTTAGCCCAAGATACGTCGGACCGTTCCCGATTATGGCTAGGATTGGGAAGTTAGCCTATCGCTTGGACCTTCCAGAGTCCATGCGAGGAGTCCACAACGTGTTTCACGTTTCGATGCTAAGGAAGTTTTTGAAAGACCCAGAGCATAAGATTTCATTAGAACCACTGACAATTGAGCAATACCTCACAGTTGAGTCTCGACCAGTGTGTATTTTGGAAAGGTCAGAGCGAGTGCTGAGGCACAAGACGTTGGTATTTGTCAAAGTATTGTGGACACACCAAACGGAGAGGGAAGCCACTTGGGAGTTGGAATCTCATATGCGTGAGCAATTTCCAGAATTATTTACCACAGGTACGTGATACTATGGTTTTAGTAGCTTCTGCTCTGGTGTGTTAACCTTGGTAGAATTTGGGGTCGAATTCTGTTTAAGTGGGGTAGAATGTAATACCCTGGAAATCGAATCGGTAAATCACAGATTTAGCCGAGAGGAGAAAAGAGAATAAGAGGAATAGTAAAATATGAAACGACAGGGGGTCATTTGATATTTTTCGCCAACCTGGGCCTGGGCTGCGGCCCAGGAGAGGCCTTCTTGTGGCCGGCCAACAGGGGGGTGCCCACCCCCAAAAACCCTAGTGCCCCACCCCTTTTCCCCCTTTCCTCCCCCTAGCAGCCGCCGGCTCTCCCCCCCCCATGCGCCATAGGGGTTCGTCAGATTTGGGTAAGTTTCGTACATTTTCTGATTTGTCCACCTTTTAGAAAGTTGTAGACCTTGATCTTAGATTTCTTTTGGCACCGAGATCATCTGATTTGGAGTTATGGTTTAGGAGATATGTCCGTTTTTGTGCGACTGTACAGGAAGGCTGACGAGATTTGGCAGTCTGCATGTTTAGTCAGATTGTATTTTTTTGAACCCGAATCTGAAGAGCCACCCAAAACGAAAGTTGTAGCCATTCCAGTAATCTTTCAGGATTGATAAATAACATATTTTTTAGAGACGTGAATCAAAAGTTATTGAATTTTTACCATCGTAGTTGTCTGATTGTCAGACTGAGGGAACAGCAAACTTCATCAGAACATTAAGATTGTTAGAGGGCTGAATCAGGAGTTTTACCCAACTAGGTTATTGTAACATGTTTAATAATATTTCCAAATTGATAAAGATCATCTCAATTGGATCTGTAGAGTGAAAGTTATGCCATGATGTTTATCATTGTCAGTATTCTGGACAGATGTCTGTCAATGGTTTTCAACGGTTGTTTAGACCACTAGTTTTGCCGAATCAAAGAACCCCACCTACTAGAGTTTTGTAGCCTATTACGTTAAGAATATTTGAGGACTGGTTTCAAGTCATTCAGAGTTACAGATATTTAATTACGATTTTTCTCGTACTGCTGTCCTGGGAAGCATTATGCTAGACTGCCGGGAAATTTGGGTAGAACCTCTCTTTGAGTCATAGGTCTTGAGGAGTTGGATTAAGGGGTGTAAACGGAGTCCAGCATTCATCGTATTTATTGTTACCGCTATGCTTGTGTAGGAGGCGGAGTTCCAGAGTAGAGACACCAATTTTGCTTCCTTGTGTGCCGTAGCGGGAAAGAAAGAAACAGGCAAGTGCACCTATAATGTGGTTATTATGTGATTGTTCTATATGATGAATCATGGTAACATATGCTTGTTTCAATGTACTGATTTATGGTGATATGTATTTGTTCATGATGGCTAGATTATTAAAATTCGATTACTGTCATTTTATTGTTCATCATGTGCACTCATGAATGCAAGTTGTGGACTTGCGACACACACAGGAGTGGGTGGTGATTGTAAGACCCACCATTCCAAAGTGGGCATTGTGGATCCCCGGTTGACTTGTTCTCAAACAGGCTTTGGATCCCCGCGTGTTGTAGAACGCGGGCATAAGTGAACACCGACGGGTGTTCACTCGCTATACTGCGATATGAGCAAAAGAAGCGCATGTGCATTCATTCATTCATTCATATGTTGATTTGATTCATGATGTTGATACACTGTTGGATAATGAATGATGTTGTTATGTTTTGTATCATTGCACTTGCTGAGTCTTGGACTCACCCTTGCCGTGTTGTTTTTTTTAGGTACATCGGTTGTGGTCGGCATGCATGGGCGGGAGTAGAAATTATCACGGTTGCACATTGGCACTAATAAAGTGAATAAAACATTTAAGTGATAACTTGGACTTTGAATAGCTTATGTGAGGTTTACTTCCTTACGTTCTAAGTCGTGGACAACCACTATGTTTCTTTCATGAACATGTTTAGTACGCGTTTGGATATTTGCTTATTATTGTTGTTATTTGCGCGAATGTCCGGATAGTTTGATTTACAAAGGAGACTCTGCCGAAATTTAGAAAGAAATATCTTAGTTCCATTTGTAGACTTGTCGGTGGTAGCATTCCAGGCTCAGGTTGGGCTGGGGTGTTACAGTTGGTATCAGAGCGGGCTTCAGGTCCGTGGTAGCTAGAAAAGAAAAAAAAATTAAATTGACACACTGTGCACAGTAGGATGGGAATGGGCAAAGCATTGCATTCACGTTTCTGTTATATCATATTGATGATTGCCGATACTAATTGAGTATGATTGCTTATTTATCGATTATATGATGGTCTTGTAAGGGAATAATCGTTGTTGAGAGGTAAAGTTTGGTTGTGGTCATGGGCGTAGTCAAAGTGTGCCACTGTTGGTGGTATGGGATGGTTTACCTCGAGTAACTTAGTTACCAAGGATGGAGATGATCTCTTAGAGAAGTTTTTGTCTTCCTTGAGTCCGTACCTGGTGTTCTGGTTGTAGCTTTTGCGGTTGATGGAATTTTCTTGGATGGTGGTTACAATACCGTTGACGGGATTCAAGTGGTCTCTATTGGTTCTTTTAAATAAATATTGTTCTTTCGACTATTGAGATACTTTTGGCTATTTGTGAACGTTGTTGTTCTGCAAGGTTGGTCCCTTTATGGGAGTTTTGTCTTCTTGTGTGTGAAGCACGGCTCAGTTATTCGCTTGGCATTTTGGGTAGAAAAAAAATATTTTACAAGTCCTTTAATATGTGAAGTTTCGGTCTATGCACTCTCTTTTAGGGGTAAATGGAGTTTAATGCTTCTTCTTTAGGAAGGAAAGTGTCAAAACCCTTTTGTAACGCTTTGTTGTATTAAGGTAAGAAGTCGTAAGCATGGAAGATAATTGATTTGGTATGAGTACCAAGTTGGGTCAATGGCATGGTACATGATTAATCTTAACTAGTATCTTTGGAAGTGAAATTGATTAAGTTGATGTTGTCGTCTAGTAGTTCTTGATGAATTGTGACTGAAGGTATGTTTATACCTACTAGGAACTCGAGATTTATTAAGAAGTGAGAGATATTGATGAACTCGTCTGATCATTAAGATTGTGGGATTTGATAAATTTCTTAGATAATTTGGAGTATTGGGTTTCAATGGATTAATATAACCATTGGTGATGGTTCTGTAAGGAGGTGTTTGAGCGTTGTATTAGAGGACATTAATGCATGAATATTGTAAATTGGCTATTTGATGATTATATATGGTTGCTAGACTCACATATTCTTTAGTATGATTAATTGTTGGAATTGTGTACAAGAGGTGGAAGGGCTTGAATATCGGTGAAACTCGAAGTTATGGGAGGAGTTCTCCATAGTTCGTCTACATAGATGACGCGATGGATTTGGTTGTAGTGTTGGTGAGACATTTGATCGATGCAATATTTTGATTCTTGAAATTCTAGTATGATTCAGGTGAAATCTAAACATGAAGAGGAAGGGTTGAATATGTGGTTGTAAGTATTCAGGTGATTCGCAAAGAAAGGGTGGTAGTAATTAAACTTTATAATGAAGCCAGTCGGTAACAACGATAGTTGGGATGTAATTGTTGTGTGTTAACATTTGGTGTGGGGCATCGCTAAGAGTTGAACGGATGTGATTAAATAAGTGGCTTATGCCTACATAATTGTGGAATCATCGGATAATAGCATGTTCTTGATGAAAGGGTGTTGGTAAAACCTTTTAATTTGTGTAGTAGATGCATTCTAAAACAAAGTAGTTGTGATAGTAAGGTTGTATGGTTTCGGTATACTCTCATTTTGGAGATGGGATGGTAAAGTAGTATGTAACAATTTGGTGAACTTTTGGGGGCTTTATAATGGAAGAGTTGATGATAAGGAAACATGTTGAGAGTGTGTTAGTCTTAATGTTAGTAAGAATATCTGTAAGGGGTTATGACTTGTGGGTGTGGTGACGATTCTTATAGAAATAATGTAATTTGATAGCCTTTCGTAATATCAGTTAAATGAAAAGTTTGGAGTTTGCACTCATGTCCTTTGGTAGTTCCTGAGTTATGTGGTAACTGAAATTTGTTGAGCAAAGCGACATGTTGGAAAATTCTAATTGGTCCTTGCGTAATTCATGAGGTTTGATCTTAAAGGCTCTTTTGGTTGAGGTGGCAATGTGATTTGTAATCAATGAAATTATGTCCTTGATTAAAAGAAACAAGTGTAGTAGAAGTATTTGAGATTGGAGTTAAGTTTGGTAACTTGCAACTTATTTAAGTGCGTTTAACTTTTCTTTCATTGCCGTTTAAAAGCTTCTTGAGTTTCAATGGCAATGCTTATTTTGTTGGCGGAAATTTGATATTACCTTCTGGTGGGACTTATATCCTTATCTGTGGTCTCATCTTTTGTTTTCTGAGTTCATCGCTATATGACTCTTTCTATTGATCTTGAATTTGCTATGAATGGAAAATATTTTTCTAAGTGCTGGAATCATTATTGTTATTTGCCTTTATTTTTGAGAAAGGAATAATGAATTGTTTTACAAAACCTCATAGAGGGTAGAGCAACTGATTGGTGGTAGTCAAGTGAAAGATTTTTTGAGACTCTAGGTGTCAATTTGATTGAGAAGCATTGAGTGATAAGTTAATTTCTTGGAGTAATCCTGAGAGGTTTGACTTAAATAGGAAGTTTTGTCTTTGGGGCTAAACCGATCGTAATATTGTAACTAATAGAACCTATAGTGGTTTGCGGTTAAAGATTATTTGTTCAAGTTGAGTGGAACATTGGAATTGTTGGGCGAATGGAAACCTTGGTTAGTTTATTAGAGACGATTGTGTACTTTACCAGGTTGTGTAAGCAAAGTATGAAGGTGTAATTTAATGAGAGTAGGATTAGCGAAGTAATCTAATCGTGATGTCAATTAATCGGATAGTACGGAGCGTTGAGATGTCGGCAGGTATGCCCTGGCTTTAGTGAATAACTCTCTGGGAGATAGAATTATTCTAAAATATAAGTTGGTCGAGAAAATATTCACATGTGGACGATAAGGATTGAGTATGTTGGGAATGTGGGAATTTTATTGAAAGAATCGGAGGATTCCTCGATGTCTTTACAAGAAGTTGTTGTAGGAGTTCTAGAGGTTGAAATTGGGTTATATTTTTATGCTAGAACCTGGGTTGCCAATGATTATGTGTAACAGTAGTAGAAAGAGCATATTCAGAATGGTGGGATGATCATTGATATAACTCATTTGAGGAAGCACATGGGAATGTGTGAGGTGATATCCAAGTAATTCATTATTAAAGGATTGAAGTCACGTGTTTATGTGTGAAGGTCCATTTTGGGAATGCATTTGGAAGTCATCTTGTAATACCTCATTTATCCAGCTAGGTTGTATTGTTTCAATTGTCTGGAAAGTTTATTCGAAAACGAGATTTACAACTTTCCAGAATCGAATCGGTAAAAAGAAAGAAGTCGGAGGGAGTAAAAGAAACATCTTTCGTCGGATTTTTCGAACAGCGGGGGGGGTATTTGTTATTGTACGTCAACCTGGGCCGCAGGCCGCGGCCCAGGTGGCCCAAGAGGGGCCGGCCAAAAAGGGGGGGGGCGCCACTCCCCCAAAACCCTAGCCGCCCCTACCTCCTCCCCTCCCCCTTGGCCGCCTCCTCCTCTCCCCAAACCGGCCCCCATTGCTGCCCCTTGGTGGTGGTGCCAACTCCGGTGATCCCCGTCGCTCCTCCTCAAGTTCCCCTCCAACAACTCCGTTCCCCGTCGACGTCGACGGCCGCTCGTCGTCTCCCGGTGGCCGGCGCTAGAAGAGAGAAGAGAGGGGAAGGGAGGAAGACCCGTGTGCAGCAGATCTTCATCGTCTTACTGGTCTACAAGGGTAATTAGACCTCCGATTCGTTGTTTGATTCCATTAGAGTTGAGGATCCGATTGGATTTGTAGTTTTGTTTTGATTCTGTTAATAGATTGATTCTGTCCAGTACGTTGTACCTCAGTTTTGGGCATCTTAGAGGCCGAATTGGACATCTGTGTCTTCTGGAGAATTGTTCCTTATTTCATTAGCTTTCTTTTGGCACCTGGATCACGAATTTTCACCCAGTAGATTAAAAGTTATGACTGTTTTACCACGTACTGCTCTGTCTGTCAGAAATTCTGGGTATAGTCGGTTGCACCTAGGTTTTGATCTAATTAGATTCAGAATCAGGTCGGCCACCCAACTAGGTTTATGAAGATAATTTCACCATGTTTCCGGGCTGATAAAGATCACTTTATTTGGATCAGTGGTTTAAAAGTTAGAGCCTTTTCTTTAGGGCTGTTCTGAATTCTGGGCAGACTGCAGTTATAGTTTTTCATTGGATGGTTAGACCTCTGTTTTGGCCGAATTAGAGTTTACCATCAACTAGAGTTTCGTAGCCAGTTAAGTTAAGAAAAGTTAAGCACTGGTTTTAGGTCTTTTGGACTTACGGTTTTTTATTGGTGAATTTTCTAGTAAAACTGCCAGATTAGGGATATTTGAAATGTGTGGGTAAATTGATCAAAATGAACTTTTGTTTGGTTGGTTTGGCTAGATATTGTGGGAGGACACGTGTAGCATTGCCATACTCGTTTGTCCTCATTTCGATTATTTTATATTGTAGGCGGTGAAGCGGTGAGTGGAGGGGTATCTCAATTACCTCCTAACCCGTTGCAGCTGTAACACCCCAGCCCAACACTGAGCCTAGAATGCCACCACACTACTCTCCCAACTAATAATTAATGACACACTATAAAATCATGCACTTCCATTCAATTCTCATTCATTAATCTCAAATATCAATGCAACTCTATTCTATATGTCCACATGCACTTCTTTTCGCGTATACCGGTATAGCGTGAGTGAATGCTCGCGACAACATTCACTCTCAAGCCCATTCCTCCATAAGGATCGGGGACCTCCTCCACTCCCGTGGAGTTGTGATCAATCATGATCACCTTCTCTTATGCAAAAATGCTTATGAATGCAAACATGCCAACTCCATCATAAACATCATATCCAACTTTTCATCATGTCCATTAACAATATAAATCCATACCAATCCATTGCTTGCAATTAAACAAAATAAAAGCACAACAATAATGGTAATAGAAGATAAAGAAAATATGATCGATCATTGATCGGCTGTCTACCATGCACTTGCTCGCACTAGTTATGGCCTTTACAATCGGCTAGCGAGCGGCAACAAGTACGACGCTCTCCTACAATAAATACACACATCTCAATACAAACTACAGCATCATAAGAATAACAATCAATATACATCGCTCCTACACGTCCCCAAATATACCACGTTACGCCGGTATCGAAAAGCTACCCATTGCTGTCCGGTTACTAAAAAGAGCGTAACTTTTGACACGAAAGTCCGATCACCACAAACCACCCCATTCTGGATTCTTTATAAAATTATCCACATTTTCTTAGATTACACCGTCTTCTAATTAAATCATCTAACCCTCCGTATTTAGCCCGGAAAGCCGATCTGTCCGCTTCGGAACAGCAGACTTCCAAAATTCATAACTTTTGTTTTACTCAACCAAAATGTGTGTTCTCAGATCCTACAGAATCATTGGACAATTATCTACAACTTTCATGTAGTTCAAAAACTCTAATTAAGCCATTTACTATTTTTAATTTACAGTCTACCAAAACAGCGCCGAAAGACGATAACCCTAAAAACAGCGGCTTTCTCAAAATCATAACTCGAAATCTACTAGTCCGATTGACAAGATTAAATATGCTATAGAAAGATATCGAAATTATCTACAATTAACTAGTGGGTGATATTTCCAAAATCTACCATTAAGGTACCCAATTAAATCATTCAACAGAACAACACTCTAAATAGATCTATTAATCGGTACCTCCCAATAATTAGCTAGTCTAGTAGTACACCAAGACACTAAAACAAATTAATCAAGTGTTGATTCGGCTTGAAGCCAAAACTACTACTAATACACTTTATTAGTCATGGCAGTAAGCAAAACTTAACATCCAAATCACTTACCTAAACATTCGGCCGGTGCTATCAAGTGGCCAGGACAAATCAAATGCCGAGTCTTGGCTCAAGAACACACACCGCAAACAGAGGAATCAACACCGCAAAGAATGCGAAAAAAGGAAAACTCAGAGCAAAGACAGACGGCGGGTTCGGCAAAGAACCAGACGCGATGCGTGGGGCGGCCGGCTCGGATTCAGCAGAGCCTCGGCAGTCCACGCAGAAGGCCTGCAGTCTCTCGGCAGCAGCAGTAAACGGGACACGCAGACAGGCTGGCGGCTCGGCAGCGCAGCCGTGTCTTCGGTTTCCACGCGACTCAACAACAATGCGCCAGAAATTTTCCAAGAAGAAGCGGCCGTCTCCAACGCTACAGGCGGCACTCGTGGATCAGATCAACAAAGACGCGCTACCGAAGAAAAAAGACGGCGGCCTTGCAGCAGAGCGATAAAGAAGGCGGTGGCCACAAGCAAGAAAAAATGAGAAGTCAAGGTGGGTCGCTTGGAAATTGGCTAGGGTTTTCTAAACAAAATCACAACTCTATTTATAGCTCAACAAAAATTCCGAAAATCTATTTTCCACGAAATCTTTTTATTTAATTACACCCAGGCCCTTAAGAGGCTAATAATTAATTAATTATTGCTAATATTTAATTAATTACTCTCCGACCATTAAAACGCGATTATTAAAATTAATATTATTTTCAGGGTATTACATTCTACCCCCCTTAACGGAATTCGACCCCGAATTCTAATCGCCGTTCTACTCAAATAAAAGCCGCACAACCTGAAATTAAACAACAAAATAACACGTGCACGTGAACAACTCGGTATTGCTCGCGCATGCGAGACTCCAACTCCCAAGTCGCCTCTCTCGGGTGATCGTCCAGGCCCACAAAGACCTTGACGTATACCAACGTCTTGTGCCTCAGCACTCGCTCCGACCTCTCCAGAATGCGCGCCGGACGCGACTCAACTGTGAGGTCTTGCTCAATAGTCAGCGGCTCTAATGAAATCTTATGCTCTGGGTCTCTCAAAAACTTTCTCAGCATCGAGACGTGAAACACATTATGAACTCCACGCATAGACTCAGGAAGGTCCAGACGGTAGGCTAACTTTCCAATTCTTGCAATAATCGAGAACGGTCCAACGTACCTCGGGCTAAGCTTCCTTTGGTGCCGAATCGAACAATGCCTTTAGTGGGAGACACTCTCAAGAGCACTGGTCACCCACCGCAAACTCCAAGTCACGCCTCCTCAAATCGGATAGCTTTTCATGCGCTCTCAGTACGCTAATGATTCTCGCTCACCATGGCCACACGCTCAACGGTCTTACAATCCAATCCGACCCAAATCGCCTTCTCTCCAATCGCATCCCAACAAAGCGGCGATCGCACTTCCGCCCATAGAGAACCTCAAATGGCGCGGCTCTAATATGGAATGGTAACTATTGTTATAAGCAAACTCGCAAGTGGCAATCGGTCCTCCCAACTACCCTTCAAGATAGAACACAAGATCGCAACATATCCTCCAAAGTCTGAATAGTACGCTCTGACTGCCCATCTGTCTGAGGATGAAACGCTGTACTAAGGCGGAGCTGTGTGCCCAATGCACTCTGCAGACTCTCCCAGAACTTGGAGACAAACTTGCGTCTCTCGTAAACGATGTCTTTGGCACACCATGCGTCTTACTATCTCACGCACATATATAGGAGCTAGATCACTCATTTGAATTTGTTGTGCGAATAGGAATGAAGTGTGCGACTTGTCAATCGATCCACCACTACCCAAATCGCATCCTTCCTCACAAGGAACGAGGTAGCGCTACCACAAAGTCCATAGAGATATCATCCCAAGGCCACTGGGGTACCTCCAAAGGCTGCAACAACCCTGCAGGACGCTTGTGCTCAGCTTTCACTTGCTGACAAACACCACAAGAAGCCACATAATTAGCAATATCCACCTTCATTCTTTTCCACCAAAAATTCGCTTTCAGATCTCGATACATCTTAGTCTCACCAGATGAGCGATTATGCAGTGCGATGTGCCTCCCTCAAAATATCATCTTTGACCTCCGCCTTTGCGCACGCAAAGGCGTCCTTTAAACCTCAAAGTACCGTAATCATCCATACTAAAATCACCCTCTTTACCCTCATCCGGGCTTCCTAACCTCCTGTAATAGCCGGTCACTCTGTTGTGCTCCCTTTTGCGGTGCGGAATAGTGACTCAGAATCAAGCGAGTCTCAACATGTGATGTGCCCGCATAACAATAGGATATACCCATGCGATCAAAATCAGCAATGAGGCAATCTAGAGTAGCGAGTCGCCTTGCGACTAAGAGCATCTGCAACTACAATGGCCTTGCCTGGATGATACTGAATAGTAAGATCGTAATCCTTGATCAACTCCAACCACCTCCTTTGCCTCAAATTCAGATCCTTCTGAGTGAAGATATACTTGAGACTCTTGTGATCCGTGAAAATATCACAAGGCTCACCGTATAGATAATGCCTCCAAATCTTGAGAGCAAAAACAACCGCAGCCAACTCCAAATCATGAGTGGGATAATTCTGCTCGTGCTTCTTTAACTGCCTCGACGCATAAGCAATCACCTTACCGTCTTGCATGAGAACACAGCCAAGACCCACTCGAGACGCATCTGAAATACCGTGAACCGCTTTCCCGGCTCGGGAAGAGTGAGAATAGGAGAGGTCACCAACCTGTCCTTCAAAATCGAGCTAGCTCACACTCATCGGTCCACCGGAATCTCACGCCTTTACGAGTAGGTGAGACATCGGCTTGGCAATGATAGAAAATCTGCACAAAACGCCGATAATAACCACCAAACCTGAAACTCCTCACCTCCTTCACACTAGTCGGCCTCTTCCAATCCACCACTGTGGAGACCTTACTAGGATCAACAGCAATGCCCTGAGGGTTAATCACATGACCCAGAAAACCCACTTCTGAAATCCAGAACTCACACTTCTTCAACTTAGCATAGAACTTGTGCTCTCTCAAAGTATCTAAAACCAACCTCAAATGACGCTCATGATCCTCATGGGTCTTGGAATAGATAAGAATATCATCAATGAACACCACCACGAAGTCATCTAGATACTCGTGTAACATGTTGTTCATGGTCTCCATAAAATGGCAGTGCATTAGTCAATCCAAAGGACATAACTTTATACTCATAATGCCCATACCGGTAGAAAGCGGTCTTCTCAACATCTCGCTCACGCACACGGTTTGATTATACCACGATCGAGATCAATCTTGGAGAATACTTGAGCTCCATTCAACCGATCAAACAAGTCCTCAATGCGGGCAATGGATATTTGTTCTTGATTGTGACCGCATTAAGCGCCACGATAATCAATACACATACGCCAACTCCCATCCTTCTTCTCGTGAATGAGCAGAGCTCCCCATGGCGATACACTACGCTGATCAAACCTTTAGCCAACAAATCATCCAATCGCTTCTTCAACTCGTCACGAAGCGGACGTGCTAATCGATATGGAGACATCGAGATGGGACGAGTACCGGAACAAGATCAATGCGAAACTCCACGTCTCGCACAGTGGCAAACCCTAAGCTCGGTAGGAACACATCCGATAATCACTAACCACCGGAATCTCCTCAATCTGCGAAGCCACACTCGGATTCTCAGCAAGAGCTAAAAGAAGCCCGATTTTCGCACGCCGCGGCGGAACAGTCCAACCAACATCGAAAGAGAGCGCGGGCGCACTTGAAAAGTCAAAGTCTCCCGGGCGAGGTGCGCACGAGACTGCTCTCTGAAACAAGATATCACGGCTCGATAAGAGTGCAACCAATCCATACCCAAGATAACGTCGAGCGGCTCCATTTGAATAACTATCAAATTCGCGTGAACTCCTCTCCATCAATGACAATAGAACACCGGGACAAGCAAGAGAGCGGCAATAATACCCCGGAGAACTAACTAACACCGATCGAGAAATCCATCAGCATACTCAAGTTCGCTCTCCTAGCAAACGCCGTCGAAACAAACGAAAAGGTAGCCCCCGAATCAAAAAGGACTAAAGCATCAAACGAATCCACAAGCAAAGTACTGTCACCACGTCGGGACAACTGCGGACTCACTGTAGGCATGGCGTACACTCGAGTGGCACCATGGCGAAGAAGACGGCGGCGGGCGGCGAGAGCCCGAACAATCTGGCCGTGGCGGTGCGGTAAAGCCGGTCGTCAACCTGAAGCGGTGCGAAGGTGGCGGTGCCGATGAGTACCTGGAGGCACCTAAGTGAAGGAAATGGCATCGGCGGAGGAGCGATCATCATCCGGAAAGATCCTCGGCGGGACCCATCAAGAAGAAGAAGATGGCACAGGCTCCCACTTGATCACGCTAAGCGGGGTTACGCGACACACCCGCTCCTTGTGACCTGCCGGCCACACCGACGGCAATCACCCGTCCAAGTGCACTCAAGAGTGCAGTGTCCATCACCGCACTTAAAGCAAAGCATGCCTTACAGGGCACAGACGAAGAGCTGGAGTACAAAAAGGACGAGGCGCCAAGAAGAAAACGGCCTCGATCGCTTAGACTCGAAAGATGCGGTCCTCCTTGAATTTCTTGAAAGCAGTGTTGAGCAGACCCACTTCCCTCACTGAGCTCCTCTTACGGTCACCACGAAGCAACTTGATCCACCGAGGCTTGTCGCCTTTGTGAGTGCATCTCCAACTCCATGCCCCTAGCTTGCTCCACCACGTAGTCAGTAATCACGGAGTGGAGTAGCTCCCAACACATGCCGGTACTCGACTGAGACCCCGACGGAACCTCTTGGCCTTCGAAGATCATCGTTCGCCATCTTGAAGGGACAAAGCGAACCAAGTTGTTGAACTCGACCTCATACTCGTGATAGACCTCTTCCCGAGCAAAGGTCGTCAAGGCAACCTCCATCTTCTCAACAAAGAATAGGGTAGAACTTCCCTTGAACTGATCAACAAAGTCCTCCCAAGTGATCGGCCCTTGAGTGGCGGTCCTCGAAGACAACACGCCCTCCCACCAAATATCCGCTTGCCCTTCAAATGAAAGGCTACAAACGGACCCTCGAGGTGAAGACATCTCCAAAGCTCCAAATCCTCTCCATATAGCGCATTGATCCATTGCTGGACCGTGTGCCCGACCGTCAAAAGAATCAAACCTCAACCCCATCCACTCTCGAGTGACATCCGCGCAGAACCGGTGGATGTGCGGCAGAGCAACAACAGATGCCGCAAAGAATAGGATCGCGGCGCTGTTGGCGAAGAGCACGGATCTCTCCCACCAACTCTCTGAAAGCGGGGTCTCATCTTGGGCTCCCAACCGGGGCGGGTCAACAAAGAACCCCTCGCTCATCGACTCAACCGCTCTGAGGAGGTGGCTCCACGGAACCTCGCCGCGGCCACGACCTCCACGATCGCGGCCACCACGACCACGTCCTCTACCCCTCGGCATAGCTATCAACCACAATCAACAATACACAATGAGCTCAAAGCTCAAAATAAACTCATCCAATAAACAACATAACGGAAGCGTAAAACTATATTCGTACCTCTCTCTAACCTACTGTGCACTAGTGTGTCAAATTTTAGGTTAGTTAACCATTAGCAAATTTTAGTTGATTTACTAATACTAAAACAAATTTTAACAATTTTAGTTTGCCTATGTTGTTAATCTATTCACCACGGACCTAAAGCCCGCTCTGATACCAACTGTAACACCCCAGCCCAACACTGAGCCTAGAATGCCACCACACTACTCTCCCAACTAATAATTAATGACACACTATAAAATTACATGAAGAAATCATCAATAAACAAAACCATGGATCACAAAAGGACATATAAAATTATGGATCAAACGATAATGAATACGCAAGGAAAAGAATATCCAGGTATATAATCCAAAATAGCCTCAACCAATGAATCCAAATTAATAAGGCAAACAGTAATCCAAATTAATAGAGCAAGCAGTCTAGTCCAAATGATGTCCTAAATTTTATTCAATCTCTAACATGTCCAAGTGTAAACCAATATGGAATGAAAAGATTATCATGGCGAATGATCATGTGATGTCCATGTGCTCTACTCGCTCTCAATTACGGCATCCTCGAAGATCACCTAAAAACAACAGTAGAGCAAGGGTGAGTCCACGACTCAGCAAATACATCCATAAACAACGAACAATAATAAATCAACAGCATTCAATAACTTCATTATCATCACATGCACTTCCATTCAATTCTCATTCATTAATCTCAAATATCAATGCAACTCTATTCTATATGTCCACATGCACTTCTTTTCGCGTATACCGGTATAGCGTGAGTGAATGCTCGCGACAACATTCACTCTCAAGCCCGTTCCTCCATAAGGATCGGGGACCTCCTCCACTCCCGTGGAGTTGTGATCAATCATGATCACCTTCTCTTATGCAAAAATGCTTATGAATGCAAACATGCCAACTCCATCATAAACATCATATCCAACTTTTCATCATGTCCATTAACAATATAAATCCATACCAATCCATTGCTTGCAATTAAACAAAATAAAAGCACAACAATAATGGTAATAGAAGATAAAGAAAACAGTGATCGATCATTGATCATTTGTCTACCATGCACTTGCTGTACTAGTTCGACGCACAATCAGCTAGCGACGGCAACAAGTCTGACGCCTCTCCTACAATAAATACACACATCTCAATACAAACTACAGCATCATAAGAATAACAATCAATATACATCGCTCCTACACGTCCCCAAATATACCACGTTACGCCGGTATCGAAAAGCTACCCATTGCTGTCCGGTTACTAAAAAGAGCGTAACTTTTGACACGAAAGTCCGATCACCACAAACCACCCCATTCTGGATTCTTTATAAAATTATCCACATTTTCTTAGATTACACCGTCTTCTAATTAAATCATCTAACCCTCCGTATTTAGCCGGAAAGCCGATCTGTCCGCTTGAACAGCAGACTTCAAAATTCATAACTTTTGTTTTACTCAACCAAAATGTGTGTTCTCAGATCCTACAGAATCATTGGACAATTATCTACAACTTTCATGTAGTTCAAAAACTCTAATTAAGCCATTTACTATTTTAATTTACAGTCTACCAAAACAGCGCGAAAGACAATAACCTAAAAACAGCGGCTTTCTCAAAATCATAACTCGAAATCTACTAGTCCGATTGACAAGATTAAATATGCTATAGAAAGATATCGAAATTATCTACAATTAACTAGTGGGTGATATTTCCAAAATCTACCATTAAGGTACCCAATTAAATCATTCAACAGAACAACACTCTAAATAGATCTATTAATCGGTACCTCCCAATAATTAGCTAGTCTAGTAGTACACCAAGACACTAAAACAAATTAATCAAGTGTTGATTCGGCTTGAAGCCAAAACTACTACTAATACACTTTATTAGTCATGGCAGTAAGCAAAACTTAACATCCAAATCACTTACCTAAACATTCGGCCGGTGCTATCAAGTGGCGAGGACAAATCAAATGCCGGTCTTGGCTCGGCGGCTGCACATGCAAACAGTAGGAATCAACACCGCAGCAATGCAGAAAAAAGGAAAACTTCGATGCAACCACGGAGACGGAGTTGGCGGCAACGGGGCCAGACGCATGCGTGAAGGCGGCCGGCTCGGATTCAGCGAGCCTCGGCGATCCACAGAAGGCCTCGAGCCTCTCTCGGCAGCGGCGAAGCGGGACACGCAGATGCCGGTGGCGGCTCGGCAAATGCCGTGTCTTCGGTTTCCACGCACAGCTCAACAGCGCATGCGCACAGAAATTTTCCAGCGAAGAAGCCCGTCTCCAACGCCAGGCGGCACTCGTGATGACAGATCAACAAGCGAAGACGCGTTTGGAAGAAAAAGCAGACGGCGCTTGTAGAGAGCGATAAAGCGGTGGCCGTGACAAGAAAAAATGAGAAGCTGGCGGCTGGCTGCTTGGAAATTGGCTAGGGTTTTCTAAACAAAATCACAACTCTATTTATAGCTCAACAAAAATTCCGAAAATCTATTTTCCACGAAATCTTTTTATTTAATTACACCCAGGCCCTTAAGAGGCTAATAATTAATTAGTTATTGCTAATATTTAATTAATTACTCTCCGACCATTAAAACGCGATTATTAAAATTAATATTATTTTCAGGGTATTACAGCAGCGCGGCAGGCAAGTAACTTGTATAATAAGATTGATGCATTATGTGATGTGTGAATGAATGATTATATTTATTCGTATTTGTAGATGAATGCCATGTGTATCTTTTCATTTATGAGTACTATTCAATATTTCCATGGAATCACATCATGACATGCATAATTATCTTTGTAAGACCCATCAATTCGAGTATGGGCACTTGAAAATCCCATCAATTCGGAATGGATGCGTGAGTCCACCATTCCAATGTGGGCCACGTTACGTGAGTCCACCATTCAATGTGGGCCACGTTGGGCGATTGTATGAAACGTTCTTCATACGATTACTTTAAGTGAACACCGACGGGTGTTTCACTCGCTATCTGCGGTATATCTTTGCGATATGTCCAATTCCTTCAATGCATCATTCCACTTCATCCATTCATAAAGTTGTTTCAAGTCAATGTTCAAATTATGATAGGGATATATTGTTCTTAGTATGTTTGATTGTTACATACAATTACTTGCTGAGTCTTTAGCTCATTCTTGCTTTGTTGTTTTATTTAGGTAAATGACAAGGAAGAACGGTTTCATGAAGGGTAGATCAACACGATGCACTCACTACCATAATCCAAAACATTTGAGAACTTATTATTGTCTTCTATTTATACCTTGTGTTGAATTGTAATAAGCCAACTTGGCCTTATTTACCATATCTTTCTGAATTGTTTATTTCCATTCCGTTGATTAAACTTGATGATGAATACTTGTTTCCGTATAATCTTAATACTTGCTTCACCTTATCATGCGTCTTGATGTCATTCTTTTAAATAGTAGTGGTTGTAGGTGACAACTTGACTTCCTTATAGTCAGGGTGTTACAGTTGGTATCAGAGCGGGCTTCAGGTCCGTGGTAATAATATTAAAATGACACACTGTGCACAATAGGAAGGGTTGGGTAAACCATTGTTTTCCGCAATTGTTTGGTTATGTTCCAATTATTATGTTTATCAGTTCGTTTAGCTAAGTGTTTGGTTTTCTTTCTGTTGTGTTGTTCATAGATGGCAAGAGGTAGAGGCCGTGGTCGTGGTCGTCCACCGACCCGTAGTCGCGGTCGTGGCCGCGGTCCGGCAGCTACATCATCTTCGTCTGAAGGGTTGGTGGTCTTTGGTCTTGAGGAGATTGCCTCAGTGCGCCTCCGGTCGCCGAGCCACCGGCGCTCTGTGAGATCTTATTGAGAACCTAATAAGGAGAACCAACAACTCCGCCAACAATTGCGGCGGCCACTCCTGCAGTCTGCTGCGCTGTGGCGGAACACATTCTTTGCTCTTGTTCCACAGAGGCTAGGATGAGCCTCCGTGAGTGGATGTCTCTTCGTCTGGACACTTTTGTGGGCGAGCACACGGTTCGGTGCGGATTGGTTGAGGTACATGGAGCGTCGGTTGGAGCCTTAGAGCGGCATCCGCGAAGGAGCGATTTGTGGCCTTTCAATGAAGGGCGGCCGACATCTGGTGGGAAGGAGTCTGTCTTCGGGACTCGGCTCGAATCTGTTACTTGGGAGGTTTTGTGGAGAGATTCGGGATCTGATTTTATCTGACTCCTTCATTGAAAGATGGAGCAATCACTCGACTTATGTGCAAGGAAAATGTCGATGTCGATTATGAGGCCGGGTTCAACAATGCAGTGCGTTTTGTACCACCTAGTGGCAAGTGATGATAAAGAAAGGCTAAGAGGTTCGGCGGGGCCTCAATCGGAGTTTCGCCAAATTCAGGAGCGGCAGTGCGTGATTTTAGCTCGATGGTTGAGCGAGCTAGAGGATGGAGTTGGAGAGAGCTCTTTACGTCGCAAGGGCATGTTGCGGTGGTTACATTGCTACGGTGGATCTGCGGTGGCGAGCGGAGTTCGGTGGAGGAGGTGGGTCTTTTGACCCGCCGCTAAGAGGTTTCATAAGAATCAAAGTTCTCGTCGATTCGCGATGGCGGTCTTCCTCTTCGTCGCCACGTTCTTCATCTTCGCTCCACAATTGCGTCTGTTCCGGTCGGGTATGAAGTGTTTTCGGTGTGGTGGCGGGCATCGAGCTTGAATGTTCCTTCAAGGAACATGCGGCGATGTGGGCGGGAGGACCACAAGTCCTCGTGTGGTGCAAGCAAAATCCATCTAGTATCATCAAATGGGAGGCGGTCCCAGCGCTTCTTCCTCCGATTTCCACAGAGGTTGATCTGAGACTCGATAGCAGTTCTGCACCACGGTACCCTCCAAAGATGGGTTCCACAGTAGCTTTTACTCGGCGCCTCTGCGAGGTTCTATTGGAATCCCGCACCTACGCACCTCCGTCGTTTGTTCCTCGGTATTTGTTTCGACTTTCGTCATGAGCGTCGGTGCGTCTTCTGCCGGTGCATCGGGGTCTCGCCATGCCCACCCACGAGACTTTGGGGCGTCTGATGTGGTGACAGTACCTTGCTTGTGGATTCGCATGATGCCTTTGTATTGTTTGATTCGGGGCTACTTACTCGTTCGTGTCTTTGGAGTTTGTTAGAAAAGTGGGTTTGAGTTTTGACTTATTTACGAGTCGGTGGTAGTCGGCTCTCGAGGAGGTCTTATTTCTAGCTCTGATCTGTCGGTTGTTCTATAATTATTGATGATGAGGTTTTCACTGCGAATCTTATGGTTATTCAATTGGCACCATTCGATGTTATTCGGGTATGGTGGTTATTCCAATACCGTGCCAAGATTTGTTGTTTACGGAAGGCGGTGACCTTGCTAGCTCCTTCCGGTGAAGAACGGTATTCGAGCGATGGCACCGTCGATTGATTCCTCAGCGAAAAGACTGATTCTTAGCGGTGTATTGAGGAGATTCCGGTTGTGAAGGAGTTTTCGATGTCTTTCCTATAGAACTTCACGGAATGCCTCCGGTGAGAAAGTGGAGTTTGGATTGATCTTATTAGGGAACTCGGCCTTTGTCCAAGTCTCCTTACCGATTGGCTCGGCCATTTCGGAAGAATTGAAGAAACAATTGGGCGACACGCTATCCAAAGGTATGATTCGGCGTAGCGTATCGCCATGGGGCGCGCCGTTCTTTTACTAAGAAGAAAGATGGCGGTGGAGTATGTGCATAGATTATCGGCGCTTAATCGGTATTGTGAAGAACAAGTATCCTTTGCCTCGCATTGAGAACCTTTTCGACCGGTTGAAAGGAGCTAGGATATTTTCAAGATTGATCTCGATCGGGTTATAATCGATTCGGGTTCGTGGCGGGATATTGAAAGCGGCTTTCTCTCGGTATGGTCATTACGAGTATAAAGTTATGTCTTTTGGACTAACGAATGCTCTGCGATTTTCATGGAAGCCATGAGCGATTATCTTTGCATCAATACCTTGATGATTTCGTTGTGGTATTCATAGATGATATCTTGATTTATTCCAAGGCAGAGGAGGATCACCCCACCATTGGCGGTTGGTGCTTGAAACTTTAAGAGAGAATCAATTCTATGCCAAGTGAAGAAGTGTGAGTTACGGATTTACGAAGTTGGGTTTTGGGTCACGTTATTAATCGAAGGGTATTTGATTGATCCTAGCAAGATTTCGACGGTGGTAGAGTGGAAGAGACCAACCAATGTCAAAGAAGTAAGGAGTTTTACGGGTTTAGCTAGCTATTACGGCGGTTTGTGGAGGTTTTCAACTATTGCTAAACCAATGTCGATTGACACAAAAGGTGTTAGGTTCGATGGTGCGATGCTTGTGGCGCAGATTTTGCACTTTGAAAGATAGATTAGTATTGCTCCAATTCTTACTCTTCACGAGCACAGGAAGAGATTCACTATCTATTCGGATCGTCCATAGTTGGACTTGGTTGTGTACTCATGCGGGATGGTAAAGTGATTGCCTATGCATCGAGGCAATTGAAGAAGCATGAGCGAATTATCCCACCCATGATCTAGAGCTTGCTGCGGTGATTCATGCTTTGAAGATCTGGCGTCATTATTTGTGCTGCGAATCTTGTGATGTGTTCACTGACCACAAGAGCACGAAATACATCTTTACCCGAAGGACTTGAACTTGAGGCAGAGGAGATGGTTAGAGTTGATCAAGGATTATGATCTTACTATTCGGTACCATCCGGCAAGGCTAATGTAGTAGCGATGCCTTGAGTCGCAAGGCGACACCTCCTACCCTCGATTGTCTTATTGCTGACTTTGGCGTATGGATATTGCCTTACGCTGCGGGTATCGCTCGAGCCAGAGACTCGATTGATTTTAGAGTCGACTCTTCGGATCAGTCGCGAGTAGCACGGCAAAGATCCGATGCTCCAGCGAGTGAGAAGCGTTGTCTTGATGGCAAGCAAGGTCGCCGGTGTGGACAAGTTTGATTCTTTGCGATTTAAGGGCGCCTCTGTGTGCCACAGAGTCTCGAGTTAAGCGGAGATTTTGAAAGAGGCCCATCGTACCCCTTATACCGTACATCCTGGTGAGACCAAGATGTACAAAGATTTAAAGAAAAGTTTACGGTGGAAGCGGATGAAAATTGATATAGATCTGTTTGCTTTGCTGTTACATTGAGCGATTTATTCGGTACCTTAATGGCAAATTTTGGAAATGTTATCTACTAGTTAATTGTAGATAATTTCGATATCTTTCTATAGAATATTTAAACATGTCGATCGGACAAGTAGAATTCGAGATATGAATTTTGGAAGGCTGCTGTCATTGTGGTTGTCGTCTTTCGGCGCTGTTTTGGTAGACTGCAGATTAAAAATAGTAATTAGACTAATTAGAGTTTTGATCTACATGAAAGATGTAGATAATTGTCTAAGGGTTCTGTAGAATCTAAGAAATCGAATTTTGGTTGGGTAAAACAAAAGTTATGAATTTAGTAAGACCTGCTGTTCGAAGCGGACAGATCGGTTTTCTGGGCTAAAATTAAGGGTTAGATGATTTAATTAGAAGACTTTGTAATCTAAGAAATTGAGGAATTTTGTGTAGAATCCAGAACTGGGTGGTTGGTCGTGATCGGACTTTTGAGTCAAAAGTTATGTTCATTTTAGTACCAAGACAACATTGGGTAACTATTGATCTGGGAGGCGTGGTATATTTGGGGACGGGTAGGGCGATGTCTATTGATTGCTATTCTTGATGATGTAGCTTGTATTGAAATTTGTGTATATAATGTAGGAGGCGTCGTGCTTGTTGCCATCCTCTAGCCAAACCGTCGCGTAAACAAGTAAAGGCAAGTGCATGGTGAGCGGCGATCAATGATTGATCATTTGTTTTCTTTATCTTCTATTACCATTATTGTTGTGCTTTTATTTTATTTAATTGCAAACAAGGGATTGGTATGTTTATATCTTTGTTGACAATCATGATGAAAAGTTGGATATGATGTATATGATGGAGTGTGCATTTTTCATACATAAGCATCTTTGCATATGAGCGGTGATCATGAATGATCACAACTCCACGAGAGTGGGCGAGGTCCCGATCCTTATGGAGGAGCAGGCTTGAGAGTGAATATTGTCGAGCATTCACTCATGCTATACCGGTATCTGTGAAAGAAGTGCATGTGGACATGTAGATTAGAATTGCATTGATACATGAGATTAATGGGTGTGAATCAAAGAAGATAAGCGCATGAGAATATTAATAGAAGTACACGTGATGATAATGAAGTTATTGAATCTTGTTGATTTATAATTGTTAGTTGTATATTGATGTGTTTCTTTGAGTCGTGGACTCACCCTTGCTCTTTGTTGTCTTTAAGTGATCTTGAGGGCCGTGGTGAGGCGAGTAGAGCACATGGATTAGCTCCATACTTCAATTACATGATCATTTGCCATAAGAATCTTTTCATTCAATGCAGGATTTCTCTAGGACATATTAAGGGTTGAATAAAGTTTAGGACAACGTTTTGGACTAGTCTATTCGTTTCAATTATTTGGATTCTTTGGTTGATGCTATTTTGGATTATTTACCTGGTTATATTTCCCCTTGCTTATTTATTATCGTTTGATCCATAATTATGCATGTTCTTTTGTGGTCCATGGATATGTTTATCGTTGTTTTCCTTGCTGTAATTTTATAGTGTGTCGATAATTATTAGTTTGGAAGAGTAGTTTAGTGGTATTCTAGGCTCAGTGTTGGGCTGGGGTGTTACAGATGCCCGATCTTCTCGGTGAGGAACCGTGGATAAATGATGCGAAGTAGACGATGTCGCTAGCTGAACACTCGCGTCAATGCACGGACCCTCAACTCTTTGGAATCGCCCAAAACACCTTTGGATAGTTGATCGTCGCGAGACCACGAGCGGCGATCGCCAAGTCCCAATTCCCAATGGAGCAGCGGTTTGACCTTGAATTGCGAGCAGAACCAATGGATCGCCTAGTCCTCTCTCAAAGTCCTCGCATGAACTCGGTTTGAAAGAACAAGCAATAGCTATGTTTCTATTCTTATGCATAAACTGGTCTGAGGTTACAATTGGGGTCTAACCCTCAATATATAGTACCCCTTCTCCTCCTCATGGCTGGCCAATAGGCCCTACTCCTACTCTAATTCGGAATTAGAACTCCTACTCCAATTTCGGAGTGATCCAAGATCCGTTGGATCGGGCTTGAAGTTATCTTTCCAACAAGCGCAATAACACCCCAATCGGACTCCGTTTGTGAAAGTTATGACCGTTTTACTCCGGACTATCCTGCTGATTCCGAATCCGAATTTGATGCTGATTTCGAATCCGAATTTGATTCTGTGTTGATTCCGAATTTTATTTCGGTTCGGATGTGGGAGATCTGAATTAGGCTTGAAAATCTTATCCAAAACTTGAGCTTTAAGTTCTTAGACTTCTTCCCCTTTTGCTCTCCATCACACGGGCTTCTTTCCTCCTTAATCGGCATGGGCTGCTTGACTTTCTCTTTCCCAACCGCTTTGACCTTCTTGTTCTTCGTCACTAGGCAACAAATATGGTTACCCTTCTCCTTGTGCTCCTCTATTGTTTTGGCTCCGTCCTCCCTCTCGGTTCCAAAGACATTACGCTTGACGAACCTGAGAATGCACAAAGAATTGCTTTTACGTAGTGTCCAATTCTCACAGAAAACATAAAGATTAAGAAACAATTGTACCTGTTGTTTGAGAAGTGTAACTCTTGCTTCATAAACAGCCTCATAAGTAGTCGGGATATCCTCATCACCTCCCCCTAGCAGCCGCCGGTTCTCCCCACCCTCCCCCTGCGCTATAGTGGTTTGTCAGATTTGGGTAAGTTCCGTACATTTTATGATCTATCCACCTTTTAGAAAGTTGTAGCCCTTGATCGTAGCTTTCTTTTGGCACCGAGATCATCTGATTTGGAGTTATGGTTTAGGAGATATGTCCGTTTTTGTGCAACTATACAGGAAGGCTGACGAGATTTGGCAGTCTGCATTTTAGTCAGATTGTATTTTTTTGAGCCCGAATCTGAAGAGCCACCCAAAACGAAAGTTGTAGCCATTCCAGTAAGATTTCAGGATTGATAAAGGAAATATGTTTTAGAGGTGTGAATCAAAAGTTATTGAATTTTTACCGTCGCTGTTGTCTGATTGTCAGACTGAGGGAACAGCAAACTTCATCAGAATATTAGGATTATTAGAGGGCTGAATCAGGAGTCTTACCAAGCTAGGTTATTGTATCCTGTTTAATAATCTTTCCAAATTGATAAAGATCATCTCAATTGGATCTGTAGAGTGAAAGTTATGCCTGATGTTTACTGCTGTGTTGTATTCTAGACAGATGTCTGTCAATGGTTTTCAACGGTTGTTTAGACTACTATTTGTGCCGAATCAAATAACCCCACCTACTAGAGTTTTGTAGCCTGTTACGTTAAGAATATTTGAGCACTGGTTTCAAGTCATTCGGAATTACAGATATTTAATTACGATTTTTCTCGTACTGCTATCCTGGGAAGCATTATGCTAGACTGCCGGGAAATTTGGGTAGGACCTCTCTTTGAGTCATAGGTCTTGAGGAGTTGGATTAAGGGTGTAAGCGAGTCCAGCATTCATCGTATTTATTGTTACCGCTATGCTTGTGTAGGAGGCGGAGTTCCAGAGTAGAGACACCAATTTTGCTTCCTTGTGTGCTGTAGCGGGAAAGAAAGAAACATGCAAGTGCACCTATAATGTGGTTGTTATGTGATTGTTCTATATGATAAATCATGGTAACATATGCTTATTTCGATGTACTGATTTATGGTGCTATGTGTTCATGATGGCTAGATTTTTAAAATTCGATTACTGTCATTTTATTGTTCATCATGTGCACTCATGAATGCAAGTTGTGGACTTACGACACCTGAGGGGTGGGTGGTGATTGTAAGACCCACCATTCCAAAGTGGGCATTGTGGATCCCGGTTGACTTGTTCTCAAGCGGGCTTTGGATCCGCGTGTTGTAGAACGCGGGCATAAGTGAACACCGACGGGTGTTCACTCGCTATCTGATATGAGCAAAGAGAAGCACATGTGCATTCATTCATTCATTCATATGTTGATTTGATTCATGATGTTGATACAACGTTGGATAATGAATGATGTTGTTATGTTTTGTATCATTGCACTTCTTGAGTCTTGGACTCACCCTTAGTGTTATTTTTTTAGGTACATCGGTTGTGGTCGGTATGCATGGGCGGGAGTAGAAATTATCACGGTTGCACACTGGCACTAATAAAGTGAATAAAATATTTATGTGATAACTTGGACTTTGAATAGCTTTATGTGAGGTTTACTTCCTTACGTTCTAAGTCGTGGACAACCACTATTGGAGATTGATAGCGTTTTATGGTTGTTTCTTTCATGACCATGTTTAGTACGCGCGTTTGGATATTTGCTTATTATTATTGTTATTTGCGCGAATTTCCGGATAGTTTGATTTTCAAAGGAGACTCTGCCGAAATTTAGAAAGAAATGTCTTAGTTCCATTTGTAGACTTGTTACGGTGGTAGCATTCCAGGCTCAGGTTGGGCTGGGGTGTTACACTGGTACCATCAGCTCCATTTTGTGATATCGAGGCACGGAAAGAAAACCCATACGAAACACCCATAATGGACTTCTATTTTGCCCGACCTCATTTCAGCGTGCGTCTGGAATCGTTCCGCGCCGGTGTGAAACTTTCCAGAACGACGGGAATAATCAGCTCTATTTTGTGAAATCGAGGCACGGAAAGAAAAGCCATACAACACACCCATAATGGACTTCTAGTTTGCCCTCCCTCATGTCGATGTTCATCTAGAATCGTTCTGAGTCGGTGTGAAACTTTGCAGAACGACGGCTACCATCAGCTCCATTTTGCAGAACACCCATAATGGAGTTCTATTGTGGCCTCCCTTATTTCAGCGTGCGTCTGGAATCGTTCCGACCCTGTGTGAAACTTTCCAAAACGACGGGTACCATCAGGTTCGTTTTGTGAAATCGAGGCACGAAAAGAAAACACATACGAAACACCCAAAATGGACTTCTAGAGTGCACTCCATCATTTCAGCGTGCGTTAGGAATCGTTCCGAGCCAGTGTGAAACTTTCCAGAACGGCGAGTACCATCAGCTCCATTTTGTGAAATCGAGCCACGGAAAGAAAACCCATACGAAACACCAATAATGGACTTCTAGAGTGCCCTCCCTCATGTCGATATGCATCTGGAACCGTTCCGAGCCGGTGTGAAACTTTTCAGAACGATGGTTACCATCAGCTCCATTTTGGGAATTCGAGGCACGGAAAGAAAACCCATACGAAACAACCATAATGGACTTCTAGAGTGCCCTCCCTCATGTCGATGTGCATCTTGAATCGTTCCGAGCCGGTGTGAAACATTCCAGAACGACGGGTACCATCAGCTCCATTTTGTGATATCGAGGCACGGAAAGAAAACCCATACGAAACACCTATAATGGACTTCTATTGTGCCCTCCCTCATTTCAGCATGCGTCTGGAATCGTTCCGAGCCGGTGTGAAACTTTCCAGAACGACGGGTACCATCAGCTCCGTTTTGTCATATCGAGGCACGGAAAGAAAACCCATACGAAACATCCATAATGGACTTCTAGAGTGCCCTCCCTCATTTCAGCGTGCGTTTGGAATCGTTCCGAGCCGGTGTGAAACTTTTCAGAACGACGGGTACCATCAGCTCCATTTTGTGAAATCGAGGCACGGAAAGAAAACCCATACCAAACACCCATAATGGACTTCTAGAGTGCCCTCCCTCATGTCGATATGCATCTGGAACCGTTCCAAGCCGGTGTGAAACTTTCCAGAACGACGGGTATCATCAGCTCCATTTTGGGAAATCGAGGCACCGAAAGAAAACCCATACCAAACACCCATAATGGACTTCTAGTGTGCCCTCCCTCATGTCGATGTGCATCTAGAATCGTTCCGAGCTGGTGTGAAACTTTCCAGAACAACGGGTACCATCAGCTCCATTTTGTGAAATCGAGGTAAGGAAAGAAAAGCCATACGAAACACCCATAATGGACATGTAGTTTGCCCTACCTTATTTGGCGTGCATCCGGAATCGTTCTGGTGGTGTGAAACTTTTGGAACAACAGTGCGATCGGTGCATTTTGTGAAATCGAGGCAAGGAAAGCAAACCCATACCAAACACCCATAATGGACTTCTAGGGTGCCCTCCCTCATGTCGATGTGCATCTAGAATCGTTTCGAGCCGGTGTGAAACTTTCCAGAACGACGGGTACCATCAGCTCCATTTTGTGAAATCGAGGCACGGAAAGAAAACCCATACCAAACACCCATAATGGACTTCTAGAGTGCAGCCCTCATGTCGATATGCATCGGAACCGTTCAAAGCGGTGTGAAACTTTCGAGCAGCGGTACCATCAGCTCCATTTTGGGAAATCGAGGCACGGAAAGAAAACCCATACGAGACACCCATAATGGACTTCTAGAGTCCCTCCCTCATGTCGATGTGCATTTAGAATCGTTCCGAGCTGGTGTGAAACTTTCCAGAACGACGGGTACCATCAGCTCCATTTTGTGAAATCGAGGTACGGATAGAAAAGCCATCTGAAACACCCATAATGGACTTGTAATTTGCCCTATCTTATTTCGGCGTGCATCTGGAATCGTTACGAGCTGGTGTTAAACTTTCCAGAACAACGGGTACGATCAGCTGCATTTTGTGAAATCGAGGCAAGGAAAGCAAACCCATACCAAACACCCATAATGGACTTCTAGAGTGCCCTCCCTCATGTTGATATGCATCTGGAACCGTTCCGAGCCGGTGTGAAACTTTCCAGAACGACGGGTACCATCAGCTCCGTTTTGTGAAATCGAGGCACGGAAAGAAAACCCATACCAAACACCCATAATGGACTTCTAGCGTGCCCTCCCACATGTCGATATGCATCTGGAATCGTTCCGAGCCGGTGTGAAACTTTCCAGAACGACGGGTACCATTAGCTCCATTTTGTGAAATAGACGTACGGAAAGCAAACCCATACCAAACACCCATAATGGACTTCTAGAGTGCCCTCCCTCATGTCGATATTCATCTGGAATCGTTCCGAGCCGGTGTGAAACTTTCCAGAACGACGGGTACCATCAGCTCCATTTTGGGAAATCGAGGCACGGAAAGAAAACCCATACGAAACACCCATAATGGACTTCTAGAGTGGCCTCCCACATGTCGATATGCATCTGGAATCGTTCCGAGCCGGTGTGAAACTTTCCAGAACGACGGGTACCATCAGCTCCATTTTGTGAAATTGAGGTACGGAAAGAAAACCCATACCAAACACCCATAATGGACTTGTAGAGTGACCTCCCTCATGTCGATATGCATTTGGAATCGTTTCGAGCCGGTGTGAAACTTTCCAGAACGACGGGTGACATCAGCTCCATTTTGGGAAATCGAGGCACAGAAATAAAAACCCATACCAAGCACCCATAATAGACTTCTAGAGTGCACTCCCTCTTGTTGATTTGCATCTAGAATCGTTCTGAGCCAGTGTGAAACTTTCCAGAACAACTGGTACCATCATCTCCATTTTGTGATATCGAGGCACGGAAAGAAAACCCATACTAAACACCCATAATGGACTTCTATTTTGCCCTCCCTCATTTTAGTGGGCGTCTGTAATCGTTCCGCGCCGTTGTGAAACTTTCCAGAACGACGGGAACAATCAGCTGCATTTTGTGAAATCGAGGCACGGAAAGAAAAGCCATACAAAACACCCATAATGGACTTCTAATTTGCCCTACCTCATTTCAGCGTGCATCTGGAATCGTTACGAGCCGGTGTGAAATGTTCCAGAACGACGGGTACCATCAGCTCCATTTTGGGAAATCGAGGCACGAAAAGAAAACCCATACGAAACACCCGTAATGGACTTCTAGAGTGCCCTCCCATGTCGATGTGCATCTGAAATCGTTCCGAGCCGGTGTGAAACTTTCCAGAACAACGGTTAACATCAGCTCCATTTTGGGAATTCGAGGCACGGTAAGAAAACCCATACGAAACAACCGTAATGGACTTCTAGTGGCCCTCCCTCATGTCGATGTGCATCTTGAATCGTTCCGAGCCGGTGTGAAACTTTCCAGAACGACGGGTACCATCAGCTCCATTTTGTGATATCGAGGCACGGAAAGAAAACCCATACGAAACACCCATAATGGACTTCTATTGTGCCCTCCCTCATTTCAGCGTGCGTCTGGAATCGTTCCGAGCCGGTGTGAAACTTTCCAGAACGACGGGTACCATCAGCTCCGTTTTGTGATATCGAGGCACGGAAAGAAAACCCATACGAAACATCCATAATGGACTTCTAGAGTGCCCTCCCTCATTTCAGCGTGCGTTTGGAATCGTTCCGAGCCGGTGTGAAACTTTCCAAAACGACGGGTACCATCAGCTCCATTTTGTGAAATCGAGGCACGGAAAGAAAACCCATACCAAACACCCAAAATGGACTTCTAGAGTGCCCTCCCTCATGTCGATATGCATCTGGAACCGTTCCGAGCCGGTGTGAAGCTTTCCAGAACGACGGGCAACATCAGCTCCATTTTGGGAAATCGGGGAACGGAAAGAAAACCCATACCAAACACCCATAATGGAGTTCTAGAGTGCCCTACCTCATGTCGATGTGCATCTAGAATCGTTCCGAGCTGGTGTGAAACTTTCCAGAACGACGGGTACCATCAGCTCCATTTTGTGAAATCGAGGCACGGAAAGAAAACCCATACCAAACACCCATAATGGACTTCTAGAGTGCCCTCCCTCATGTCGATGTGCATCTGGAATCGTTCCGAGCCGGTGTGAAACTTTTCAGAACGACGGGTACCATCAGCTCCATTTTGTGAAATCAAGGCACGGAAAGAAAACCCATACCAAACACCCATAATGGACTTCTAGGCGCCTCCCTCATGTCGATATTCATGCGGAATCGTTCAGAGCGGTGTGAGACTTTCGAGCAGCAGTACCATCAGCTCCTTTTTGGGAAATCGAGGCACGCAAAGAAAACCCATACCAAACACCCATAATGGACTTCTACAGTGCCCTCCCTCATGTCGATATGCATCTGGAACCGATCCGAGCCGGTGTGAAACTTTCAAGAACGACGGGTACCATCAGGTCTATTTTGTGAAATCGACCCACGGAAAGAAAACCCATACCAAACACCCATAATGGACTCCTAGAGTGCCCTCCCTCATGTCGATATGCATCTGGAATTGTTCCGAGCCGGTGTGAAACTTTCCAGAACGACGGGTACCATCAGCTCCATTTTGTGATATCGAGGAACGGAAAGAAAACCCATACGAAACACCCATAATGGACTTCTATTTTGCGCTCCCTCATTTCAGCGTGCGTTTGGAATTGTTCTGCGCCGGTGTGAAACTTTCCAGAACGACGGGAACAATCAGCTCCATTTTTTGAAATCGAGGAACGGAAAGAAAAGACATACAAAACACCCATAATGGACTTCTAGTTTGCCCTACCTTATTTCGGCGTGCATCTGGAATCGTTAAGAGCCGGTGTGAAACTTTCCAGAACGACGGGTACCATCAGCTCCATTTTGTGAAATCAAGGCACGGAAAGCAAATCCATACCAAACACCCATAATGGACTCCTAGGGTGCCCTCCCTCATGTCGATGTGCATCTAGAATCGTTCCGAGCCGGTGTGAAACTTTCTAGGACGACGGGTACCATCAGCTCCATTTTGTGAAATCGAGGCACAGAAAGCAAACCCATACCAAACACCCATAATGGACTTCTATTGTGCCCTCCCTCATGTCGATGTGCATCTAGAATCGTTCCGAGCCGGTGTGAAACTTTCCAGAACGACGGGTACCACCAGCTTCATTTTGTGAAAACCCATATCAAACACCCATAATAGACTTCTAGAGTGCCCTCCCTCTTGTTGATGTTCATCTAGAATCGTTCCGAGCCAGTGTGAAACTTTCCAGAACGACTGGTAGCATCAGCTCCATTTTGTGATATCGAGGCACGGAAAGAAAAACCCATACTAAACACCCATAATGGACTTCTATTTTGCCCTCCCTCATTTTAGCGTGCGTCTGGAATCGTTCCGCGCCGTTGTGAAAGTTTCCAGAACGACGGGAACAATCAGCTGCATTTTGTGAAATCGAGGCACGTTAAGAAAAGCCATACAAAACAACCATAATGGACTTCTAATTTGTCCTACCTCATTTCAGCGTGCGTCTGGAATCGTTACGAGCCGGTGTGAAACGTTCCAGAATGACGGGTACCATCAGCTCCATTTTGGGAAATCGAGGCACGGAAAGAAAACCCATACGAAACACCCATAATGGACTTCTAGAGTGCCCTCCCTCATGTCGATGTGCATCTAGAATCGTTCCGAGCTGGTGTGAAACTTTCCAGAACGACGGGTACCATCAGCTCCATTTTGTGAAATCGAGGCACGGAAAGAAAACCCATACCAAACACCCATAATGGACTTCTAGCGTGCCCTCCCACATGTCGATATGCATCTGGAATCGTTCGAGCGGTCGAAACTTTCGAGCAGCGGGTACCATTTGCTCCATTTTGGGAAATCGAGGTACGGAAAGCAAACCCATACCAAACACCCATAATGGACTTCTAGAGTGCCCTCCCTCATGTCGATATGCATCTGGAATCTTTCCGAGCCGGTGTTAAACTTTTCAGAACGACGGGTACCATCAGCTCCATTTTGTGATATCGAGGAACGGAAAGAAAACCCATAGGAAACACCCATAATGGACTTCTATTGTGCCCTCCCTCATTTCAGCGTGCGTCTGGAATCGTTCCGAGCCGGTGTGAAACTTTCCAGAACGACGGGTACCATCAGCTCCATTTTTGTGATATCGAGGCACGGAAAGAAAACCCATACGAAACATCTATAATGGACTTCTAGAGTGCCCTCCCTCATTTCAGCGTGCGTTTGCAATCGTTCCGAGCCGGTGTGAAACTTTTCAGAACGACGGGTAGCATCAGCTCCATTTTGTGAAATCGAGGCACGGAAAGAAAACCCATACCAAACACCCATAATGGACTTCTCGAGTGCCCTCCCTCATGTCGATGTGCATCTGGAATCGTTCCGAGCCGGTGTGAAACTTTCCAGAACGACGGGTACCATCAGCTCCATTTTGTGAAATCGAGGCACGGAAAGAAAACCCATACGAAACACCCATAATGGACTTCTAGAGTGCCCAACCTCATGTCGATATTCATCTGGAATCGTTCCGAGCCGGTGTGAAACTTTCCAGAACGAGGAGTACCATCAGCTCAATTTTGGGAAATCGAGGCACGGAAAAAAAAACCCATACCAAACACCCATAATGGACTTCTAGAGTGCCCTCCCACATGTCGATATGCATCTGGAATCGTTCCGAGCCGGTGTGAAACTTTCCAGAACGACGGGTACCATCAGCTCCATTTTGTAAAATTGAGGTACGGAAAGAAAACCCATACCAAACACCCATAATGGACTTCTAGAGTGCCCTCCCATATGCATCTGGAATCGTTCAGAGCCGGTGTGAAACTTTCCAGAACGACGGGTACGATCAGCTCCATTTTGGGAAATCGAGGCACGGAAATAAAACCAATACCAAACACCCATAATAGACTTCTAGAGTGCCCTCCCTCTTGTTGATGTGCATCTAGAATCGTTCCGAGCCAGTGTGAAACTTTCCAGAACGACTGGTAGCATCAGCTCCATTTTGTGATATCGAGGCACGGAAAGAAAACCCATACTAAACACCCATAATGGACTTCTAATTTGCCCTACCTCATTTCAGCGTGCGTCTGGAATCGTTACGAGCCGGTGTGAAACGTTCCAGAACGACGGGTACCATCTGCTCCATTTTGGGAAATCGAGGCACGGAAAGAAAACCCATATGAAACACCCATAATGGACTTCTATTGTGCCCTCTCTCATTTCAGCGTGCGTCTGGAATCGTTCTGAGCCGGTGTGAAACTTTCCAGAACGACGGGTACCATCAGTTCCATTTTGTGATATCGAGGCACGGAAAGAAAACCCATACAAAACACCCATAATGGACTTCTATTGTGCCCTCTCTCATTTCAGCGTGCATCTGGAATCGTTCCGAGCCGGTGTGAAACTTTCCAGAACGACGGGTACCATCAGCTCCATTTTGTGATATCGACCCACGGAAAGAAAACCCATACCAAACACCCATAATGGACTTCTAGAGTGACCTCCCTCATGTCGATATGCATCTGGAATCGTTCCGAGCCGGTGTGAAACTTTCCAGAACGACTGGTTCCATCAGCTCCATTTTGTGAAATCGAGGTACAGAAAGAAAAGCCATACAAAACACCCATAATGGACTTGTAGTTTGCCCTACCTTATTTCGGCGTGCATCTGGAATCGTTACGAGCTGGTGTGAAACTTTTCTGAACGACGAGTACCATCAGCTCCATTTTGTGAAATCGAGGCACGGAAAGAAAACCCATACCAAACACCCATAATGGACTTCTAGCGTGCCCTCCCTCATGTTGATATGCATCTGGAACCGTTCCGAGCCGGTGTGAAACTTTCCAGAACGACGGGTACCATCAGCTCCGTTTTGTGAAATCGAGGCACGGAAAGAGAACCCATACCAAACACCCATAATGGACTTCTAGCGTGCTCTCCCACATGTCGATATGCATCTGGAATCGTTCAGAGCGGTCTGAAACTTTCGAGCAGTGGTACCATTAGCTCTTTTTGTGAAATCGAGGTACGGAAAGCAAACCCATACCAAACACCCATAATGGACTTCTAGAGTGCCCTCCCTCATGTCGATATTTATCTGGAATGGTTCCGAGCCGGTGTGAAACTTTCCAGAACGACGAGTACCATTAGCTCCTTTTTGGGAAATCGAGGCACGGAAAGAAAACCTATCCCAAACACCCATAATGGACTTCTAGAGTGCCCTCCCACATGTCGATTTGCATCTGGAATCGTTCCGAGCTGGTGTGAAACTTTCCAGAACGACGGGTACCATCAGCTCCATTTTGTGAAATTGAGGTACGGAAAGAAAACCCATACCAAACACCCATAATGGACTTCTAGAGTGCCCTCCCTCATGTCGATATGCATCTGGAATCGTTCCGAGCCGGTGTGAAACTTTCCAGAACGACGGGTACCATCAGCTCCATTTTGGGAAATCGAAGCACGGAAATAAAACCCATACCAAACACCCATAATAGACTTCTATAGTGCCCTCCCTCTTGTTGATGTGCATCTAGAATCGTTCCGAGCCAGTGTGAAACTTTCCAGAACGACTGGTACCATCAGCTCCATTTTGTGATATCGAGGCACGGAAAGAAAACCCATACTAAACACCCATAATGGACTTCTATTTTGCCCTCCCACATTTTAGCGTACGTCTGGAATCGTTCCGCGCCGTAGTGAAACTTTCCAGAACGACGGGAACAATCAGCTGCATTTTGTGAAATCGAGGCACGGAAAGAAAAGCCATACAAAACAACCATAATGGACTTCTAATTTGCCCTACCTCATTTCAGCTTGCGTCTGGAATCGTTACGAGCCGGTGTGAAACGTTCCATTTTGTGAAATCGAGGTACGGAAAGAAAAGCCATACAAAACACCCATAATGGACTTGTAGTTTGCCCTACCTTATTTCGACGTGCATCTGGAATCGTTACGAGCCGGTGTGAAACTTTTCAGAACGACGGGTACCATCAGCTCCATTTTGTGAAATCGAGGCACGGAAAGAAAACCCATACCAAACACCCATAATGGACTTCTAGAGTGCCCTCCCTCATTTCAGCGTGCGTCTGGAATCGTTCCGAGCCGGTGTGAAACTTTGCAGAACGACGGGTGCCATCAGCTCCGTTTTGTGATATCGAGGCACGGAAAGAAAACCCATACGAAACATCCATAATGGACTTCTAGAGTGCCCTCCCTCATTTCAGCGTGCGTTTGCAATCGTTCCGAGCCGGTGTGAAACTTTTCAGAACGACGGGTACCATCAGCTCCATTTTGTGAAATCGAGGCGCAGAAAGAAAACCCATACCAAACACCCATAATGGAATTCTAGAGTGCCCTCCCTCATGTCGATATGCATCTGGAACCGTTCCGAGCCGGTGTGATGCTTTCCAGAACGACGGGTACCATCAGCTCCATTTTGGGAAATCGAGGCACGGAAAGAAAACGCATACCAAACACCCATAATGGACTTCTAGAGTGCCCTCCCTCATGTCGATGTGCATCTAGAATCCGAGCTGGTGTGAAACTTTCCAGAACGACGGGTACCATCAGCTCCATTTTGTGAAATCGAGGTACGGAAAGAAAAGCCATACAAAATAACCATAATGGACTTGTAGTTTGCCCTACCTTATTTCGACGTGCATCTGGAATCGTTACGAGCCGGTGTGAAACTTTTCAGAACGACGGGTACCATCAGCTCCATTTTGTGAAATCGAGGCACGGAAAGAAAACCCATACCAAACACCCATAATGGACTTCTCGAGTGCCCTCCCTCATGTCGATATGCATATGGAACCGTTCCGAGCCGGTGTGAAACTTTCCAGAACGACGGGTACCATCAGCTCCATTTTGTGCAATCGAGGCACGGAAAGAAAACCCATACCAAACACCCATAATGGACTTCTAGCGTGCCCTCCCACAAGTCGATATGCATCTGGAATCATTCCGAGCCGGTGCGAAACTTTCCAGAACGACGGGTACCATTAGCTCCATTGTGTGAAATCGAGGTACGGAAAGCAAACCCATACCAAACACCCATAATGGACTTCTAGAGTGACCTCCCTCATGTCCATATTTATCTGGAATCGTTCCGAGCCTGTGTGAAACTTTCCAGAACGACGGGTACCATCAGCTCCATTTTGTGAAATTGAGGTACGGAAAGAAAACCCATACCAAACACCCATAATGGACTTCTAGAGTGCCCTCCCTCATGTCGATATGCATCTGGAATCGTTCCGAGCCGGTGTGAAACTTTCCAGAACGACGGGTACCATCAGCTCCATTTTGGGAAATCGAGGCACGGAAATAAAACCCATACCAAACACCCATAATAGACTTCTAGAGTGCCCTCCCTGTTGTTGATGTGCATCTAAAATCGTTCCGAGCCAGTGTGAAACTTTCCAGAACGACTAGTACCATCAGCTCTATTTTGTGATATCGAGGCACGGAAAGAAACCCATACTAAACACCCATAATGGACTTCTATTTTGCCCTCCCTCATTTTGGCGTGCGTCTGGAATCGTTCCGCGCTGTTGTGAAACTTTCCAGAATAACGGGAACAATCAGCTGCATTTTGTGAAATCAAGGCACGGAAAGAAAAGCCATACAAAACAACCATAATGGACTTCTAATTTGCCTACCTCATTTTAGCGTGCGTCTGGAATCGTTATGAGCCGGTGTGAAACGTTCGAGCAGCCAATTACCATCGACTCCATTTTGGGAAATCGAGGCACGGAAAGAAAACCCATACGAAACACCCATAATGGACTTCTAGTTTGCCCTACATTATTTCGGCGTGCATCTGGAATCGTTACGAGCCGGTGTTAAACTTTCCAGAATGACGGGTACCATCAGCTCCATTTTGTGAAATCGAGGCATAGAAAGCAAACCCATACCAAACACCCATAATGGACTTCTAGGGTGCCCTCCCTCATGTCGATGTGCATTTAGAATCATTCCGTGCCGGTGTGAAACTTTCCAGAACGACGGGTACCATCAGCTCCATTTTGTGAAATCGAGGCACGGAAAGAAAACCCATACCAAACACCCATAATGGACTTCTAGAGTGCCCTGTAATATCCCAAAGTTCCGTTACCAAAATAAAATTAATAAAGTTATTATTTTATTTGATTTTGTGAAATTTAAAAGAGATTTATTACTTTTCTTGAATTTCCTAAATTCTAAAAGTTAAAAATAAAATTTATTGAGTTTTCTGCTATTTAATTGGATTTAAATTCAAAAATAAAATTTTAATTAATTCCTAGAATTTCCTGGTATTTAAAAATGCTTTTCCTATATTTTAGAAAATAAATTTAATTACTGTACAAAAATAAATATAAATTTAATTATTAAATATTTTTTATTAAGTTCAAAATAAATAAAGGAATTTCTATCAATTTTTATAGAATTTTTGAACATTGTTTATTATTTTCTAAAAATCCCAATTTGATTTTTGTATTATCTAGCAATTAAAAATGAATTTCTGTTCGCAAGTAAAAGATAAAGTTTTGTTGAAAATATTTTATTTAAGATAAAAATATCCTATTGAACTACTCTAAAAAGTTGTAGAAGTTTTAGACCTGTATTACTATTTTTCAATATTAAAAATAAATTTTAGCAATATAAAAATAATTACTGTATGATAATAAAATTAGTATTTTTACTTTTATTATTTTATTTGCGTTCAGAATCTCGTGTTTAATATCTGTGATTTGTTTCGGAATTTATTTGCTATTTTTCCGGAATTAATTAATGCTTTTCGAATTTTGAAAAAAAAGAATATTCCTCGGAATATTCCAATTTCTTCTGATCGTCGCAAAAATTCAACCTAAAAATCCGGTCATAACTTCGTGACGATTCCATGCGGCAGTTCTTTCGCTTTGTCTTATAAATTGAGCCGTAGCCTCCTCCTCATTCCTCATCCCACTAAATTTCGGTTGCGAAAAGCCTCCAGGAGGTTCGCCTGTAGCTCCTCTTCTCCATTCCGTGAGCGATCTCTCCATCCGTTGCTCAGTTCTGCGCCAAATTTTACGGTGAGTTCATCTCAAGATTCTCTACATTTCTATTCAAACCGAATTTTGATTTACCTATTATTTCACCTCGGCGAGAAAAGCAAGCGATCTTTTTCTCCAACTCCGGTGACAACTCCGGCGAGCCCGATCTCTCAATCTGTAGCTCCGTTGTGTACCAAATTTTACCGGTGTGTTTCTATAGAGATTCTCTACATTTCTATTCAAGCCAAATTTTGATATACATATTTTTCACCTCGACCACAAAAGCACCAGCGGTCTTCTTCCGACTCGTGAGAACTCGTGAGCCGATCTCCTCATCAGTTGATCCTTGTGTACCAAAATTTATTGGTGAGTTCCTATTAAGATTCTCTATATTTCTATTCAAGTGGAATTTTGATTGACTAACTTTTTCACCACCGGCCACATCTCCTTCTCTAAGTCCGGCGAGAACTCCGTCGAGCCCGATCTCTTCATCTGTTGGGTAATTGCGTGAGCCCTTTTACCTACATGTTCCTTTCAATATTATCTACCTTTCTATTCAAACGAAATTTTGAATTTTGCAATAATTGACAAGATTATGTATGTCGTGCCATGTATTAAATCATTCTTAGCGTCACCACCACATCACCACATAGTCTACATGGCTGTCACCCAAGCGCCATCTCACTTTCTCTTTCCAAGTTAGTAACCACGTCATGCCATGTGTATATTTCCTCTTTATCTTTAGAAAAACAATTCCTTGAATTCTGAAATTCGGAATTTCATCTTTTCATATGACTTTCAACCTTCCGGAAATTCGTTCTCCTTCATACGAACTCCGATTCCATCGATTAAAATTCCTATATTCATATAAATTAGATATCTTCCTTATAGTATTTATTTTATAATTTTTGGATTTTATTTGGATTTTGTTTGAATTTGGCTTATGTGCAGCGTATAGATTTAACGACTTGAGAGTCGATTTATTGTAGTTAGAGAACAACATATAACCAAGCAAGGCAAGTTATACCTTTGATCATATTTGATCCTATTATTTTAAATTATTTAAATTATGTTTTAAATTATTATTGCATGCGTATTTATATTCAAGTAATTTAAATTCCTGTTTTAAAGTTATAGCTATTCCCAATTCCATTGTATAGCCAATCTTGTTATTGAATCAATCATATATTGACACCTTAGATGAAAATCTAGTTTATGCAATAGTATGGACTAGAATATTTTGAGAAAAATTATGCTTAGCGATGCTTAGACCTAAAATTATTCAAATTGGGAACTTTCAGCCAAAGATCAAATGTTGTTTAAATTGTATCCGTAGGCATTGGTTTGTCATGGAAGATTTTGCAAATAACTTTGAAAAGCAAAAAAAGGAAAAATTGGTTCGTACTTGGGCGAAATGGATGCTTGGTGGGTGCAGGTTTATCCACGGGCTCAATCTGGGTAGGATTGAGGCCCAGTGGTTATTTTGGAAGTCGCCAAGTCGATTAAGGACGGTCTTGAGCCGCATCTTGCTAAGCCACATCGTACTACCACATGTCTGTATGGGCGGGGACACAGCTAAATAATTTGTAACATTCCATCGTAGTTGTGCCATTTTGGTGTGTGGGTGTCGGTTAGGCAGTATTACCACATGGCGCAAGAGGTTTGAATCCGTGGTGGTTAGCCCAATGGAGCGAAACCTTAGCGAGGCAAGGCTACGGTGGGATGGCGCATTGTAAAAGCCTTGACACGTGCTCTAGGCGCTTACCTAAGGTAGTGGCGGTGGGATCGACGGATGCCAAACAAACTAGAGAATTCATGTCTTGTGGGTAAAGTTGTACAACCTCTGCGAGTGTAAAACTATTGAATAGCCGTGTCCACGGTCATGGACATCTTGAGCAAAGCCACTCAAAGTTAGACTTTGATTTGTTTTAAAATGATTTGTACAAATGATTTGAGGATGGTTAATCTTTGTGGTAAAATTGGGCGGTTAGCCATGTGATAGGAGGGTATCCATCACCATGTTTCATATGGAGGTTATCCTACTATAAAACTTGAGAATTTATAAAATGAATTTTAGTTATAGAATAAGCGCTTTGGAACTTAGTAACAAATATTTAAAGAAAACATTGCTTTATGCAAATTCAACGATAATCCTTCCTTTGATATATCCATGCATGCATTAACTCTATTCTTGGGTGTAACTTGCGAGCACAGTAGTTGTGCTCACCCTTGCTTCATGCAAATAAATTTCAGAGGAGAAGAACTTCGGATCTCGACGACTAGGCCGCTACCCCAGTCGATTGCCTGTGGCAGATCAGCTGGACTCCACTACTTCTTCGTCTTCCGCTGTGTTTGTCTAATGTTGGCTTGTAAGCCTTTCTTGTAATCAACTCTGGTATTTATTAATAAAGTTGTGCGATTTATGGATGTTACCATATCATTTCTTGTGTGAACTAGCTCACGATCATGGGACTAGTTGAAATGCCTGAGAGATTCTAGGTGTAACTCCCGGGTCCGACATGCCCTCCCACATGTCGATATGCATCTGGAATCGTTCCGAGCCGGTGTGAAACATTCCAGAACGGCGGGTACCATCAGCTCCATTTTGTGAAATTGAGGTACGGAAAGAAAACCCATACCAAACACCCATAATGGACTTCTAGAGTGCCCTCCCTCATGTCGATATGCATCTGGAATCGTTCCGAGCCGGTGTGAAACTTTCCAGAACGACGGGTACCATCAGCTCCATTTTGGGAAATCGAGGCACGGAAATAAAGCCCATACCAAACACCCATAATAGACTTCTAGAGTGCCCTACCTCTTGTTGATATGCATCTAGAATCGTTCCGAGCCAGTGTGAAACTTTCTAGAACGAAGGGTACCATCAGCTCCATTTTGTGATATCGAGGCACGGAAAGAAAACCCATACTAAACACCCATAATGGACTTCTATTTTTCCCTCCCTCATTTTAGCGTGCGTCTGGAATCGTTCCGCGCCGTTGTGAAACTTTCCAGAACGACGGGAACAATCAGCTGCATTTTGTGAAACCGAGGCACGGAAAGAAAAGTCATACAAAACACCCATAATGGACTTCTAATTTGCCCTACCTCATTTCAGCGTGCGTCTGGAATCGTTACGAGCCGGTGTGAAACTTTCCAGAACGACGGGTACCATCAGCTCCATTTTGTGAAATCGAGGCACGGAAAGCAAATGATGCGGGGTGCCCGATCTTCTCGACGTAGGACCTCTCGATAACTTGTGTACCCTGACGAACCACCAGCTGATCCCCCGCGCCAATGCACGGACTTGCAACTCTATGGAAAATTCGCCCAAACACACACTTGATTGGATCCTCGCTGACCACAAGCGCAGATCGTCGAATCCTCAATTCCCAGCGGAAAAGCAAGAACGACCCCTTGTTCTCAATGCTCAATTCCCTCTGTTTTGGCTATAAGCACAACAGGAGAATCAAGCAAAAGCTTTGAAAATATATTAAACGTGGTGCGAGGTTACAATGGGGTCTACCCTCTATATATAGTGCTCCTACTCCTCCTCATGGCTGGCCAAGAGGCCCTACTCCTATTCTAATTCGGTTTGGAGTCCTACTCCAATTCCGACACATTCAAAACCGAAAAAAACTCTGATTTTACAACCGTCACATTGATTCGATCATATCTTTTGATCTAGAAGGAATTTCGGGTGAGGAGGATCCGTTGGATCGGGCTTGAAGTTAGCTTTCCAACAAGCTCAAGAACACTCGAATCGGACTCCGTTTGTAAAAGTTATGACTGTTTTAATCCGGACTGTCCTGCTGATTCCGAATCCGAATTTGAGGCTGATTCGAATCCGAATTGAATTATGAGTTGATTCGAATTTGAATTTGGTTGGGCTTGTGGAAGTTTCGAATTTGACTTGGATTCTTGGACTTCTCTTCCCTTGCTTGTCTCCCACGAGCTTCTCCTCCATTGTGATGACTTTTCTTCAAGAACAACCTCATATCCTTCATCTCCGTTCATTATTGAATCTTCCAATCGAGCACAAGCAAAACACTAGTTTTAGGTAGTATAAAATTCTCAACTAATTTAAAAGTAAATTCGGTGAGCAGATTCACTGTTGGATAAGCTTCTCTTGTTTTCAACTCTCTTAGTAAGCTCATGTTGTTACGAGGTATTTAATGAATTGAAAACATTATATGAAACAACGTAGCTAAGGATGTCGCATCATCCTCCTTTCTTCAAAAAAGCCGTCCTCGGCTTTTGATAACTGAAAATGTGCTAGAGCAGAAGAAAACAACGTATATGCATGGTATATGTATGAATCAATTATTGTATTCTTCTTGTTGTTACGCACATTCGATAGCTCAAAATCATATTTCAAATTGCCCAATGACTAATATGATAAAATTTAACCTTCACAACATCAAAATCAACTAAAGTCGGTGAAAACCAATTGATACCATTCCATGATTTAACTGCGTTACTCTGATTAGTTATACATTTAAGAGATAAACAAGTAGGCAACATGTTGCATTCTAAACAATAGACACTTATTTTTAAACCCATCTTAAAGATATCATGACATTGCTCAATAAATGGTTTGCGCAAAACATGTGATTGTAAATCAACAAGATTATCATAGGTAATGTGTAATACCCCAAAAGTAAATCGGCGTACTAGAAGAAGTTTCAGAAGAAGGAGCTAATGGGAGAATCTGAATCGTTTTTTCTTGAGGGTTTTGTGTTTTTTCAACAACTTTGGACTCTGGGCCTCGGCCAGGTGGCCCATGAGGGGGCTGGCCAAAGGGGGGTATCTCTCCCCCCCCTAAACCCTAAAACCCCTTCCCCCTTCCCCTTTTCCCCTCCCCAAGCCGCCACCCCCTCCCCCTCTCCAACCGGCCGCCACCCTCGTCCCTGTAGTACAGCAATTTTGTTCGTCAGATTTGGGTAAGTTACGTATGTTTTCTGATCTTCTCACCTCTTAGAAAGTTGTAGCCCTTGGTCTTAGCTTTCTTTTGGCACCAAGATCATCTGATTTGGAGTTACGGTTTAGGAGATATGGAAGTTTTACCGCGACTGTCCAGGAGAGCTGACGTGATTTAGCAGATTTTCTTGTCGGGCCATTATGATTTACTTAGAGGCCGAATCTGGTATTTTCGTCTTCTAGAGTTTTGTTCCTGATGTCGTTATCTTTCTTTTGGCACTGAGATCACTTGATTCCACCTTACGGTTTAGGAGATATGAATTTTTAATCGCGCGCTGTCCTGTCTGCCTGAGAATTTGGAACTGTCGGTTTGCCCCTCGGTTTTGATCTAGTTAGAGTCAGATTCAGAACTTCCACCCAACTAGGTTTTGTAGCCCTTGAAATTATCTTTCCGAGTTGATAAAGATCATATCAATTGGATCTGTAGAGTGAAAGTTATGCCATGTTCTTTACTGCTGTTCTGAAATCTGGGCAGATATCTGTTAGTGTTTTCAACTGTTGTTTAGGCCACTGTTTTGGCCGAATCAAAGGATTCCACCAACTAGAGTTTCATAGCCTGTTACGTTAAAAGTATTTGAGCACTGGTTTCAAGTCATTCGGAGTTATAGATATTTAATTACGATTTTTCTCGTACTGCTGATCAGAATGGCCGATATTGGCTGATTAGTTAATTCGTCATTTTGAGTTTTTGGTTATGTTGATTAGATAGAGGTTATGGTAAAACGCTTGTACCCACGTCATAACTTATTATTCTTATTTGAATAAATATTTGTGTAGGCGGTGGGGCGGGGGTGGAGAAATTCGTCGTTGCCTCCTAACTCGTCCACGTAGCGGAAGGCAAGTATATGGTAGAGTGGTGAACAATGGGTTGTTCACCATGATCATGATGTTACTTATCATGCTATTTATTATGCTTTCGTTCAGCTTATTCTTATACATGATATTGATGACCTTGAGTGAATGAGATTATGATAATGAGATAATGAGTAGATATTGAGTTAATGAGATGGACTATGTTGATGAATAAATAAAGATGTCGCATCATTTACATTCATCATGACATGGGTTGCATGAGCAGTCGGTGAGAAAGTCATGTAACTATTCCGGTGAGGTCGGTGAGAAAGATACATGACTAGTCAGGAGAGCTCTAGATAAAATCCTACTTTGGTGGGGACTTCACGGGAGTGAAGCATAGAGTGTGTCATCGACGGGTGAACACTCCGCTATCTGAGTATCGGTGATGAGATACATATGAGCATGAGCATGTTGGTGCATTCGCATATCTAAGTAAATTGTTAAATTGTGCAACTTTACCTATATGGAATATGGCTTGTTTGTTTGAGAATGACAATGACATTAACTAAATGGATGATGATGATAACTTTGATTTTGGTTAATAAACTATTGTTTATGGCTTTATTATGTATTCTTGAGTCTTGGACTCATTCTTGCTCTATTGTTGTTTTTAGGTGACCGGTGATGACGTTTTACTCGGGAAGGGCTAGCGCACTTGGAATCATGCACTTCACCCAATTATTTGATTCATTGGACATGAGAAACTTTTAGAATAACATGAATATTTATATCTAGGACATAATGGTATTGAATAACCATAGATACTTGGTTTATGTTAATCTTGGTTTATTATTTTGCTATGCTCCTAGGTCTAATTTATTTATGATTGTCATAGTGTTATGCTTGTGTTAATGCGACCCGTAGATGGGTTTTAATGTTGTTATGCTTGCTGAAATTTCACAGTGTGTTGATGTATAATAGATGATAAGAGTAGTTTGGTGGCATTCGGGCTCGGTGTTGAAATTTGGGTGTTCTGATTAGTATCGAGCGGGCTTCAGGTCCGTGGTGAATAGATTAATAACTTAGTTAACCTAAAATTGCTAAAACTTGTTTTAGGACTTGTAAAATAAATCAAAATTTAATAATGGTTAATTAACTTAAAATTTTGACACACGGGTGCACAGTAGGATGGGAATGGGATGAGTATTGCATTTACGCTTCCGTTATGTTGTATTGATGTTTTATGTTATGAATTGGTTCTGACTACTTATGATTTGATTATGTGATTGCTATGGGTCATGATAGTCGAGAGGTAGAGATTGTGGTTGAGGCCATAGGCATGGCCAAGTTATATCACCGTTTGTTGTATGATAGTGGTGAAGTGTTTACATCGGGTAACTTAGTTACAGGTGTTGAGGATATGTTTCTTTAGAAAAGTTGTTGTCTTCCTTGAGTTTGAATTTGATTATTCCTGTTATAGTTGCGGTTGATGAATTTTCTTGGGTTAGTATTTACAATGCAGTTGATGTATTTTCATTGGTCTTTGTTGGTTATATTAAGTTATTATTTGTTCTCATTTGTTGATCATTGTTGTTTCTTGTGAGCGTCGTTAATTTGCAAGGTTGATCTTTTCACGAGAGATCTACCTTTCTTGTTGGGAAAAAAATGACTCATTTGTTAGCTTGGTATTTTGGATAACGAAAGTTTTCTTTTTCAAGTCCTTTAACATGTGGAAGCTTTGACCCAATGTATTTCTTTTGGGTATTTTGAGTATTGAAGTTGAATGCTTCTCTGTTATAAAAGAAAATATTAAAACCCTTTAGCGATGTCTTGTTGTGGTTAAGTTAAAGGTTGTAATTAAATAAATTAATAGATATGGTATGTGTTATCAAGTTGGTTCTGTAGTGTGGTGTATAATCAATCTTAACCAAGAACCTTGGAAGGAAAGTTGATTAACTTGATGGTGTCATGTGGTAGTTCTTGATGAACTATGATTAATAGTATGGCTATACCTAATTGGATTAAAAGGAGTTATTAAGAATTGTAGAACATTGATGACCGGTATGATCATTAAAATTATTTAGTTTTGCTAAACTTGTTGGATTAGTTGGTCTCAGTGGATTAATCTTACTGTGTTGGAAGGAAAAGTTGGGGAGATGCTAGATTATTACCATAGTGGATATTAATCTTGGAGTTATCTTATCTGTAGATACTAGATGATTTTATATTATGGAAGGAGTTTCTAGATAGTTATTTTAACTAGAATAATTGAGCGAATTTGGTTGCGAGTTGTTGAGACTTTTGATCGATGGAAGGCTATGATTTTGGAAGTTTTGTTGGGATTTTGCACTAAAATATGAATATGAGGATGGACAGTTGAACATGTATTTGTGATTGTTCATGTGATTTGAAAAGGAAAGTAGGTAGTATCTAGATTTTTGATGAAGCGATTGATAGCAGATGGTTGGAGTGCAACAATTGTGTGTTGGCGTTTGGTGTTGAGCATCTATAAGAGGTGAAGCTGTGGGATTAATTGGTGGCCTATGCTTTCATGATAGTGGAATTGTCAGACGATAGCATGTCCATAATGAAAGGGTTTTGGTATAACATTTTGATTTGTGTAGTAGATCTCTGCTAAAATAAAGTTGTTGTTGTAATAGTTTGTAAGTTTTTGGTGGACTCTCGATTTGAGGACAAGATGATAAAGTAGTATGAAACAATTTAGTGAGTTTTTAGAGAGCTGTACAATGGAAGGGTAGACTATGATGAATTTTTGTTAACGATGTATTATTACGGATGTTAGTAAGATTATCGACAATAGATTGGTAGTGTGTTGTCGATTCTTATATAAAGAAGGTAATTTGATCGTCACTCGTGGTATCGCTCAAATGAAAATTTTCAAGTTTTGCATCCGTGATCTTTTGTAGTTCATGGTTTATGTAGTAGCTGGGATTGGATTGAGCAAGTGGCTTGTTGGAAAGCTTTATTGGTTCTTAAGTGATTCATGTGATTTGGTCTTACAACTTTTCTTGTTTGAGTGGGCAGCGTGGCGTTATAATAAAAAAAAATTACTTTCTTTGTTAAAGAAAGAGTGAAGTAGAAGTATTCGAGATCGAAGTCAAGTTTTGTAACTTCATGATTTACTTGAAGTGTGCCTAAACTTTCTATTTTTGCCCCATAGGAGTTTCTCGATTTTCAAAAGTGGTGCTTTGTTTTATTTGAGATTTCATATTCTCTTTTGTGGGACTTGTGCCCTCAATTGTAGTCTCTGCTTTTGCTTTTCGAGATCCTTGTTATTTGTCTATTTCTCCGATCTTATGTTTGTTGCAAAAGGAAAACATTTTTTCGGTCTTGAAAAAATATTTTATTTGCCACTTCATCAATTTGTTTCTGAAAACCTTATAGGGTATCTGATGGCATCCGGTTAGTAGTGGTCAAGTATATGTTGATGTGAGACTGAGGTTGTAAGTTATTTCAAGAGCATTGGAGGAAGAATTGATTTTGTGATATAAATCTTGTAGAAATTGGATCCAAAAGGAATGATGGTCGTTGAGTAAAAGCGATTATGTTGTTACAACTAGTAAAACCAATAGTGAATTGTAATTCAAGAACCCTTGTTCATGTCGGTGGAATATTGAAATATTCAAAAGTTTGTAACTTGGTCAATTAGTTAGAGTCTTGCGAATGTGTATATTGCGATCGTGTGGGTGAAATGGAGTAGTGTGGTTTAGTGGGTTCAAGTTTGGTGAAGCTAATCACATTAGGCGATTACTTGATTAGTGAGGAATGTTGATATTAATGATTGAGGATATTGTTTGGATTCGGGAATTTTAGTTATCCGATCAAAGAATTTCCTATCAAGTATACCAAAAGTTCATTGTAAGAGTCTTAGAGGTTGAATCTGGGCTTTACATTTTTATGCTAGACCTTTGTTCACACAATGAGTGTGTGTAAAGAAAGTGGAATAATAGAGTTTCTGACGGTGGAATGATCATTGATAGAACCTTTACGATGTAGTACATGGCGTGTGTCTTGAGGATTACGAGTTGTTCTTGAAAATTAGAGGTAATGTGATTGTGTGGGATCTATTTTGTGGCGCTTTGGGTGCCTTCATTCAAATTAATGTTGATTAATAGAATGAGATGCCTAGAGTAATTGGAGGATTCAATGGAGCCTCTTCACAATGGTGTTAATGATGTATTTCAGTTTGAGCATAATTTGAGGATGTTCAATTAAAGGTTTAAGCACATGTGGTATGTGATGAATTTGAATTCAAGGTTGAGAGAAGTTTTACTCCTAAAAGAAGCGAGGAAAGGATGTTTCCTCGGTTAGTGAAGCGTTTTCTGATTTCGTTTGAGTTATGTGTTGTTGTTGTTGTTTTCCATAATCTGAGTTGGCGTTGTGTTGGCATGTCGATTCATTTTAATTGGACAAACCAAAAGAAGTATTTGATTTGGGCATTCAGTGGTTTCTTCTTTGGTACATCGTGGTGTTCATTAAGTAAAGCGCCTATTTAGAAAATGGATTTGTTTTAGTGTTGAAATATCAAATTTTGGGATTTAACCTTTTTGGTGGAGAGTTAGCATTGCGTGGATGCGATGATGACTCTCTAGTTCGATTGGATTCTCTTGGTTTCGAAAATTTCAGAAATTTGGAAGTTGGCATATCGCGTTGACCGTCTCGGGTCCTTATCGAATCGCATCGTTTGGTGTGCTCGAGTGTTAAGTGAGTAACTAAGCAATTCCAAGCTTGGGATATCGTTATTTCATTCGATTCTGATTTCTTTGGGAAGATCGGTGAGTAGATTCGAGGTCGAATCTGTTTAAGGGGTAGAATGTAATACCCCAAAAGTAAATCGGCGTACTAGAAGAAGTTTGAAAGAAGGAGCTAATGGGAGAATCTGAATCGTTTTTTTCTTGAGGGTTTTGTGTTTTTTGAACAACTGGACTCTGGGCCTCGGCCAGGGTGGCCCATGAGGGCTGGCCAAAGGGGTATCTCTCCCCTAAACCCTAAAACCCCTTCCCCCTTTCCCTTTTCCCTCCCCAAGCCGCCACCCCTCCTCCCCCTCTCCAACCGGCCGCCACTCTCGTCCCTGTAGTACAGCAATTTTGTTCGTCAGATTTGGGTAAGTTACGTATGTTTTCTGATCTTCTCACCTCTTAGAAAGTTGTAGCCCTTGGTCTTAGCTTTCTTTTGGCACCAAGATCATCTGATTTGGAGTTACGGTTTAGGAGATATGGAAGTTTTACCGCGCCTGTCCAGGAGAGCTGACGTGATTTAGCAGATTTTCTTGTCGGGCCATTATGATTTACTTAGAGGCCGAATCTGGTATTTTCGTCTTCTAGAGTTTTGTTCCTGATGTCGTTATCTTTCTTTTGGCACTGAGATCACTTGATTCCACCTTACGGTTTAGGAGATATGAATTTTTAATCGCGCGCTGTCCTGTCTGCCTGAGAATTTGGAACTGTCGGTTTGCCCTCGGTTTTGATCTAGTTAGAGTCAGATTCAGAACTTCCACCCAACTAGGTTTTGTAGCCCTTGAAATTATCTTTCCGAGTTGATAAAGATCATATCAATTGGATCTGTAGAGTGAAAGTTATGCCATGTTCTTTACTGCTGTTCTGAAATCTGGGCAGATATCTGTTAGTGTTTTCAACTGTTGTTTAGGCCACTGTTTTGGCCGAATCAAAGATTCCACCAACTAGAGTTTCATAGCCTGTTACGTTAAAAGTATTTGAGCACTGGTTTCAAGTCATTCGGAGTTATAGATATTTAATTACGATTTTTCTCGTACTGCTGATCAGAATGGCGATATTGGCTGATTAGTTAATTCGTCATTTTGAGTTTTTGGTTATGTTGATTAGATAGAGGTTATGGTAAAAGCGCTTATACCCGTCATAACTTATTATTCTTATTTGAATAAATATTTGTGTAGGCGGTGGGGCGGGGAGTGGAGAAATTCGTCGTTGCCTCCTAACTCGTCCACGGTAGCGGAAGGCAAGTATATGGTAGAGTGGTGAACAATGGGTTGTTCACCATGATCATGATGTTACTTATCATGCTATTTATTATGCTTTCGTTCAGCTTATTCTTATACATGATATTGATAAACTTGAGTGAATGAGATTATGATAATGAGATAATGAGTAGATATTGACTTAATGAGATGGACTATGTTGATGAATAAATAAAGATGTCGCATCATTTACATTCATCATGACATGGGTTGCATGAGCCAGGTCGGTGAGAAAGTCATGTAACTATTCGGTGAGGTCGGTGAGAAAGATACATGACTAGTCCGGAGAGCTCTAGATAAAATCCTACTTTGGTGGGGACTTCACGGGAGTGAAGCATAGAGTGTGTCATCGACGGGTGAACACTCCGCTATACCGGTATCAGCTGATGAGATGCATATGAGCATGAGCATGTTGGTGCATTCGCATATCTAAGTAAATTGTTAAATTGTGCAACTTTACCTATCTGGAATATGGCTTGTTTGTTTGAGAATGACAATGGCATTAACTAAATGGATGATGATGATAACTTTAATTATGGTTAATAAACTATTGTTTATGGCTTTATTATGTATTCTTTGAGTCTTGGACTCATTCTTGCTCTATTGTTGTTTTTAGGTGACCAGTGATGATGTTTTACTCGGGAAGGGCTAGCGCACTTGGAATCATGCACTTCACCCAATTATTTGATTCATTGGACATGAGAAACTTTTAGAATAACATGAATATTTATATCTAGGACATAATGGTATTGAATAACCATAGATACTTGGTTTATGTTAATCTTGGTTTATTATTTTGCTATGCTCCTAGGTCTAATTTATTTATGATTGTCATAGTGTTATGCTTGTGTTAATGCGACCCGTAGATGGGTTTTAATGTTGTTATGCTTGCTGAAATTTCACAGTGTGTTGATGTATAATAGATGATAAGAGTAGTTTGGTGGCATTCCAGGCTCAGTGTTGGGCTGGGGTGTTACATAATGTATATTTGATAAACTTGAAACATGTTGTCTACACCAACATCACCAATCAAATTGAATTTATATGTGTGTATGTAGCTATTTACTAGTGATCTTAAGTGTGAAATTTCAAGAACCTTCTTAATCACACTAGATACATGTTTAGGACTATCGAATATGATATAACACAAAGAATTATTAATGTGTATTCTACTAAGAACTTCTTTTTGAGTAATCAATTTCACATTATGCAAATTAAGCATATCAAATTTAGAACGTGTGAATCATCAAATGAATAATGGAGTTCTCAGTTTTACGCACCTTGTTTTCATAAACGACCAATTCAGTACAAATAGTGTTACCTTGATCTTCAGGTATTCCCTCTCCATCCATGGTTAGCTCTTTATCTTTCTTTTCCAATGGTGAGGCTCTTGAATCTCCAACTCCTTATTTGCTTGGTCCACTGCGAATGTGGGATACAACACTAGAAATAGAGGTAAGTTTTAGGTTCAAAAATAATCTTATTTATCCTATCATCTATCTCTCCCTTTTCTTTTGGTGTATCTCTCACACTCTCAATTGGGATGCTCTCAACCTCGCGTATGGTGGACTCACACGACTCACTCTTTTATCACTCTCACTCAATTTGGCTATGTGGCTCTCATTCTCACATGGGTTTTGATACATCTCATCCTTGTAAGACCGTAGGCGGCAAGGGCACAACTACCACCAACCACGACCTCCTCACGTGTTGCGGGTTGTGACGAGCGGCACTACTCATCACCTCGGTCGAAGAAAAATTCGATGCTCGATCTTCTTCTCAAGTGACACACGGTGGATGAATTAGAACTAAAGAGCAGCGCGATTTAATTGATGTGCTTGAATGTGTTTAAGTCTCTTTTACGCCTTCATAGCAAATTTCACAAGATCTTGCGGACTACGAAAATATTCATCTTGAAGTGCGACAACGATCGATAATTCAAGCTTTGCTTTGAAGTATGTCTTTTCTTGATATGGACTAGTGATATTGTACGGCGCATTGCATGATTCAACTTAATATAGTAATCTTTGACAACTTTGCATCCTTGTTTAATGCTCTCCACGTGTCGTAGTAGTTCCGCTCATAATAGGATGGAACAAATTCTCTTCTCATGATGCTTTTAAGCAGACCCAAGATGTAATAAATCGTTTTCCACCTAGTTGTTGCCACCAACTAAAGGCATAGTCCGTAAAAACAAAGTGGCCACTCTCACTTCCTTGGCTTGATTGAACTTGTGGGATTCAAGCTCGAACTCCATGTCTTGTACCCACTCAAGATACTCCTCTGGATCATTACTACCATAGAAGGGAAGATACGTATACTCGCGATCTGCCATTGTTAGCAGCAAAGCAAAGAATATGTATGTAGGTGTATGTGTATATATGGAGGTCACTCAACTCACAATCCTAAACAAGGTGAAGTTTCTTTACCGTTCCGAAAGGAATTAAGATCAACAATACTTACACTTGAGGTGCGAGGAACCACAAGGTGATGTGTGGCGAATTTCAAGAGCAAGTCAAAGCACGACAACGGGTGTTTTGTGGAGTTTGGTATGGATACCTACTTAATTTGAAAATTCTAGGTATTGTAAGGCTAAGTAAATATCCAAACTAGAATTCAATGCCTAGTTGCCGATCACAAAGATATAAGTGAAAATCAAAACAACTCACACGCAAAGATATTGGAACTTTAGTGCAATCAAGGAATGAGCTATGTAAGATATAAGTGAAGAACAAAATAGCTCGTATTGCACAAGTTATAGAAAGACGCTAGCTAGTTGCAAATAATGAAACTAGGGCACAAGATTGCAAAAAAAATTGATATTCTAACAATTGAATCAAGAATGAGTGGGGATTTTCGCTCAAGTTTATGGTTCGGCTATGCGCTTCCTTTTTCCTTTCTCTTTTCTCTTTTCTCTTTTCTCTTTTCTTTTTCTCTTCTTTCTTTTTTTTTCTTCTCTTTTTCCTTCTTTTTTTGAACTATTGCCAAAATTCTTGTTCTACCAAAAATGAGCAAAAATTCTTTCCCACCTTTTGATCTTTGAACAATTGCAAGAACACAAATATTAATATGCAGCCCTAAGCAACGATTTAGCTAGTCTTCAATAGGTTCAAAGTATTCGCAAAGGATTGAAAGGTTCACAAAGGATAAATTGGTTACTCACTTTTTTTGGTGTTTTTTTATAAACACGACAAAAAAATCAAACTAAACTCAAGTAAAAGCAACATAAAAGAATTCAAGATCAACAAACTAAACTTGATTCTAATGGACAAAAACTTAACAAAACTCACTAGAATAACAAATTCAATACTACAATGAAAAAAAAAATTTGTATGGCTTTTTAGGTGTATAGGAAAAAAATAGATAGCTGGATAAAGATCCTCAGAGTCAGCGGACTCGATACCACGATGTGGGGTGCCCGATCTTCTCGACATAGGACCTCTCGATAACTTGTGTACCTGACGAACCACCGGTGATCCCCGCGCCAATGCGGACTTGCAACTCTATGGAAAATTCGCCCAAACACACACTTGATTGGATCCTCGCCGACCACAAGCGCGGATCGTCGAACCCTCAATTCCAGTGAAAAGCAAGAACGACCCCTTGTTCTCAATGCCCAATTCCCTCTGTTTTGGCTATAAGCACAGAGGAGAATCAAGCAAAACCTTTGAAAATATATTAAGCGTGGTGCGAGGTTACAATGGGGTCTACCCCTCTATATATAGTGCTCCTACTCCTCCTCATGGCTGGCCAAGAGGCCCTACTCCTATTCTAATTCGGTTTGAGTCCTACTCCAATTCGACACATTCCAAAACAGAAAAGGAAACTCTGATTTTACAACCATCACATTGCTTCGATCACATCTTTTGATCCAGAAGGAATTTCGGAGTGAAGGAGGATCCGTTGGATCGGGCTTGAAGTTAGCTTTCCAACAAGCCCAAGAACACTCGAATCGGACTCCGTTTGTAAAAGTTATGGCCGTTTTAATCCGGACTGTCCTGCTGATTCCGAATCCGAATTTGAGGCTGATTCCGAATCCGAATTGAATTATGAGTTGATTCCGAATTTGAATTTGGTTGGGCTTGTGGAAGTTTCAAATTTGACTTGGATTCTTGGACTTCTCTTCCCTTGCTTGTCTCCCACGAGCTTCTCCTCCATTGTGATGACCTTTCTTCAAGAACAACCTCATATCCTTCATCTCCGTTCATTATTGAATCTTCCAATCTGAGCACAAGCAAAACACTAGTTTTAGGTAGTATGAAATTCTCAACTAATTTAAAAGTAAATTCAGTGAACAGATTCACCTGTTGGATAAGCTTCTATTGTTTTTCAACTCTCTTAGTAAGCTCATGTTGTTCTGAGGTATTTAATGAATTGAAAACATTATATGAAACAACGTAGCTAAGTATGTCCGCATCAGCAAACCCATACCAAACACCCATAATGGACTTCTAGAGTGCCCTCCCTCATTTCAGCGTGCGTTTGGAATCGTTCCGAGCAGATGTGACACTTTCCAGAACGACGGGTACCATCAGCTCCATTTTGTGAAATAGAGGCACGGAAAGAAAACCCATACCAAACACCCATAATGGACTTCTAGAGTGCCCTCCCTCATGTCGATGTGCATCTGGAATCGTTACGAGCCGGTGTGAAACTTTCCAGAATGACGGGTACCATCAGCTCCATTTTGTGAAATCGAGGCACGGAAAGAAAACCAATACAAAACACCCATAATGGACTTCTATTTTGCCCTCCCTCATTTCAGCGTGCGTCTGGAATAGTTCCGCGCCGGTGTGAAACTTTCCAGAACGATTTTGTGAAATAGAGGCACGAAAAGAAAAGCCATACAAAACACCCATAATGGACTTCTAGTTTGCCCTACATTATTTCGGCGTGCATCTGGAATCGTTACGAGCCGGTGTGAAAGTTTCCAGAACGACGGGTACCATCAACTCCATTTTGTGAAATCGAGGCACAGAAAGCAAACCCATACCAAACTCCATTAATAGACTTCTAGGGTGCCCTCCCTCAAGTCGATGTGCATCTAGAATCGTTCCGAGCCGGTGTGAAACTTTCCAGAACGATGGGTACCATCAGCTCCATTTTGTGAAATCGAGGCACGGAAAGAAAACCCATACCAAACACCCGTAATGGACTTCTAGAGTGCCCTACCTCATTTCAGCATGCGTTTGGAATCATTCCGCGCCGGTGTGAAACTTTCAAGAACGACGGGAACAATCAGCTCTATTTTGTGAAATAGAGGCACGGAAAGAAAAGCCATACAAAACACCCATAATGGACTTCTAGTTTGCCCTACCTCATTTCAGCGTGCATCTGAAATCGTCACGAGTCGATGTGAAACATTCCAGAACGATGGGTACCATCTGCTCCATTTTGTGAAATCGAGGCACGAAAAGAAAACCCATACGAAACACCCATAATGGAGTTCTAGAGTGCCCTCCCTCATTTCAGCGTGTGTTTGGAATCGTTCCGAGCCGGTGTGAAACTTTCCAGAACGACGGGTACCATCAGCTCCATTTTGTGAAATCGAGGCACGGAAAGAAAACCCATACCAAACACCCATAATGGACTTCTAGAGTGCCCTCCATCATGTCGATATGCATCTAGAATCGTTCCGAGCCGATGTGAAACTTTCCAGAACGACAGGTACCATCAGCTCCATTTTGAGAAATAGAGGCACGAAAAGAAAACCCATACGAAACACCCATAATGGACTTCTATTATGCCCTCCCTCATGTCGATATGCATATGGAATCGTTCCGAGCCGGTGTGAAACTTTCCAGAACGACGGGTACCATCAGCTCCATTTTGTGATATCAAGGCACGGAAAGAAAACCCATACGAAACAGCCATAATGGACTTCTATTGTGCCCTCCCTCATTTCAGCGTGCGTCTGGAATCGTTCTGCGCCGGTGTGAAACTTTCCAGAACGACGGGAGCAATCAGTTCCATTTTGTGAAATCGAGGTACGGAAAGAAAACCCATATAAAACACCCATAATGGACTTCTAGTTTGCCCTACCTCATTTCGGCGTGCATCTGGAATCGTTACGAGCCGGTGTGAAACTTTCTAGAGCGGCGGTACCATCCGCACCATTTTGTGAAATCGAGGCACGGAAAGAAAACACAAACCAAACACCCATAATGGACTTCTATTGTGACCTCCCTCATGTCGATGTGCATCTGGAATCGTTCCGAGGCGGTGTGAAACTTTCCAGAACGACGGGAACAATCAGCTCCATTTTGTGAAATCGAGGCACGGAAAGAAAACCCATACAAAACAGATAATGGACTTCAAGTTTGCCCTACCTCATTTGGCGTGCATCCGGAATCGTTCTGGCGGTGTGAAACTTTCGAGCAGCGGGTACCATCAGCTCCATTTTGTGAAATCGAGGCACGGAAACAAAACCCATACGAAACACCCATAATGGACTTCTAGAGTGCCCTCCCTCATTTCAGCGTGTGTTTGGAATCATTCCAAGCCGGTGTGAAACTTTCCAGAACGACGGGTACCATCAGCTCCATTTTGTGAAATCGAGGCACGGAAAGAAAACCCATACCAAACACCCATAATGGACTTCTAGAGTTCCCTCCCTCATGTCGATGTGCATCTTCAATCGTTCCGAGCCGGTGTGAAACTTTCGAGAATGACTAGTACCATCAACTCCATTTGGGAAATCGAGTGCGGAAGAAAACCCATACAAAACACCCATAATGGACTTCTAGAGTGCCCTCCCTCATGTCGATGTTCATCTAGAATCGTTCTGAGTCGGTGTGAAACTTTGCAGAACGACGGCTACCATCAGCTCCATTTTGTGAAATCGAGGCACGGAAAGAAAACCCATACGAAACACCCATAATAGAGTTCTATTGTGACCTCCCTCATTTCAGCGTGCGACTGGAATCGTTCCGAGCCGGTGTGAAACTTTCCAGAACGACGGGTACCATCAGCTCCATTTTGTGAAATTGAGGGACGAAAAGAAAATTATGAAGGCGGGTGCCCGATCTTTCGATGAGATTGATAACTATCGATTTGGTGGAGGTGACTCTCGCGATCCGACCAAAACCGTACGACAACGCTTGCGCCTTAGTAATCGTTGAACCAACTCCGGGATGTTATTGACCTTGCTGGAAGCGCGATCAAACTGAACACGAAGTTCAATTACTGCGAGCAATCGAAGAACTAGCAAGAATAAGATGTAGGCAATCTGATATTGCGAATAAGATTGTAGTGTATTGAAAACAAAGGTGGGATCCCGAAGGCTGTCCTGACAGGTGGTCGTTCGACACAAATGAAGAACAGAAGTTTGCACAATGGCTAAACCTAAACTCAACGAAATCCGAGTTCAAGCGAGGGAGACGGCAGCTCCTATATAGGGAAGCGACCGGGGTGGCGGCCGGCGAGGTGGGCGCACACCTAGGGTTACAATGCCCGTGGGCCAAAGTGGAGGTGGCGCGGCACCCTTCGACTTCGGACTACGTCTGAATCACGGACTCCTTTGATAATTGCGGTCGGCTCGGATAGAATTTGATGATGAGTTTGGATCCGTTAGAAAGTAGACTTGATAAGCTTTCCACGAAATCGAAGCGCCCCAAGCAGTGCGTATGGCGAAGTTCGCCCGTTTAAAGTTAGTCTGGCGCCGTAGTCGAATCGACTCGAGCAGGCCCAACTCGAACTCTTGCTTGTCTTGGACCCAAAGTGACGTGATGATCTCCATTATGCCTTCCATACATCTCCACGACTCCACATGCCTCTCCATGGTCCTTTCCCATATTCCTAAGCACAATTAAATCCCTTGCATTAGGTAGCGGTCTATTCTCAGTAGTATATAATCCTAGGAATGAATTCACCTGATAATTAAGTTGGCGAGCACGAGCTCGGGTAAGAGGTTCTTGTACTGGTTGTGGTTGAGTTGTGTGTGTAGGCACGGTTATATCCATGGTAGGGATGTCCTCATCATCCTCCCCTTCTTGCATTTGAGTCGTCCTCGACTCAAGCTCATCCTCTTACGCCAAGTATGGCTTCAAATCTGCAATGTTAAATGTGGGACTAACCCCAAAATCTACAGGTAGTTCATGTAATACTCTGAAAATAATAATAGTATTAGTAATCATGTATTAAGGGTCGAGGCGTAATTAATCGAATAGTATACATAAAACATTTTAAGGTGCGTGTGCAATTAAATAAAAGAATTTGTGAAAAATAGAATTTTAGAATATTTTTGAGAGGTATATAAATAAAATTTGGGGTCTCCAGAACCCTAGCTCTTTTCTTTTTCCACCCAGCCGCGCCGTCATTTTTCTTCCGGCGGATCACGTGCGGCGTGACTCTGCCGGCCGTTCCTGCGTCGCTGCGTGGGTGCTTTAGGCTGCTGTGGCGGCCGGCCGTAGCTTCTACGCCTGTATTGTCTGTTTGTCTTTGCCGTTCCTCCCGTAGAAGCTGCATTTTCTTGCATGTGCCGACCGAGCGTCGCGATGATCTGCTCACTTGCTCTTGCTTGTATTTACAGTAGCGTCTGCTGCCGTGTGGATCGAGAGTTGACCACTGCCGTGCATGCGCGCGTGAGTCTTCCTCTCGGTCTTGTTTTTTCTGCTTGTGTGGCGTGATTGCCAAGGCTTGATCGTCTTTGTTTCTTGATGGTGGATGCCTGCATGCATGTGGCCTTAGGAGCCGTGAGCTACTGAGAGAAAAGAGTTGCCGTGCAAGAAAACTTGAGAGAGAGAAGGAAGAAAAAATTAGGAAAAAAAGTGGGGTTGGGTTTTCACCGTGAGGTAACGATCTAGTTATCTCTCTATTTTTGCTAATTTTATTAGAGGTTAGAGAGTTCTAGAATTTTCTAATCGAAATTTATTTAGTACTTGATTAGTATGCTGTTTTGTTGTACGATTTATTCGGTACCTTAATTACAAATTTTGGAAATATCATCTACAAGTTAATTGTAGACAATTTCGATATCTTTCTATAGCATGTTTTATCACGTCAATCGGACGAGTATAATTAGAGTTATGTTTTTGAAAGGCCGCTGTTTTTAGGGTTATCGTCTTTGGCGCTGTTTTGGTAGATCGGTTATTAAAAATAGTAAATAGCATAATTAGAGTTTTGATCTACATGAAAGTTGTAGATAATTATCAATGGTTCTGTAGAATATGAGAACGCGCATTTTGGCCAAGTAAAACAGAAGTTATGAAATTAGTAAGACTGCTGTTCGAGCGGACAGACCGACTTTCTGGGTTAAATACGGAGGGTTAGATGATTTAATTAGAAGTCTTTGTAATCTAAGAAAATGTAGATAATTTTATAAAGAATCCAGAATGGGGTGGTTTGTGGTGATCGGACTTTTGAGTCAAAAGTTACGCTCTTTTTAGTAACGGTCAGCTATAGGTAACTAGTCGATACGGCGTAATGTGTTATATTTGGGGCGTGTAGGGCGTTGTATATTGATCGTTATTCTTATGATGCTGTAGCTTGTATTGAGATGTGTGTATTTAATATAGGAGGCGTCGTGCTTGTTGCCGTCTTCTAATCGGATCGTGCGTCGCAACTAGTAAAGGCAAGTGCATGGTAGCGATCAATGATTGATCACTTTTTTCTTTATCTTCTATTACCATTATTGTTGTGCTTTTATTTTGTTTAATTGCAAGCAATGGAATGGTATGGATTTATATTGTTAATGGACATGATGAAAAGTTGGATATGATGTTTATGATGGAGTTTGCATGTTTGCATACATAAGCATCTTTGCATAAGAGAAGGTGATCATGATTGATCACAACTCCACGGGAGTGGAGGAGGTCCCGATCCTTGAGGAGGAGCGGGCTTGAGAGTGAATGTTGTCGCGAGCATTCACTCACGCTATCTGATATCTGTGAAAGAAGTGCATGTGGACATATAGATTAGAGTTGCATTGATATTTGAGATTAATGCATGAGAATATTAATGGAAGTACATGATGATAATGAAGTTATTGAATGCTTGTTGATTTATTATTGTTCGTTGTTTATGGATGTATTTCTTTGAGTCGCGGACTCACCCTTGCTCTATTGTTGTCTTTAGGTGATCTTGAGGATCATGGCGAGAAGCGAGTAGAGCACATGGACATCACATGATCATTCGCCATGATAATCTTTTCATTCAATATTGGTTTACACTTGGACATGTTAGTTATTGAATAATGTTTAGGATATCATTTGGACTAGACTATTTGCTTTATTAATTTGGATTCATTGGTTGATCTTTGCTTTGGATTATTTGCACGGTTTTAATTTCCCATTGCTTATTTATTGTCGCTTGATCCATAATTATACATGTTCGTTTGTGATCCATTGATATGATTATCATTGTTTTCTTGCTGTATTTATAAAGTGTGTCGATAATTATCGAGTTGAAAGAGTAGTGTGGTGGCATTCTAGGCTCGGTGTTGAAATTTGAGGTTATTCAGTTGGTATCGAGGCGGGCTTTAGGTCCGTGGTGAATAGATTAACAACATAGGCAAACTAAAATTGTTAAAATTTGTTTTAGTTTAGTAAATCAACTAAAATTTGCTAATGGTTAACTAACCTAAAATTTGACACACTAGTGCACGATGAGGTTAGAGAGAGTGCGAATATAGTTTTTACGCTTAGTGATGTTGTTTATTGATGCATGAGTTTATTTTGAGCTTTGAACTCATTGTGTATTGTTGATTGTGGTTGATAGCTATGCTTAGGGGTAGAGGGCGTGGTCGTGTTGGCGCGATGCGTGGAGAGTCGTGGCATGGCGAGGTTCCGTGGAGCCACCTCCTGTGATTAGTCGATGGTGAGGGGTTCTTTGTTGACCCGCCTCGGTTGGGGCCCAAGATGAGACCCCGCTTTCTTGAGAGAGTTGGTAGGAGAGATCCGTGCTCTTCGTCAGCGGCCGCGACCCCTGTTCTTCTGGCATCTGTTGTTGCTCTGTCGCACATCCACCGGTTCTGGCGCGGATGTCACCGAGTGGATGGGGTTGAGGTTGGATCCGTTTGTGGTCGGGCACACGGTCGAGCGTGGTGGTTGCGCTACATGGAGAGCGGTTTGGAGCTTTAGAGATGTCTTCACTTTAGAGGTCCGTTTGTTGCCTTTCATGAAAGGGCAGCGAGATATTTGGTGGGAGGCGTGTTGTCTTGAGGACCGCCACTCAAGGCGATCACTTGGGAGGACTTTGTTGATCAATTCAAGGGAAGTTCTACCCTACTCTTTTGTTGAGAAGATGGAAGTTGCCTTGGCGACCTTTGCTCGGGGAAGAGGTCTATTCTTGAGTATGAGGTGAGTTCAACAACTTGGTTCGCCGTCCCTTGATGTGAGCGATGATCTTGAAGGCCAAGAGGTTCAGTCAGTCTCAATTCAGTCTAGGCATGTGTTGGGAGCTACTCCACTCCGTGACTACTGACTCTGTTGTGGAGCAAGCTAGGGGCATGGAGTTGGAGATCTGACTCACAAAGGCGACAAGCCTCTGGTGGACTAGTAGTTTACGGTGGTGACGGAAGAGGAGCTCTAGTGAGGGAAGTGGGTGCATTCGACCGCTTTCAAGAAATTCAAGGGAGGACATGATCTTTCAAGTCTAAGCGATCGAGGCCGTTCCTTCTTGGCGCCTCGTCCTTTGCGGTACTCCGGCTCTTCGTCTGTTCGAGGCGGGGCATGCTTTGCTTTAAGTGCGGAGATGGACACGTGCATGCTGAGTGCACTGGGCGGGAGATTGCCGTCGGTGTGGCCGGCCGGGTCACAAGGAGCGGTGTGTCGCGAAACCCGCTAAGCGTGATCAAGTGGGAGCTGTGCCATCTTCTTCTTCTTGATGGGTCCTACTCGAGGATCTTTCGGATGATGGCGCTCCTCCGCACCGCCATTTCCTTGACTTAGGCGCCTCGGTAGGGTACTCTGGCGGCCGCCACCTTCAACACCGCCGGGTTGCGGCCGGGTTTACCGCACCGCCAGCCAGATTGTTGGGGCTCGCCGCCCGCCGTCGTCTTCTTCGCCATGGCGCCACAGGTGTGTCGCCATGCCCACAGTGAGTCCGCGGTCGTCTGACGTGGTGGCAGTACTTTGCTTGTGGATTCGTTTGATGCTTTAGTCCTTTTCGATTCGGGGCTACGTTTTTCGTTTGTGTCGTGGCGTTTGCTAGGAGAGCGAACTTGAGTATCTGATGGATTTCTCGATCGGTGTTGGTTAGTTCTCACAGGGTATTATTGCTAGTTCTCTTGTTTGTCTGGGTGTTCTATTGTCATTGATGGAGAGAGGTTCACGGCGAATTTGATAGTTATTCAAATGGAGCCGTTCGATGTTATCTTGGGTATGGATTGGTTGCACTCTTATCGGCCGTAATATCTTGTTTACGTAGAACGGTCTGCATGCGGACCCGTGCGGAGAGACGTTGACCTTCAGTCGCCTCGCGCTCTCTTTCGGTGTTAGGTGGGTGTTCCGGGTCGTGTGCGATGGCGGACTTCTTTAGCTCTTCTTTGAGAAACGGCGTGGCTTGCGATTGAGGAGATTCGGTGGTTAGTGATTACCGGATGTGTTCCCGGTGAGCTTCGGGTTTGCCACTGCGCGAGGCGTGGAGTTTCGCATTGATCTTGTTCGAATTTTCGTCCCATCTCGATGTCTCCATATCGTTTAGCACGTCCGTTTGGGGCGAGTTGAAGAAGCAATTGGATGATTTGTTGGCTAAAGGTTTGATCGGCGTAGTGTATCGCCGTGGGAGCTCCGTTACATTCACGAGAGAAGAAGGATGGGAGTTGGCGTATGTGCATTGATTACCGTGCGCTTAATGCGGTCACAATCAAGAACAAATATCCATTGCCCGCATTGAGGATTTGTTTGATCGGTTGAATGGAGCTCAAGTATTCTCCAAGATTGATCTCGATCGGGGTATAATCAAATCCGTGTGCGTGGCGAGATGTAGAGAAGCCTTTCTCCACGGTATGGGCATTATGAATATAAAGTTATGTCTTTTGGATTGACTAATGCACTGCCATTTTATGGAAACCATGAACAACATGTTGCAGAGTATCTAGATGACTTCGTGGTGGTGTTCATTGATGACATTCTTATCTATTCAAGACCAATGAGGATCATGGCGTCATTTGAGGTGGTTTTAGATACTTTGAGAGAACACAAATTCTATGCTAAGTTGAAGAAGTGTGAGTTCGGATTTGAAGTGGGTTTTACGGGTCATGTGATTAACCCTCGGGTATTCTTTGTTGATCCTAGTAAGGTCTCCACGGTGGTGGATTGGAAGAGGCCGACTAGTGTGAAGGAGGTGAGGAGTTTCTGGGTTTGGTGGTTATTATCGGCGTTTTGTGCGGGATTTCTCTATCATCGCCAAACCGATGTCTCGGCTTACCCAAAAGGTGTGAGATTCGGTGGGTGATGAGTGTGGCGCGATTTACGCATTTTGAAGGACAGGTTGGTGACCTCTCCTATTCTCACTCTTCCCGAGCAGGGAAGCGGTTCACGATCTTTTCGAGATCGTCTCGAGTGGGTCTTGGCGTGTTCTCATGCAAGGCGGTAAGGTGATTGCTTATGCGTCGAGCGACTAAAAAGCTGGCGAATTATCCACTCATGATTTGGAGTGGCTGCGGTTGTCTTTGCTCTGAAGATTTGGAGGCATTATCTATCACGGTGAGCCTTGTGATATTTTCACGGATCACAAGAGTCTCAAGTATATCTTCACTCGAAGGATCTGAATTTGAGGCAAAGGAGGTGGTTGGAATTGATCAAGGACTATGATCTTACTATTCGGTATCATCCGAGCAAGGCCAATGTGGTTCTTGATGCTCTTAGTCGCAAGGCGACTCCGCTACTCTAGATTGCCTCATTGCTGATTTTGATCGCATGGGAATATCTTATTGTTATGCGGGCACATCACATGTTGAGACGATTGATTCTTGAGTCGGCTATTCGGGCCGTGTGCGGGAAGCTGTGAGTGACCGGCTATTACGGGGAGGTTAGGAAGCGTGCGGATGAGGGCAAAGAGGTGATTTCAGTATGGATGATTACGGTACTTTGAGGTTTAAAGGCCGCCTTTGCGTGCCACAAAAGCGGAGGTCAAAGATGATATTTTGAGGAGGCACATCGCACTCATTACTTTTATTCATCTGGTGAGACTAAGATGTATCGAGATTTGAAACGAAATTTTGGTGGAAAAGAATGAAGGTGGACATTGCTAATTATGTGGCTTCTTGTGGTGTTTGTCGACAAGTGAAAGTGAGCACAAGCGTCCTGCGAGGTTATTGCGACCTTTGGAGGTACCCAGTGGCCTTGGGATGATATCTCTATGGACTTTGTGGTGGCGTTGCCTCGTTCGCCGCGAGGAAGGATGCGATTTGGGTAGTGGTGGATCGATTGACAAAGTCTGCGCACTTTATTCCTATTCGCACGACAAATTCGTGAGTGATCTAGCTCCTATTTACGTGCGGGAAATAGTGAGGCGCATGGTGTGCCAAAGACCATCGTTTACGAGCGAGACGCGAGTTTGTCTCAAGTTACGGGAAAGTCTGCGAGTGCATTGGGCACAGCTCACTTTGAATCTGACGTTTCACCCAGACAGATGGGCGATCGAGGCGGACCATTCGGACTTTGGAGGACATGTTGCGATCTTGTGTCTTGTCTTGGAAGGGTAGTTGGGAGGACCGATTGCCACTTGCGAGTTTGCTTATAATAATAGTTACCATTCGATATTAGAGCGCGCCATTTGAGGTTCTCTATGGGCGGAAGTGCGGATCGCCACTTTGTTGGGATGCGATTGGAGAGAGGCAATTTTGGGTCGGGATTGATTGAAGACCGTTGGCGTGTGGCCATGGTGAGGCGAATTTGTTGGCGGCTCGAGTAGGCGAGAAGAGTTATCTTGATTTGAGGCGTGACTTGGAGTTTGCGGTGGGTGACGAGTGCTCTTGAGAGTGTCTCCCACTAAAGGTATTGTTCGGTTTGGTACGGAGGAAGCTTAGCCCGAGTGCGTTGGACCGTTCGATTATTGCAAGAATTGGGAAGTTAGCCTATCGCTGGACTGCTGAGTCCATGCGTGGAGTTCATAATGTGTTTCATGTCTCGATGCTAAGAAAGTTTTGAGAGATCGAGCATAAGATTTCTTTAGAGCCGTTGACTATTGAGCAAGATCTCACGGTTAGTCGCGTCCGTGCGCGATACGGAGAGGTCGGGCGAGTCTTTGAGGCACAAAGCGTTGGTATCGTCAAGGTGCTTTGGGCCTTGTCGATCGAGAGAGCGACTTGGGAGTTGGAGTCTCGCATCTTGGCTATGTATCGGAGTTGTTCACGTCGGGTATGTGTTATTTTGTTGTTTAATTTCAGCTGTGCAGTTTTTATTTGAGTAGAACGGCGATTAGAATTCGGGGTCGAATTCCGTTAAGGGGGGTAGAATGTAATACTCGAAAATAATAATAGTATTAGTAATCATGTATTAAGGGTCGGCGTAATTAATCGAATAGTATACATAAAACATTTTAAGGGTGCATGTGCAATTAAATAAAAAGAATTTGTGAAAAATAGAATTTTAGAATATTTTTGAGAGGTATATAAATAGAATTTGGGGTCTCCAGAACCCTAGCTCTTTTCTTTTTCCACCCGGCCAGCGCCATCATTTTCTTCCGGCGGATCTGTGCGCGTGACTACTGCCGGCCGTTCCCTGCGTCGCGCGTGGGCCTTTGGGCTGCTTGGCGGCGGCCGTGGCTGGCGCCTGTATTGTCTCTTTGTCTTTGCCGTACCTCGGTAGAAGGCTGCGGTACTGCTTGCATGTCTTGACCGAGCGTCGCCCGATCTGCTTCATTTGCTCTTGCTTGTATTTACAGTAGCGTCTGCTGCCGTGTGGATCGAGTTCACCACCGGCCGTGCATGCAGCGTGAGTCTTCCTCTCGGTCTTGTTTTTTTACTGCTGTGTGGGCGTGATTGCCAAGGCTTGATGCGTCTTTGTTTCTTGATGGTGGATGCCTGCATGCATGTGGCCTTAGGAGCCGTGAGCTCTGAGAGAAAAGAGTTGCCGTGCAAGAAAACTTGAGAAGAGAAGGAAGAAAAAATTAGGAAAAAAGTGGGGTTGGGATTTTGCGTGAGGTAACGATCTAGTTATCTCTCTATTTTTGCTAATTTTATTAGAGGTTAGAGAGAGTTCTAGAATTTTCTAATCGAAATTTGTTTAGTACTTGATTAGTATGCTGTTTTGTTGTACGATTTATTGGGTACCTTAATTACAAATTTTGGAAATATCATCTACAAGTTAATTGTAGACAATTTCGATATCTTTCTATAGCATGTTTTATCACGTCAATCGGACGAGTATAATTAGAGTTATGTTTTTCGAAAGGCCGCTGTTTTTAGGGTTATCGTCTTTCGGCGCTGTTTTGGTAGATCGGTTATTAAAAATAGTAAATAGCATAATTAGAGTTTTTGATCTACATGAAAGTTGTAGATAATTATCCAATGGTTCTGTAGAATCTGAGAACGCGCATTTTGGCCAAGTAAAACAGAAGTTATGAAATTAGTAAGACTGCTGTTCCGAAGCGGACAGACCGACTTTCTGGGTTAAATACGGAGGGTTAGATGATTTAATTAGAAGTCTTTGTAATCTAAGAAAATGTAGATAATTTTATAAAGAATCCAGAATGGGGTGGTTTGTGGTGATCGGACTTTTGAGTCAAAAGTTACGCTCTTTTTAGTAACCGGTCAGCTATAGGTAACTAGTCGGTACCGGCGTAATGTGTTATATTTGGGGACGTGTAGGGGCGTTGTATATTGATCGTTATTCTTATGATGCTGTAGCTTGTATTGAGATGTGTGTATTTAATATAGGAGAGGCGTCGTGCTTGTTGCCGTCTTCTAATCAGATCGTGCGTCGCAACTAGTAAAGGCAAGTGCATGGTAGACAGCGATCAATGATTGATCACTGTTTTCTTTATCTTCTATTACCATTATTGTTGTGCTTTTATTTTGTTTAATTGCAAGCAATGGAATGGTATGGATTTATATTGTTAATGGACATGATGAAAAGTTGGATATGATGTTTATGATGGAGTTTGCATGTTTGCATACATAAGCATCTTTGCATAAGAGAAGGTGATCATGATTGATCACAACTCCACGAAGTGGAGGAGGTCCCGATCCTTGAGGAGGAGCGGGCTTGAGAGTGAATGTTGTCGCGAGCATTCACTCACGCTATCTGCATATCTGTGAAAGAAGTGCATGTGGACATATAGATTAGAGTTGCATTGATATTTGAGATTAATGCATGAGAATATTAATGGAAGTACCTGGGTGGATATTAAATTTATTGATTGCCTTGGATTTATTATTGTTCGTTGTTATGGATGTATTTTGCTGAGTCGCGGACTCACCCTTGCTCTATTGTTGTCTTTAGGTGATCTTGAGGATCACGTGGCGAGAGCGAGTAGAGCACATGGACATCACATGATCATTCGCCATGATAATCTTTTCATTCAATATTGGTTTACACTTGGACATGTTAGTTATTGAATAATGTTTAGGATATCATTTGGACTAGACTGTTTGCTTTATTAATTTGGATTCATTGGTTGATGCTGCTTTGGATTATTTGCCTGGTTTTAATTTCCCATTGCTTATTTATTGTCGCTTGATCCATAATTATACATGTTCGTTTGTGATCCATTGATATGATTATCATTGTTTTCTTGCTGTATTTATAAAGTGTGTCGATAATTATCAGTTGAAAGAGTAGTGTGGTGGCATTCTAGGCTCAGTGTTGGGCTGGGGTGTTACAGTTCAAGCTTGTATGCATTATCATTAATCTTTTCTAACACTTTGAAAGGACCATCAGCTCTAGGCATCAGTTTTGACTTTCTCAATTCGGGGAACCTATCTTTTCTCAAGTGCAACCAAACAAGTTCTCCTGGTTTAAAAGTTATATGTTTTCTCCCTTGACTACCAACAAGTTTATATTTAGCATTCATGCGCTCTATATTCTCCTTGGTTGTCTCGTGTATTTTTAAAATCAGTTCAGCACGTTGTTTTGCATCAAAGTTCAATTTCTCTGAAGGTGGGAGAAGCATTAAATCAATAGGAGCACGAGGCACAAAACCATAAACAACCTCAAATGGGCACATTTTTGTAGTAGAATGCAAAGAACGATTATAAGCAAACTCAATATGAGGCAAGCATTCTTCCCACATTTTTAAATTCTTTTTCAACACAGCCCTAAGCATTGTAGATAAAGTTCTATTCACAACTTCTGTTTGTCCATTAGTTTGAGGATGACAAGAAGTAGAAAATAGCAGCTTGGTCCCCAATTTAGCCCATAAAGTTTGCCAAAAGTGACTAAGAAATTTAGCATCACGATCTGAAACTATAGTATTAGGCATGCCATGTAAACGATTTCTCTGAAGGTGGGAGAAGCATTAAATCAATAGGAGCACGAGGCACAAAACCATAAACAACCTCAAATGGGCACATTTTTGTAGTAGAATGCAAAGAACGATTATAAGCAAACTCAATATGAGGCAAGCATTCTTCCCACATTTTTAAATTCTTTTTCAACACAGCCCTAAGCATTGTAGATAAAGTTCTATTCACAACTTCTGTTTGTCCATCAGTTTGAGGATGACAAGAAGTAGAAAATAGCAGCTTGGTCCCCAATTTAGCCCATAAAGTTCGCCAAAAGTGACTAAGAAATTTAGCATCACGATCTGAAACTATAGTATTAGGCATGCCATGTAAACGAACAACTTCACGAAAGAATAAATCAACAATATGGGCAGCATCATTGCTCTTATGACATGGTATAGAGTGAGCCATTTTAGAAAATCGATCAACAGCCACGAATATACTATCCTCTCATACGTATTCTAGGCAATCCTAAAACAAAATCCATGAAATATCTTCCCACGGAATGCTAGGAGCAGTAGAGGCATGTACAAACCATGAGGATTAAGTCGTGACTTAGCTTTTTGACATGTAGTACAATGAGCAGCGTGGCGCTCGGCGTCCGTCTCATCTTTGGCCAAAAGAAATGATCGACAAGTATATCCTCTGTTTTCTTCACGCCAAAGTGTCCCATCAGCCTGTAACACCCCAGCCCAACACTGAGCCTAGAATGCCACCACACTACTCTTTAAACTAATGATTATTGACACACTATAAAATTACAGCAAGAAAACAACAATAAACATATCCATGGATCACAAAAGAACATGCATAATTATGGATCAAGCGATAATAAATAAGCAAGGGGAAATATAACCAGGTAAAAAAATCCAGGATAGCACCAACTACTGAATCCAAATCATTAAAACAAAAAGTCTAGTCCAAAACGTTGTACTAAACTTTATTCAACCCCTAACATGTCCAAGAGTAATCCAATTTTGAATGAAAAGATTCTTATGGCAAATAATCATGTGTTGTCCATGTGCTCTACTCGCTCTCAGTTACGGCGCCCTCGAAGATCACCTAAAGACAACAAAAGAGCAAGGGTGAGTCCACGACTCAGCAAACACATCCATAAACAACGAACAATAATAAATCAACAGCATTCAATAACTTCATTATCATCACAGGTACTTCTATTAATATTCTCATGCAGTTATCTTCTCTTTGATTCACATCCATTAATCTCATGTATCAATGCAAATTTAATCTACATGTCCACATGCACTTCTTTCGCGTATACCGGTATAGCATGAGTGAATGCTCGCGACAACATTCACTCTCAAGCCCGTTCCTCCACAAGGATCGGGGACCTCCTCCACTCCCGTGGAGTTGTGATCATTCATGATCACTGCTCATATCAAAAGATGCTTATGAATGCAAACATGCATAATTTCATAATACTCATCATATCCAATTTTTCATCATGTCCATTAACAATTTAAATCCATACCATTCCATTGCTTGCAATTAAATAAAATAAAAGCACAACAATAATGGTAATAGAAGATAAAGAAAACGATGATCAATCATTGATCGTTTGTCTACCATCACTTGCCTTTACTAGTTCGGCCTTGATTTGGCTAGAAGATGGCAACAAGTCTGACGCCTCTCTACATTAAATATTCAAATTTCAATACAAGCTACAGCATCATAAGAACATCAATCAATCGACATCGCTCCTACCGTCCCCAAATCTACCACGCTTCTCCGGTACTGAAAAGTTACCCATTGCTGTCCAGGTACTAAAACGATCGTAACTTTTGACTCAAAAGTCTGATCACGACAAACCACCCTGTTCTGGATTCTTCATAAAATTCTCCACATTTTCTTAGATTACGAAGACTTCTAATTAAATCATCTAACCCTCCGTTTTAGCCCAGAAAACCGATCTGTCGCTTGGAACAGCAGGTCTTACTAAAGTCATAACTTTTGTTTTATCCAACCAAAATTCGAGTTTTAGATTCTAAAGAACCATTGGACAATTATCTACAACTTTCATGTAGATCAAAAACTCTAATTAGGCTATTTACTATTTTTAATCTACAGTCTACCAAAACAGCACCGAAATCGACAACCACAATGACAGCAGCCTTCCGAAAATCATAACTCGAATTCTACTTGTCCGATTGACGTGAAAAATATGCTATAGAAAGATATCGAAATTATCTACAATTAACTAGTAGATGACATTTCCAAAATTCGCCATTAAGGTACCCGAATAAATCGTTCAACAGAACAGCAGGCTAATCAGATCTATTAACCGGCACTTCGACTAGAAAATTCTAAAACCGCTCTCTAATCCCTATTCTAATCTCTAAATAAATTAGTAAAACAGAGAGGAAACAAACTTACAGATCGTTACCCTCAAGAAATCGGATCTCTACTTATTTAATCATGCATGCACAAATATTCTACGGCCAAACTAATTAACCACTAATTGGTATCTCCTAATGGATCTCTCTGTTGATGAGTGCTCATGAACAAGTGAACTAACGGGCACCAAATTTCTAGTCACGGAAGACAATGGAAAGCATGTGTAACACCCCAGCCCAACACTGAGCCTAGAATGCCACCACACTACTCTTTAAACTAATAATTATCGACACACTATAAAATTACAGCAAGGCAACAACGATAAGTATGTCCATATATCACAAAAGAATATGCATAACTATGGTTCAAACGATAATAAATAATCAAGTGGAATAAAACCAGGTAAACGGTCCAAAATAGCATCAACCAATGAATCCAAATTAATAAAGCAAATAGTCTAGTCCAAAACATTGTCCTAAACTTTATTCAACCTCTAACATGTCCAAGAGTAATCCAATTGTGAATGAAAAGATTCTTATGGCAAATGATCATGTGTTGTCCATGTGCTCTACTCGCTCTCAGTTACGGCATCCTCGAAGATCACCTAAAGACAACAATAGAGCAAGGGTGAGTCCACGACTCAGCAAACACATCCATAAACAACGAACATTAATAAATCAACAGCATTCAGTAACTTCATTATCGTTACAGGTCCTTCTATTTGATTCTCATCCATTAATCTCATGTATGAATGCAACTCTAATTTACATGTCCACATGCACTTCTTTCGCGTATACCGGTATAGCATGAGTGAATGCTCGCGACAACATTCACTCTCAAGCCCGTTCCTCCATAAGGACCGGGGACCTCCTCCACTCCCGTGGAGTTGTGATCATTCATGATCACCTGCTCATATGCAATGATGCTTATGTATGAATATGCAAACCCCATCATAAACATCATGTCCAACTTTCCATCATGCTTGTCAACAAAGATATAATCATACCAATTATTTGTTTGCAATTAAACCAAATAAAAGCACAACAATAATGGTAATAGAAGATAAAGAAAACGATGATCAATCATTGATCATTGTCTACCATCACTTGCCTTTACTAGTTGCGGCGCACAATTTGGCTAGCGAGATGGCAACAAATCGACGCCTCTCCTACATTAAATACACAAATTTCAATACAAGCTACAGCATCATAAGAACAACAATCAATCGACATCGCTCCTACACGTCCCCAAATATACCACGTTACTCCGGTACCGAAAAGTTACCCATTGCTGTCCTGTTACTAAAAAGAGCGTAACTTTTGACTCGAAAGTCCGATCACCACAAACCACCCTATTCTGGATTCTTCATAAGATTATCCACATTTTCTTAGATTACAAAGTCTTCTAATTAAATCATCTAACCCTCCGTTTTTAGCCCAGAAAACCGATCTGTCCGCTTCGGAACAGCAGTCTTACTAAATTCATAACTTTTGTTTTATCCAACCAAAATACGAGTTCTCAGATTCTACAGAACCATTGGACAATTATCTACATCTTTCATGTAGATCAAAAACTCTAATTAGTCTATTTACTATTTTTAATCCGCAGTCTACCAAAACAGCGCGAAAGGCGACAACCACAATGACAGCAGTGTTCCGAAAATCATAACTCAAATTCTACTTGTCCGATTGACGTGATAAAATATGCTATAGAAAGATATCGAAATTATCTACAATTAACTAGTAGATGACATTTCCAAAATTTGCCATTAAGGTACCCGAATAAATCGTTCACCGAACAGCAGGCTAAATAGATCTAATAATCGGTAAAAGAATTACCAGCAAAACACGTCGGCCAAGCAAGGAAGCGGATGGCGTCGGCAGCGATTCTCGGACTCGGCGTCAAGGACAATCACCGGCAGCTAACAACACTCGGCGCTTCGGGAAATTGGTGGCGTGTTTGGGCTTCACGCTAGGCAGAAAGCGGCGGCGGCGAAGACATGCGCTAACGGCCAGACGGCGGCGATAGCGCAGAGCGGCGGCGAAACCGGCTCGGCACAACAACAAAGAACCGGCGGCCCGGCTAGCGCGCGTTCAGCCGGCGAGGATCGAGGCTGCGGCGAAGACAAAGAAATAAGACAACTTCGGCGGCGACGCACAAGCGGCCGAGCAATCAAGAAAATCGCCAAATGACGAGAGAGGACACGCAGAGGCGGCGGCCTAAGCGACGGAAGAAAAGCAATCGGTTGGCGGCGGTGGAAAAAACAAAAGAAAAGAAAAGCTGCTAGGGTTTTCTAGAATTCCCTCAATCTATTTATATAGCTCTTTATAAATTCTGAAATTCTATTTTTATATGTACTATTTTATTTAATTGCACACAGGCCCTTAAAGACGTTAATAATATTTATTTATTATTACCATTTATTTTTCAGAATATCACATTCTACCCCCCTTAACGGAATTCGACCCCGAATTCTACTCGCCGTTCTACTCAAATAAAAACTACACTGCTGAAATTAAACAACAAAATAACACATACCCGCGTGAACAACCGGATATTGCTCGCGCATGCGAGACTCCAACTCCCAAGTCGCCTCTCTCGATCGGTGATCGTCCACAGCACCTTGACGTATACCAACGTCTTGTGCCTCAGCACTCGCTCCGACCTCTCCAGAATGCGCGCCGGACGCGACTCAACTGTGAGATCTTGCTCAATAGTCAGCGGCTCTAATAAAATCTTATGCTCTGGATCTCTCAAAAACTTCCTCAGCATCGAGACGTGAAACACATTATGAACTCCACACATGGACTCAGGAAGGTCCAGGCGGTAGGCTAACTTCCCAATTCTTGCAATAATTGAGAACGGTCCAACGTACCTCGGGCTAAGTTTCCCTTTGGTACCGAATCGGACAATACCTTTAGTGGGAGACACTCTCAAGAGCACCTGGTCACCCACCGCAAACTCCAAGTCACGCCTCCTCACATCAGCATAGCTTTTACGTCTACTACAGAGCGCTAATGATTACGCCTCACCATGGCCACACGCTCAGCGGTCTTACGAATCGGTCAGGACCCAAAATTGCCTTCTCTCCAATCGCATCCCAACAAAGTGGCGATCTGCACTTCCGCCCATAGAGAACCTCAAATGGCGCGGCTCTAATACTGGAATGGTAACTATTGTTATAAGCAAACTCTGCAAGTGGCAACTGGTCCTCCCAACTACCCTTCCAAGACAAAACACACGATCGCAGCATGTCCTCCAAAGTTTGAATAGTGCGCTGATCGCCCATCATGCGTGGGTGAAATTTGTACTAAGGCGGGCGTGTGCCCAATGCACTCTGCAGACTTTCCCAGAACTTGGAGACAAACTTCGCGTCCCTGTCAGAAATGATGGTCTTTGGCACACCATGCGCCTTACTATCTCACGCACATAAATAGGAGCTAGATCACTCATTGAATTCGTTGTGCGAATAGGAATGAAGTCTTGTGACTTCTTGAATCGATCAACCACTACCCAAATCGCATCCTTCCTCGCGGCGTCACGAGTAACGCCACCACAAAGTCCATGGAGATATCATCCCAAGGCCACTTTGGGTACCTCAAAGGCTGCAATAACCTGCGGGGCGCTTGTGCTCGGCTTTCACTTGTCGACAAACACCACAAGAAGCCACATAATTAGCAATGTCCACCTTCATTCTTTTCCACCAAAAATTCTGTTTCAGATCTCGATACATCTTAGTCTCACCAGGATGAACAGTGTATGGAGTGCGATGTGCCTCCCTCAAAATATCATCCTTGACCTCCGCCTTTTGTGGCACGCAAAGGCGGCCTTTAAACCTCAAAGTACCAGAATCATCCATACTAAAATCACCCTCTTTACCCTCATCCAGACGCTTCCTAACCTCCTGTAATAACCGGTCACTCTGTTGTGCTTCCCACTTTACGATGCGGAATAGTGACTCAAGAATCAACTGAGTCTCAACATGTGTCGTGCCCGCATAACAATAAGATATTCCCATGCGATCAAAATCAGCAATGAGGCAATCTAGAGTAGCGGGAGTCGCCTTGCGACTAAGAGCATCAGCAACTACATTGGCCTTGCATGGATGATACTGAATAGTAAGATCATAATCCTTGATCAACTCCAACCACCTCCTTTGCCTCAAATTCAGATCCTTCTGAGCGAAGATATATTTGAGACTCTTGTGATCGGTGAAAATATCACAAGGCTCACCGTATAGATAATGCCTCCAAATCTTGAGAGCAAAAACAACCGCAGCCAACTCCAAATCATGAGTGGGATAATTCTGCTCGTGCTTCTTTAACTGCCTCGACGCATAAGCAATTACCTTACCGTCTTGCATGAGAACACAGCCAAGACCCACTCGAGGCGATCTGAAAAGGCGTGAACCGCTTCCGGCTCGGGAAGAGTGAGAATAGGAGAGGTCACCAACCTGTCCTTCAAAATCTGTAAACCGCGCTCACACTCATCGATCCACTGAATCTCACACCTTTACGAGTAAGCTGAGACATCGGTTTGGCGATGATAGAGAAATCCTGCACAAAACGCCGATAATATCCAGCCAATCCCAAGAAACTCCTCACCTCCTTCACATTAGTCGGCCTCTTCCAATCCACCACTGTGGAGACCTTACTAGGATTAACAGCAATGCCCTGAGGGTTAATCACATGACCCAGAAAACCCACTTTTGAAATCCAGAACTCACACTTCTTCAACTTAGCATAGAACTTGTGCTCTCTCAAGGTATCTAAAACCAGTCTCAAATGACGCTCATGGTCCTCATTGGTCTTGGAATAGATAAGAATATCATCAATGAACACCACCACGAAGTCATCTAGATACTCGTGCAACATGTTGTTCATGGTTTCCATAAAAATGGCAGGTGCATTAGTCAATCCAAAGGACATAACTGTATACTCATAATGCCCATACCTGGTGGAGAAAGCGCCTTCTCTACATCCTCGCTCACGCACCGGATTTGATTATACCACGATGGAGATCAATCTTGGAGAACACTTGAGCTCCATTCAGCCGATCAAACAAGTCCTCAATGCGGGGCAATGGATATTTGTTCTTGATTGTGATGCATTAAGCGCCACGATAATCAATACACATGCGCCAACTCCCATCCTTCTTCTCTGTGAGCGAGCAGGAGCTCCCACGGTGATACACTACGCTGATCAAACCTTTAGCCAACAACTCATCCAATTGCTTCTTCAACTCGTCACGAAGCGGACGTGCTAATCGATATGGAACATCGAGATGGGGCGAGTACCGGAACAAGATCAATGCGAAACTCCACGTCTCGCGCAGTGGCAAACCGGAAGCTCGGTGGGAACACATCCGGTAATCACTAACCACCGAATCTCCTCAATCTGCGAAGCCACACTCGGTTTCTCGAAGAGCTAAAAAGCCCGATTTTCACGCGTGACGGAGCAGTCAGGCCAACATTGAAAGAGAGCGCGGGCGCACTCCTGAAAAGTCAAAGTCTCCCGGGCGAGGTGCATGCAGACCGCTTCTCTGAAACAAGATATCACGGCTCGATAAGAGTGCAACCAATCCATACCCAAGATAACGTCGAGCGGCTCCATTTGAATAACTATCAAAGTCGCCGTGAACTTCTCCCCATCAATGACAATAGAACACCGGGACAAGCGGTAGAACTAGCAATAATACCCCGGAGAACTAACCAACAACGGTCGAAATCCATCAGATACCCAAGTTCGCTCTCCTAGCAAACGCCGTCGAGACAAGCGAAAAGGTAGCCCCAGAATCAAAAGGACTAAAGCATCAAGCGAATCCACAAGCAAAGTACTGTCACCACGTCGGGGCGACCCGCAGACTCTGCGATGGGCATGGCGTACACTCGAGTGGCGCCATGGCGAAGAAGACGGCGGCGGGCGGCGAGAGCCCCGACAATCTGCGTGGCGGTGCGAGTAAGGCGGTCGTGCAACTGAGCGGTCTTGAAGGTGGCGGTACCGATGTACCCTCTGAGGCGCCCAAGTGAAGAAATGGCATCACGGAGGAGCGATCATCATCGGAAAGATCCTCGGCGGGACCCATCAAGAAGAAGAAGATGGCACGAGCTCCCACTTGATCACGCTAAGCGGGGTTACGCGACACACCGCTCCTTGTGACCCGGTCGGCCACACCGCGGCAATCTCCGTCCAAGAGCACTTTCGGCAGCAGCGGTGTCCATCACCGCACTTAAAGCAAAGCATGCCACCTTACAGGGCAGACGAAGAGTGGAGTACTGCAAAGGGCGAGGCGTCAAGAAGAGAGCGGCCTCGGCCGCTAGACTTGAAAGATGCGGTCCTCCCTTGAATTTCTTGGCGGTCGTTGAGCAGACCCACTTCCTCACTAGAGCTCCTCTTACGTCACCACGAAGCTACGATCCACCAGAGGCTTGTCGCCTTTGTGAGTGCATCTCCAACTCCATGCCCCTAGCTTGCTCCACAACAGAGTGTAATCACGGGTGGAGTAGCTCCCAACACATGCCGCAGACTCGAGGTGAGACCCGCGGAACCTCTTGGCCTTCGAAGATCATCGTTAGCTCTTGAAGGGACAAGCGAACCAAGTTGTTGAACTCGACCTCATACTCGGCAATAGACCTCTTCCCTGAGCAAAGGTCGTCAAGGCAACCTCCATCTTCTCAACAAAAGAATAGGGTAGAACTTTCCCTTGAACCGATCAACAAAGTCCTCCCAAGTGGTGGCCCTTGAGTGGCGGTCCTCAAAGTCAACACGCCCTCCCACCAAATATCCGCTTGCCCTTTCAAATGAAAGGCTACAAAGCGGACCTCGAGGTGAAGACATCTCCAAAGCTCCAAACGCCTCTCCATGTAGCGCAACTGGTCCATTGCTGGACGGTGTGCCCAGGCCACAAGCGAATCAAACCTCAACCCCATCCACTCTCGAGTGACATCCGCGCCTCGAACCGGTGGATGTGCGGCAGAGCAACAACGGATGCCGCGACAGAAGAATAGACGCCCGGTGTTGACGAAGAGCACGAATCTCTCCACCAACTCTCTCGGCCAAGCGGGGTCTCATCCTCGACCCCAACCGAGGCGGGTCAGCAAAGAACCCCTCGACTCTCGACTCATCTGCTACAGGAGGTGGCTCCACGGAACCTCGCCCGCGGCCCCGACCTCCACGACCGCGGCCACCACGACCACGTCCTCTACCCCTCGGCATAGCTATCAACCACAATCAACAATACACAATGAGTTCAAAGCTCAAAATAAACTCATCCATCAATGAACAACATAGCAGGCGTAAAAACTATATTCGTACCTCTCTCTAACCTACTGTGCACTAGTGTGTCAAATTTTAGGTTAGTTAACCATTAGCAAATTTTAGTTGATTTACTAAACTAAAACAAATTTTAACAATTTTAGTTTGCCTATGTTGTTAATCTATTCACCACGGACCTAAAGCCCGCTCTGATACCAAGCTAACACCCCTTTACCCAACACTGAGCCTAGAATGCCACCACACTACTCTTTAAACTAATAATTATCGACACACTATAAAATTACAGCAAGGCAACAACGATAAGTATGTCCATATATCACAAAAGAATATGCATAACTATGGTTCAAACGATAATAAATAATCAAGTGGAATAAAACCAGGTAAACAGTCCAAAATAGCATCAACCAATGAATCCAAATTAATAAAGCAAATAGTCTAGTCCAAAACATTGTCCTAAACTTTATTCAACCTCTAACATGTCCAAGAGTAATCCAATTGTGAATGAAAAGATTCTTATGGTAAATGATCATGTGTTGTCCATGTGCTCTACTCGCTCTCAGTTACGGCATCCTCGAAGATCACCTAAAGACAACAATAGAGCAAGGGTGAGTCCACGACTCAGCAAACACATCCATAAACAACGAACAATAATAAATCAACAGCATTCAGTAACTTCATTATCGTTACAGGTCCTTCTATTTGATTCTCATCCATTAATCTCATGTATGAATGCAACTCTAATTTACATGTCCACATGCACTTCTTTCGCGTATACCGGTATAGCATGAGTGAATGCTCGCGACAACATTCACTCTCAAGCCTGTTCCTCCAAAAGGACCGGGGACCTCCTCCACTCCCGTGGAGTTGTGATCATTCATGATCACCTGCTCATATGCAATGATGCTTATGTATGAATATGCAAACCCCATCATAAACATCATGTCCAACTTTCCATCATGCTTGTCAACAAAGATATAATCATACCAATTATTTGTTTGCAATTAAACCAAATAAAAGCACAACAATAATGGTAATAGAAGATAAAGAAAATGATGATCAATCATTGATCGTTTGTCTACCATGCACTTGCCTTTACTAGTTGCGGCGCACAATTTGGCTAGCGAGATGGCAACAAGTCTGACGCCTCTCTACATTAAATACACAAATTTCAATACAAGCTACAGCATCATAAGAACAACAATCAATCGACATCGCTCCTACACGTCCCCAAATATACCACGTTACTCCGGTACCGAAAAGTTACCCATTGCTGTCCTGTTACTAAAAAGAGCATAACTTTTGACTCGAAAGTACGATCACCACAAACCACCCCATTCTGGATTCTTCATAAGATTATCCACATTTTCTTAGATTACAAAGTCTTCTAATTAAATCATCTAACCCTCCGTTTTTAGCCCAGAAAACCGATCTGTCCGCTTCGGAACAGTAGTCTTACTAAATTCATAACTTTTGTTTTATCCAACCAAAATACGAGTTCTCAGATTCTACAGAACCATTGGACAATTATCTACATCTTTCATGTAGATCAAAAACTCTAATTAGTCTATTTACTATTTTTAATCCGCAGTCTACCAAAACAGCGCCGAAAGACGACAACCACAATGACAGCAGTGTTCCGAAAATCATAACTCAAATTCTACTTGTCCGATTGACGTGATAAAATATGCTATAGAAAGATATCGAAATTATCTACAATTAACTAGTAGATGATATTTCCAAAATTTGCCATTAAGGTACCCGAATAAATCGTTCACAGAACAGCAGGCTAAATAGATATAATAATCGGTAAAAGAATTACCAACCAAAACACGTCGGCCAAGCAAGGAAACGGATGACGTGCGGCAGCGCTTCGGACTCGGCGTCAGGACAATCACCGACTAACAACACTCGGCGCTTCAGAAATTGGTCAATGGGCTTCACGCACGCGCAATGCAGCAAGAAGAAGAAGACATGCGCCTAACAAAGAAGAAGCCCGGCGCAGAGCTTAAAGAAGCGGCTTCGCTTCTACAAGCAACAAAGAAGAACCAGCGTGCAAGAGCAAGCGCGGCGTTCGGCGGCAGGGATCGGCTGCAAGAAGACAAAGAATAAGCGGAACTTTGGCAATGCAGCGCACAAGCGGTAGAGCAATCAAGAAAATCAAGAATGAAGGCGAGAGGACACGCAGAGCGGCAGAAGCTAAGCGACGGAAGAAAAGCAATCGGCTGGTGGCGGCGGTGGAAAAAAAACAAAAGAAAAGAAAAGCTGCTAGGGTTTTCTAGAATTCCCGCAATCTATTTATATAGCTCTTTATAAATTCTGAAATTCTATTTTTATATGTACTATTTTATTTAATTGCACACAGGCCCTTAAAGACGTTAATAATATTTATTTATTATTACCATTTATTTTTCAGAATATCACAGCATGCAATCAGCTAACAACACAGTATAACTCTGCATGCATGCGGCTACTAGGCCTAGGAGTGGTCACGGCAAGAAAAGAAAAAAGAATACTCGCACCAGGCCGAACGTGTGACGGCTTCCACGCGGACGATGCACCGTGTTTTCACGCGCACTACGGCCAAAAGCGACGCTCCGGCCGAGATGAGATCGCAAGTAGACGTGGCCGCGCTAGCTTTGCCTGCATGCGGATGCACGGGCAGCCACAGGTGCCGCTGGCCGAGTGCGTCTCCTCGCGGTAGGTGGTGTCGCACAAGCGGCTTCGCGCAGACGGCGCTGATATGCTAGGGACTGCCATGGGGCGCCGCATGGAAAGAAAAAGAAATGCGGCTAGGGTTTCTAGAACCAATGCTCCCCACGATTTATATAGCTCTTAAAAAAACTCTGAAATATTCTATTTTCACGTATTCTTTTTGTTTAATTACGCACAAGCCCTTAAAGACGTTATTATTTATTTATTTATTTATTTTTTCAGAATATTACATTCTACCCCCTTAACAGAATTCGACCCCGAATTCTACTCGCCGTTCTACTCAAATAAAAACTACACTGCTGAAATTAAATAATAAAATAACACGTGCCGACGTGAACAACTCGGATATTTCGCGCATGCGAGACTCCAACTCCCAAGTCGCTTCTCTCTCGGACTGATGCGTCCACAGCACCTTGACGTATACCAATGTCTTGTGCCTCAGCACTCGCTCCGACCTCTCCAGAATGCGCGCCGGACGCGACTCAATTGTGAGATCTTGCTCAATAGTCAGCGGCTCCAATGAAATCTTATGCTCTGGGTCTCTCAAAAACTTTCTGAGCATCGAGACGTGAAACACATTGTGAACTCCACGCATGGACTCAGGAAGGTCCAGGCGGTAGGCTAACTTCCCAATTCTTGCAATAATCGGAGCGGTCCAACGTACCTCGGGCTAAGCTTCCTTTGGTACCAAACCAACAATACCTTTAGTGGGAGACACTCTCAAGAGCACTGGTCACCCACCGCAAACTCCAAGTCACGCCTCCTCAAATCGGCATAACTTTTCATGCGCTGAGTCGCTAACGGATACGCCTCACCATGGCCACACGCCTAACGGTCTTGAATCCACCTGACCCAAAATTGCCTTCTCTCCAATCGCATCCCAACAAAGTGGTGATCGCACTTCCGCCCATAGAGAACCTCAAATGGTGCGGCTCTAATCTTGGAATGGTAACTATTATTATAAGCAAACTCGCAAGTGGCAATTGGTCCTCCCAACTACCCTTCCAAGACAAAGCGCAAGATCGCAACATGTCCTCCAAAGTCCGAATGGTACGTGTAGATAAAGGCGCGAGCTGTGTGCCCAATGCACTCGCAGACTCTCCCGAACATGGAGACAAACTTGGCGTCCTCGCGTAAATGATGGTCTTGGGCACACCATGCGATCTTACTATCTCACGCACATAAATAGGAGCTAGATCACTCATTGAATTTGTCGTGCGAATAGGAATGAAGTCTTGTGACTTCTTCAATCGATCCACCACTACCCAAATCGATCCTTCCTCGCGCGAGCGAGGTAACGCCACCACAAAGTCCATAGAGATATCATCCCAAGGCCACTGGGAACCTCCAAAGGTCGCAACAACCTGCGGGGCGCTTGTGCTCGGCTTTCACTTGCGACAAACACCACAAGAAGCCACATAATTAGCAATATCCACCTTCATTCTTTTCCACCAAAATTACATTTCAGATCTCGATACATCTTAGTCTCACGGGATGAGCGATTATGCGGAGTGCGATGTGCCTCCTCAAGATATCATCTTTGACCTCCGCCTTTGCGATGCGCAAAGACGGCCTTTAAACCTCAAAGCACCGAATCGTCCATGCTAAAATCACCCTCTTTGCCCTCATCCGGCGCTTCCTAACCTCCTGTAATAACCGGTCACTCTGTTGTGCTTTCCGCACACGATGCGGAATAGTGACTCAAGAATCAAGCGTGTCTCAACATGTGATGTGCCCGCATAACAATAAGATATTCCCATGCGATCAAAATCAGCAATAAGGCAATCTAGAGTAGCGGAGTCGCCTTGCGACTAAGAGCATCTGCAACAACATTGGCCTTGCACGGATGATCTTGAATAGTAAGATCATAATCCTTAATCAACTCCAACCACCTCCTTTGCCTCAAATTCAGATCATACGAGTGAAGATATACTTGAGACTCTTGTGATATGTGAAAATATCACAAGGCTCGCCAGATAGATAATGCCTCCAAATCTTGAGAGCAAAGACAACCGCACCAACTCCAAATCATGAGTAGGATAATTACGCTCGTGCTTCTTTAATCGCTTTGACGCATAAGCAATCACCTTACCGTCTTGCATGAGAACACACCAAGACCCACTCGAGGCGATCCGAAAAGGCGTGAACCGCTTTCTGCTCGGGAAGAGTGAGAATAGGAGAGGTCACCAACCTCTCTTTCAAAGTGCAGAAACTGCGCTCACACTCATCAGTCCACTGAAATTTCACCCCTTTCGGAGTAAGCTGAGACATCGGTTTGGCGATGACACAGAAATCCTGCACAAAACGCCGATAATAACCAGCCAATCCCAAGAAACTCCTCACCTCCTTCACATTAGTCGGCCTCTTCCAATCCACCACTGTGGAGACCTTACCAGGATCGACAAAGAATGCCCTGAGGGTTAATCACATGACCCGAAAACCCACTTCTGAAATCCAGAACTCACACTTCTTCAACTTAGCATAGAACTTGTTCTCTCTCAAAGTATCTAAAACCAGCCTCAAATGACGCTCATGATCCTCATTAGTCTTGAAATAGATAAGAATATCATCAATGAACACCACCACGAAGTCATCTAGATACTCGTGCAACATGTTGTTCATGGTCTCCATAAAAATGGCAGGTGCATTAGTCAATCCAAAGGACATAACTTTATACTCATAATGCCCATACCGTGGAGAAAGCGATCTTCTCTACATCCTCGCTCACGCACACGGATTTGATTATACCGACCGAGATCGATCTTGGAGAATACTTGAGCTCCACTCAACCGATCAAACAAGTCCTCAATGCGGGGCAATGGATATTTGTTCTTGATTGTGACCGCATTAAGCGCACGGTAATCAATACACATGCGCCAACTCCCATCCTTCTTCTCTGTGAATAGAACAGGAGCTCCCCACGGCGATACACTACGCCTGATCAAACCTTTAGCCAACAAATCATCCAATTGCTTCTTCAACTCGTCCTGAAACGGACGTGCTAATCGATATGGAGACATCGAGATGGGACGAGTACCGAACAAGATCAATGCGAAACTCCACATCTCGCAGCAGTGGCAAGCCCTAAGCTCACCGGAACACATCCGGTAATCACTAACCACCGAATCTCCTCAATCTGCGGTTACGCTCGGTTTCTCGGCAAGAGCTAAAAGAAGCCCGGCCACAAAGACGGCGACCGGAACACCCCGGTAATATCGAAAGAGAGCGCGGAGGCGCACTCCCCTGAAAGGTCAAAGTCTCCCTAGACGGGGTCTGCACAGAGACTGTTCTACAGAAACATGATATCACGGCTCGATAAGAGTGGAACCAATCCATACCCAAGATAACGTCGAACGGCTCCATTTGAATAACTATCAAATTCGCCGTGAACTTCTCTCCATCAATGATAACAGAACACCCAGGACAAACAGTAGAGCTCGCAATAATACCCCGTGAGAACTAACCAACACTGATTGAGAAATCCATCGCATACTCAAGTTCGCTCTCTAGCAAACGCCGTCGACACAAACGAAAAGGTAGCCCCTGAATCAAAAAGGACTAAAGCATCAAACGAATCCACAAGCAAAGTACCTGTCACCACATCAGGACGACCCGCGGACTCCGTTGTGGGCATGGCGTACACTCCCGGTGGCGCCATGGCGAAAGAAGACGACGGTGGGGCGGCGAGAGCCCCGACAATCTGCTGTGGCGGTGCAGGTAAAGCCGGTCGTGCAACCCAAGCGGTGCGAAGGTGGCGGTGCGCCGTAGTACCCTCTTGGGCGCCCAGTCAAGGAAATGGCGTACCGGAGGAGTAGTCATCATCTGGAAAGATCCTCGAGCAGGACCCACTGAAGAAGAAGATGGCACAGGCTCCCACTTGATCACGCTAGTGGGGTTCTGGCGACACACCCGCTCCTTGTGACCCGGTCGGCCACACTGACGGCAATTACCCGTCCAAGAGCACTCAGCAGCGCGGTGTCCATCACCGCACTTAAAGCAAAGCATGCCCCGCCTCGGAGACGAAGAGCCGAGTACTGCAAAAGGACGAGGCGCCAAGAAGAGAACGGCCTCGATCGCTAGACTTGAAGGATCGCGGTCCTCCCTTGAATTTCTTGAAAGGTGTCAAGCACCCACTTCCTCACTAGAGCTCCTCTTCCGTCACCACCAAGCAACGACCCACCAGAGGCTTGTCGCCTTTTTGAGTCGCATCTCCAACTCCATGCCCCTAGCTTGCTCCACAACAGTGTAGTCACGGAGTGGAGTAGCTCCCAACACATGTCGGTACTCGAGGTGAGACCCCGACGGAACCTCTTGGCTTTCAAGATCATCGTTCACATCAAGGGACGGCGAACTAAGTTGTTGAACTCACCTCATACTCAAGAATAGACCTCTTCCCCTGAGCAAAGGTCGTCAAGGCAACCTCCATCTTCTCAACAAAAGAGTAGGGGTAGAACTTTCCCTTGAACTGATCAACAAAGTCCTCCCAAGTGACTGGCCCTTGAGTGGCGGTCCTCGAAGACAACACACCCTCCCACCAAATATCCGCTTGCCCTTTCAGTTGAAAGGCTACAAAACGGACCCTCTGATGTGAAGACATCTCCAAAGCTCCAAACTGCCTCTCCATATAGCGCAACCACCACGCTCGACTGGACGGTGTGCCCGGCAATCAAACGGATCCAACTCAACCCCATCCACTCGGTGACATCCGCCTCAGAACCGGTGGATGTGCGACAGAGCAACAACAAATGCCGCAGCGAATGTGAGTGCCGGCGCTGCTGACGAAGAGCACGATCTCCCCACCAACTCTCTCAAAGCGCGTGGTCTCATCTCGACCCCAACCGAGGTGGGTCAACAGACAACCCCTCGACATCGACTCATACACTCATGGAGGTGGCTCCACTGAACCTCGCCGCGCCCCGACCTCCACGCCGCGGCCACCACGACCACGTCCTCTACCCCTCGGCATAGCTATCAACCACAATCAACAATACACAATGAGTTCAAAGGTCAAAATAAAATCATGCATCAATAAACAACATAACGGAAGCGTAAAACTATATTCGTACCTCTCTCTAACCTACTGTGCACTAGTGTGTCAAATTTTAGGTTAGTTAATCATTAGCATATTTTAGTTGATTTACTAAAACTAAAACAAATTTTAACAATTTTAGTTTGCCTATGTTGTTAATCTATTCACCACGGACCTAAAGCCCACTCTGATACCAACTGTAACACCCCAGCCCAACACTGAGCCTAGAATGCCACCACACTACTCTTTAAACTAATAATTATTGACACACTATAAAATTACAGCAAGAAAACAACAATAAACATATCCATGGATCACAAAAGAACATGCATAATTATGGATCAAGCGATAATAAATAAGCAAGGGGAAATATAACCAGGTAAAAAAATCCAGGATAGCACCAACTACTGAATCCAAATCATTAAAACAAAAAGTCTAGTCCAAAATGTTGTACTAAACTTTATTCAACCCCTAACATGTCCAAGAGTAATCCAATTTTGAATGAAAAGATTCTTATGGCAAATAATCATGTGTTGTCCATGTGCTCTACTACGCTCGCCATTCGGCGCCTCGAAGATCACCTAAAGACAACAAAGAGCAAGGGTGAGTCCACGACTCAAAGAAACACATCCATAAACAACGAACAATAATAAATCAACAAAGATTCAATAACTTCATTATCATCACAGTACTTCTATTAATATTCTCATGCAGTTATCTTCTCTTTGATTCACATCCATTAATCTCATGTATCAATACAAATTTAATCTACATGTCCACATGCACTTCTTTCACAGATATCTGGTATAGCATGAGTGAATGCTCATGACAACATTCACTCTCAAGCTCGTTCCTCCACAAGGATCGGGACCTCCTCCACTCAGTGGAGTTGTGATCATTCATGATCACCGCTCATATGCAAAGATGCTTATGAATGCAAACATGCATAATTTCATAATACTCATCATATCCAATTTTTCATCATGTCCATTAACAATTTAAATCCATACCATTCCATTGCTTGCAATTAAATAAAATAAAAGCACAACAATAATGGTAATAGAAGATAAAGAAAACAGTGATCAATCATTGATCGCTGTCTACCATGCACTTGCCTTTACTAGTTGCGACGCACGATTTGGCTAGAAGATGGCAACAAGTACGACGCCTCTCCTGCATTAAATATTCAAATTTCAATACAAGCTACATCATCATAAGAACATCAATCAATCGACATCGCTCCTACACGTCCCCAAATCTACCACGCTTCTCCGGTACCGAAAAGTTACCCATTGCTGTCCAGGTACTAAAACGATCGTAACTTTTGACTCAAAAGTCCGATCACGACAAACCACCCTGTTCTGGATTCTTCATAAAATTCTCCACATTTTCTTAGATTACGAAGACTTCTTGACGAGGATCTAATAATCCTCATTTTATCTTTTATCTATAATTCTTATTATGGGTAAATATGATGTCACATAGTCCCCAGAGGTACCCCTTATCTATAAGGGAGAAGCCCAACAAGTGATTGTAAGTTCTTCTACAATCACCCCCATAGTCGTGAGTCTTGCTACGACTATATCATGGTCGTAAGTCCTTCTGCGACCACTACATAGTCGTAAGTCCTTCTACGATTGCACCGTCGTAAGTCCTTTACATTGCTACCGGTCGTAAGTTCTTCTACGACCGGGTAAACTTCGACCACCTTATAATCAAACCTACGGTAGTGGGTCCAATTGATTAAGGAATCGAGCGGTCTACACGCACTATTATTCCGCTTATTAATGGTGTGTAACTACCCCATTATCTCTCGAAGATAATTGCGAGACGGCGTGAAGAAGCCAAGGCGTCGGTAATTATCGCCATCATGCGATTCTTTGGATTAATTAGGCGCATCTCCGCAGACAAAACGGCTACTTCTTCACGACTATATAAGGGCATCAATCGAGAGATGAGGGGACGAACAAGAGCTAGTCAAGTAGAAACACAAGTACTATTCTCTGTAATAGTCTTAGTCCTTATTTGATCATCAAGAATACCATACACACGGGATTAGGGTTATTATTCTCTTGGAGAAGGCCTGAACTGTCTAAACATCCGTGTCAATCCACTCTGCGTGATCTCATCTCTAGGAGACCCCGAATCAAACAATCTTTACGTAAGATCGGTTCTAATACACCGGCGCTTGGCGCCGTCAGTGGGGATCTTCCGTAATCTCTTGTCAACATACTCTCTTTTTCCAATCTCATGCAATTATGGCGGGAGAATGGAGCGAGGAGAACTGGTTTGACTTGGCGGATTCTGCAGACGTCGACATGGATGCCGGTTTCGACTACGAGCCGAGTGATGCATCCGTGATGGTGATGTTGCCTCGGAGATTATTCTCCAGAAACCATCCCATTAATGGAGTTGAGGAGGATCCTTATCCCCACAACAATACGTCCAACAGAGGAGCCAATTCCCTCAAAGGACAAGGGTCAATCAGGCCAGGACCGCTCCCGGGAGGACTCACAACACAACGAGTTCTTTCTCCAAGTGTTCAAGTCCCCTTAAGGCGGTCCGACTTGGTAAGTCAAGTTCGGAAGCCACCATTCCAGGACTCCACCAAAGATCTAGTGATCCTCTCTCTCGGGGTAACTCCGAGAGGGTGGGATCAAGCATGCTTTTCCCTGCAAATTCGGCCGTCTCCCGCAGATCTCATTTGCGAACGGAGACAATTATAACCCGAGTTCCCCTACGGAGGATTACTCCAAGTCGCCAGATGGTGTCCTCGAGCACTCCTCAAGCGGGAGGCCTCGGCGCAAGTGAGAATCATCAACGGAGGTCTTCGTCCTTCCCCCAAATCGTGGTCGACCTCATGGAGGCCGAGATAAGAACACTCCCGAAGATCACACACCGCCCCTCGTGGTAATGGCAAGGGCACCACCGCTGGGAGAGAGAACCAACACTCGATGAGCGCGAGGGAATCCTCGACATTCGCACTCCACTAAGAAGGCCTCAAAGACCGAGGAGGAGGATTTTGATGTCGTCGAAGAAAGAAAATTGCGATCGTAAGAACTCGCTGGGCGCATTCAACATCGACGGAGGAGGTACAAGAACTCCGGGACATCAACGACTTGCTCGAGAATCCCAACCAAGAGCTTGCTCGAGCGCGTGGTACGATCTCTTTCAAGAGATTACGCAAAGACTTCGAATCGTGATGACAAGACCGAGGTACCTCATCGACAACATTCAGGTAGTCGCAGCAATACGACTTCCTCAGCTACCAGTCAATCGAATATTTCTCTACGTAGGAATCGACACGGCCATAAGTCGAATCGATCCCCTATTCGGAGAAATACCTTTCGATCAGCTGAAGATCAAGAAGCCCCTCGGAGAGGTGATCATTCACCACTTCGACAAAGAAATTCACAACGAGTGGAATACGAGGAGTATTCTCCTCGTAGAACTGAGGCCTACTACAGAACAGGTCAGCCTGTTACCGGGTATCGTCGTATACGATCACCTGGTGACATTAACCCTTCTTTCCTACAAAGAAGGCGTCAAGAAGTGATTACCGGATGCCGCATTTCGCCGACCTTGAGCGGTTATTGCCACCTCATTTTCGACCGGTGAACATGGAGAAATTTGATGGATCTCAAAATCCCATCGAATTTCTTGAGATCTATACAACAATTGTCCGAAGCGGCAAAGAGGAGGAGAGCATGTAATGGCGAATTACCTTCCGATCGTGCTCGAAGGATCCGCTCGATCGTGGTTATTAAACCAACCACTCAGTCGATCTACTCTTGGCAACACCTCTGTGATCTTCTGGCGAATTTCAAGGCACATACAACCGCTCGAAAAGAAGGCGACTTGCACCGATAAAATGTAACAACAACGAGACTTTGCGTCAATTCATCAAGCGCTTTAGTCGGGTTCGTAACTCAATTCCGAAATTTCGATTCCTCTGTGATCGTGGCTTTTAAGCAAGGAGTCCGAGAGAAGAATAACGGAGGACATTGCTCTAAATCCTCCCAACATCTGTAGAACTCTTGAGATGGCCGATCGATATGCAAGCGCTTCGAGGCGGTCAGTGGAACAACACTATCGATCGAGAAACATATACTCCTCGAGAGCCAGTGAAGTTGGTAAGGATAAAAAAGCAAAAAGTCCAAGAAGAAAATAAAAGTCAAAACCACAAACCAGTGGTTCCAAGGAGGTTCTCGCCGTGAAAGATGGAGAGCCCCAAACCACTAAGTCGCACTCGATCAAGGCAAAGGTAAGCGCCCGATCGTAGGAACGACAAACCAAGGTGGTGTCCTTTTCATAAAAGGAAGGACATGACCTCAAGAATCGCCGAAGTTTTCCAAAGAAAGCTCGAGGACTACTACAACGGCAAAGCACCACTCCCTACTCTCGGCGGTAGGACATACGAGTGGCCAAAAGTCGTCGGATGATGAGGAGATGCCGTTCAAGATCCGCAACATACCGTTGAGCACATCTACGGAGGATCATCGGCATCGACTCCAAGCGACAACTTAAAGTCACGGACGAGAGGTAAATTCTATACATACTCCTCTCACAATAAATTACCAAGTGGTCGGAAGTTACCATCTCTTTTGAGAAGGATGATGCCCAATCACTACGAGTCGATCAGTCGATATCCGATTGTGGTCGAACCCACCATCAACAAGCTGTCGGGTCAATCGAGTGTTGGTTGATGGTGGCGATTCTTTGAACATATTATTTACTAATGCCCCGGGCGAGATGCAAGTACCGGGACAAAGGTAAGGCGATGCGATACTCCTTTCATGGAATCGTGCAGGGGTCTTCACCAAACCTATTGGCCAAGTTTCTCTTCCTTTAACATTTGGCTCACCAAGTAATTTCGGAGACGGAGAAAGTCTCCTTTGATGTGGTCGATTTCGATCGGCATATAACGCCATACTCGGACGACCAACTTTGGCAAAATTCTTAATGGCTACTCATTACGGGTATCAATGTCTTAAGATGCGAGTCCCAAAGGAGTGATCACCATTCAATGTGACAAAAGATGGCGTATAGTGCGACCATCGATCCTCGAGATGGTTGGTCAAATACCAACTCGAGATGAAAGTCGACCTTCGACTAGCAAGTCGGCCTAAAAGTCGCACCAAAGCCGAACGACCAAGTCAAAGAGGTTCCTCCGGGCCAGAAGAACCCTCAAGATTGCTCGACGGGAGACTTCCGACCCCAAATAGGAAGACGCCCTCATTACCTTCCTCCGAGCTAACGCATGTCTTTGCGTGGCAAGCATCCGACATGCCCGAGTCCCGGGGAGGTGATCGAGCACGAGCTAGCTTTACTACCGATAAAGTACCAAAACAAAAATTACGGAGATTTGCCCCGATCGGCGAGATGCTATTAAATCGAGTTGGATAAGCTACTTAGCGGGCTTTATAAGAGAAGTCAACCACCCAGTGGTTGGCTAACCTGTAATGGTCAAAAAGTCAAGCGGCAAATGGCGTATGTGCGTGGACTTTACCGATCTTAATAAAGCTTGTCCAAAAGATGATTTCCCTTTACCTCGTATCGATCACCGGTTGATTCAACTGCAGTTGTGAGATATTAAGTTTTTAGATGCATATTCGGATACCACGGATCAATATGTGTTTAAGCGATGAAGAAAAGACCGCATTCATTACTCCATTTGGTACCTTTTGCTATGTCAAAATGCCATTTGGTCTAAAGAATGCTGGTGCTTCTTTTCAACGCCTAATGCAATCGATTTTTCATCTCAATTAGGCCGAATTTGGAAGCCTATGTTGATGATCTAGTCGTAAAAGCATTAAGAGACTTAATCATATCAGCGACCTACAAGAAACATTCGACAACCTCGAAAGCACCGCTTAAAACTCAATCCAGAAGTGTGTGTTTGGAATTTCTTGGAAAATTGCTTGGATTCCTAGTATCCGAGCGAGGAATCAAGCAAATCTGAAAAATAAAAGCCATCCTCGGATCGTCCTCCAAACACAAAAAGGAAGTTCGAAACTCACTTTGGGTGCATGGCGGCTTTAAGTCGTTTCATTGCATGACTAGGAGAAAAGGACTACCTTTCTTTAAACTTCTCGGAGACATGAAGGTTTTGAGTGGTCGAACGAGGCAAACACCGCCTTTGAGGATGTCAAGAGGTATCTTTCGAGTGCTCTGCTCGGTTTCTCCAAAGCCAGAAGAGACGCTCCTAATTTACCTAGCCGCCACGCCACGTGCAGAAGCGCATACTAGTCGTAGAGCGTGAAAACGTACAACGACCGGTTTACTACGTTAGCGAAGTTTTACACGGCCTAAGCGTTACCCTCGTGTCCAAAACTTCTATATGCCCTCCTCATGTCTTGAGAAGCTGCGGCATTATTTTCAGCGCACAAAATAGGTCAGGCTGTCCGAGTTTCCTTTGGGAGCAATCCTCCATAATAAGGAAACAATGGGGCGCATGGCAAAATGGTCGATCGAACTTGGGAGTTCGACCTCCATTTCGTGTCGAACGGCCATAAAATCCCAGATCTTGGCGGACTTTGTCGCCGAATGGACAAATCTGAACTCATTCAGGGATCCCGAAGACGATTCCCACGATCGCTGGATGATGTACTTTGACGGTCACTTACTTTAAGTGGCTCGAAGTCGGGTGGTCTGGTATCTCCTACCGAGAAACCTTAAAGTATGCCATACAATTAAACTTTCGGGCCACTAACAATGTGGCGAGTACGAAGGTTTGCTAGGCGGCATACGAGTGCGAAAGCACTCTCAATTAAATCGACTACTCGTGAGAGGAGACTCTCAACTAGTCGTGAATCAAATCGGGAAAGAGTACGGTGCTCTAACTCAACAATGGCTCGGTACTTATCGAAATCGTAAGCTAGAAAAACATTTTTAGGTTTCGAGGTACAATTTATCCCTCGAAGGATAATTTCCTCATGAGACCAACTTGCTCGGATGGCTTCTTCCCGATCCACGATACCAAAAGGAGTTTTCTTGGAGCAACTCCAAAACCGTCTACAGTCGAAGAACCGAGACACCTCCTCTTGAGATGGCCTCATTAGATTACGAGGATACGGATGACTCCCATCTACGAGTATCTTTACAAGGGTTCCGTGCGAAGATGATCTTGAGGCGGTCGATTATCGAAAAGCCAAAATGTATACTTTGGTTGAAGGAGTCCTCTATAAGCGAGGAACCCAAGGGATACTCATGCGATGCATTCCGCAAAACGAAGGAATAACACTCCTTCACGATATACACATGGCATCTGTGGGACGCATGCTTCCTCTGAACATTGGTTGGTAAAGCCTTTCGACAAGGTTTTTTGGCCTACTGACCACTGTCGATGCTAAGGAGGTGGTTAAAAGTGTGTCGATGCCAATTCCATGGTAGATGATACACCAACCACTCAAGCATTACAAACAATACCTCTTTCTTGGCCTTTTGCGACACAGGGCTTGATATCCTAGGACCATTTCCCAAAGCTCCGGGAGGTTTGAATTCCTTTTGTGGCTATTGACACGTTCACAAAATGGATCAAGTGAACTCATGCTCGGATAACAACAAGCGACAAAAGGTTCATGATGAGAAGCGTAATTAGTCGATTTGGAGTTAAGTCGGATAATTACGGACAATGGTAAACAATTCGCAAGTGCAAAATTTGGGAATTTTGCGGCGAGTTGGGTACCAAGCTATGCTATGCTTCATTGCACATCCCCAAAGCAACGGGCGGTCGAGCGTGCAAGCGGCCAAATAATGCGAGGAATTAAAACTCGAGTCTTGACCCGACTTGTTAGCGCTCGGGGCTTGGGTACAAGAATTACCCTCCATATTATGGGCGTTAAATGCGACCACGGTCGAGCAACGGGAGAAACACCATTTTTTCTAGTTTTGGGCGAAGCCATGCTTCCTCGGAGCTAAAATGCGGTCGACACGAGTTGAAACCTTCAACAACTCAGACCAGGAACAACTTCGAGCAGATGACATTAACCTACTCGAAGAGAGGAGAAACCTAGCCTTAATCCGTTCGGCAGTCTACCAACAAGCCCTGCGCAGATACTATGATCGTAAGGTCAACCTCGCGACCTTCTTGTAGGTGACTTGGTATTGAGGCTCGCCAATCCAAGTCTAATCGAATAAACTTTCCCCAAATGGGAAGGTCCTTACGATGGTCAAGTAACTTTCGGCGAGTCGACGACTAGCAATGGAAGATGGGCGAGTTCTCTCAAACTCTTGGAACATCGACCGATTCGCAAATTCTATGTGTGACCAGTTTCTCAGGCAATAAAAGTCCAGGTTCTTTCTACCTCTTTTTGCTTTATTTTGAGTAGTGCTTTTTAATCTTTCGACTATGATTTTAAAACACCCGTTTTCTTTACTTTGGCCAAAGCGAGAAACATCATCCGTGAAACTTCTCCTCTCTGCATGTGGTTACGCCCACTAGAAGGAATTTCCTAGCATCGACTCGTTACTCATTTTTACGCCAATACAAAGAGCTCGGGTTTTATCTAGTCGTAATGTTCTCAAAGCCAACTCTCTCAATCTTAGTCTATTTTTGATAAATTCAAAAATATTCTAAATAGAGTGCACTTTCTTACATTAGTTCGACCACCTTTGGTGTACTCGATTTGTTTTAATCGGTGAAGGAAGAGACACACCTAGTCAAGTCTTTCCTCTCTGCATGTGGTCCCGCCCACTAGAAGAAAACTTCCTAGTGTCGCTCGTCTCCTACTTTTGCTCTTGGAAGAGACTTATCAAGTCCACCAAAAAGGACGAACGAATGACTAAAGTCCTCTAAGGCGTTTGTTTAACTCAAGTTCTTTGTTCTTGGTTTGATTAAACTAGTCTGAGATGGGAACATCACCTAGTCGAAGCCTTTCCTCCTGCAGACGTGGTCACGCCCACTAGAAGGAACTTCCTAGTGTCGAGTCGTTTCTACTCTTTTCGATCAGTACTTGACAACCGTAACAAAAGCTATAAGTTAAATAAACCTCTCTTTGTTTTCAGAAACCCCATTTTTAAACACTATTTATTTAGATTGTCTAAACAATCTAAGCAAATAGTCGAGGCTAGGATAAAGTTATTAATTTGACTTCAATTCTTAGTCTTTCTTTCGTTTATTATCTTTTGAGTTACTAACTACTCGACAAGATGATTTTCAGAAATAAAGCGGATCATATATTACTCATCAACAAAATTATGCGCCTTACAAGGTAGTTACAAGATTACTCAAGGGGAGAGCCTAGTTGCATTTCCTCCGCCACCTTTTTATAATCGATCGCATTTCCTCAATCAGACGACTTGCCTCTGATTCAGGACAGTCGAAGTCGGCTTCGATTGGTTTAACATTAAGGCGGGGGTCTTGAGCTTTAAGTTTCGCCAAAGCGTAACTTACTGCAGCTTCGACTGCCTCCCTTATTGATTCAGCTTGATTAGTCTTCAGAGTGGTCACCATTTCTTGCAATTTTCCGACTTGTTCCCCAATGGTACTTGTGTGGCAGCTATGGTATCTTCTCGAGGAGTTTTCCCTCGAATGTAGCTCACTAAGCACATTGTTCAGAGAGTGATGTTGCCTTGAAGACTAGTCTTCATCGACTCCATCTCTGTTGGGTACAAGTCGAAGCCTCATGAAGCTTTTGTTTCGACCACTTGTTACGAAAAGAATAATATCGGTCAAACAAAAATATACTTCTAGAGGAAGATAACACAAAGATAATTATAGGTAAAAGCTTTTTCTTACCTACTAATTGAGAATCCAATTTCTTGACCTCTTCTCGATGGGAAGCAACGGTTTCAGCATGCTTTTGCTCCCATGCTCTGATGTCCTCTGCATTCATCTTAGCAATACGGACGGACTCATTGCGATTAAGGTCTTTGCTTGGATTTGACCTCGAGGTTTCTCAATTGGGCGACAATTTACGAACAAGAAATTGGCATTAGAAAAGGAAAATACTCAAAAGGATAACAGTAAAGATTTACTTACATTAATCGAGTTCTAAAACCATCGAGTTCTTGATCCTTATTCGCGGTGTCTGCGGAAAACTCTGAATAACCAAAGATTTTTCTTGAACTTGATGCGAGCTTCCGCATCTCTTTTCTTTATCCGGAGAAGAAAGGAGAGTCGGGTAAAGGTTAAAGATCAAAAGCGATCTTAAGTTCGAACTTCTCGCTTATTTTTTCTGCAATCTTTTAGATGCAGAGAGGCAGTCTCTCGAAGTCTATCAGAGGACTAATACTTCCTTCCTTAGCCTCCTCGACTCTTCTTTTTCATAGTCGAGTGAGTCACCTAAGGTCTTCGTATCACTTGTTTAACCTACAAAGAGCGAGGACGAAGATAAACATCACCAATGGTTGTGAGTACTTCTACAACCACCGACCTAGTCGTAAGTTTTTCTGCGACTAAGATATGGTTGTAAGTCTTTCTCGACCACTACAGGTCGTAAATAGTAAATAAGTTTTTTACGATGATACTTGTCATGAGTTTCTTCCATGACTATTCTCATAAAACATTTTACAGTATTTAAGTCGAAAACAACTATGAATGATAAGTGACTTACCACCTCTCCCTCTGCAAGCAGAGTAGTTCTTTCTCTGTCTTAGCTCTAAAAGTTGTCGATGATACTCACCGACAACGACAATTTGCTCGAGCTTTACGCAAAAAGAAAGCAGTGAGAAGGGAAGGAAAGCCACATATATAAGTATTCAAGATACTTACATTCATAGTCGTCCTAGCAAAAATCGAATATACAAGGTCAGGTGTTGCGAATTATCTATCCTCGCGACTTTGTCCCACCACACCTTCTCGAGGCTCGTTGTCAAAAGTATTCTCCGTGTTGGGAATATCTTTGGGATGGGGACTCGGTCACGAGATTTGTAGCGTAAGACCCTCGACGGAGGCAGCCCAAAGAAGTCACCACAGAAGTTGAAATTTTCTCCTTCTGGTTCTGTGATTTCTCTTTGGGTAGGGGAAGGAACGCCTCCTACGATTTCCTTCCCAGAGCGGTGCGCAGGCTGGTCACCACCTTGACCAGAGGCTTCCACACCGCCTCTGTTGTTTCTACAACCGATGGTCGTGGCGGCCACCTCAACGATAATACCACTACCTCAAGAGTCGAGTTACGACTTGGCGCAGATGTGGAGTCACTCAGGAGTCTCGACTTCATCGGCCACAGGGCCAAGGGTGATGCTTGACCACCTCCATTGCTACCTCTCCGATGAGTGAAGGGATAGCAATGGACTTCTCGTGAAGCATTCCTGGGTTTGAAGGAGTCGGACTGAAATAAAGAAAAGCAAATTAGGTTGTGAAAAGGAAAAAGGTAAATGTCGTTCTTACACTTGAGTACATTTCACATACCTCTGCACCCTGGTCTTAACCAGGAATTTTGGAGCAATCCTCCCAACGGAGGACCTTTTCTTCTCCACGACCACGTGCGGTGAGGTTCAACAATTGGCTCATTTCGACCACGTGCGGTCGTAGAGTTTGAACGAGAACGAGCTCGGTTTCTCGATCTTCCGGATGGGCGAGATCGGTCTCGACCATTCCGAGCGACATCGCCTCGATTGCGAGTTGTCTTGATCGACAAAGATCGTCCTTCATAAAAGACATAAAATCCTTCCAGTTCTCCCTTTCCAGTTGCTTAATAAAACTAGGAGTGGCACCAACTGCGAAAGATTCCGTGTCATAATAGAAGGGTACCTTAGCCTTGCGAGGTTTGCGCTTGAGAGGTTCAACTGCTTCAACCTCCTCGGCCTCGACGGCTGCGGCCTCGGCTTGAGATACAACTACAACCGCGCAGCCTTGTAGAGGTTTGGTCGAAAGACCGAGCTCGAACTTGCTCCCCCTTGTCGGCAGATTTTACAAGTCGGCGTCTCTTGAGGAGGAGCGAGCCTTTGTCTTCGACAACCCAGCGCCAATAGTCATCGAGCGACTTCTTCGTCGTCTGGCGATTTTCCATGCCTACTTTACGTAAACAAGGCGAGAAAAGAAGAATCACTAATTAATCGTAAGTTTTTCTCGACTAGTATCAAGTCGTAAGTTTTTCTACGACTCTTTCTTGATTGTAAGATATTCTCGATCACCATTAGTCGTAAGTATCTTCTCGACTATAAAGTCCTAAAGAAAGAATCAGATTTGATTACCTTTAGGCGCTCTATCCTTTCATCTGCGGACAAAGCCGCAATGACTTGAGGAAGCCCCTCGGGTGGCGGGGACTTCTCACGAGATGAGTCGACTGAGTCAACCTCGGCTGTGAAAGATGCAATAAAAGCAGATAAAAATATTAGACAAGGTTGAGAAAGACCAAGCGGAGAGCTAAGTCGACAATTGCTTACCCTCCTCGTAGTCTCTCGGTGGGGTCTCCTCTTCCCGAGTACCTCCACATAGGAGATGCTCGTTTTTTGAGAGGACTAATTCGCGTGTGATGAAATCCTTCACCACATGCCATCCGTCACCCCTTCTTCCTTCAAGTCCTTAATGGCTTGAATATAAGGGCTAATCATTTGATATCTTCAGGGTTGAATCCCATGAAGATTTCTTTTCAATGACCTTCCCCACGAAAGAAAGGTTGTCTTGAGGTGACCTTCGGAGAACCACCTCTTCCTCCACTCGCCCACGAAGACCGGGTGAAACTCAATGTACTCCTTCGACTTGAGTCGTGGAGCTTGCACCACGACTTAGGCGATTCGGTTTGGCGAGCCATCCCATAATAATATTGGAACAGCTCGAGATCCGCCTAATCCCAGTGCGCCTCGCATGCATACGAACACACTCAACATGGTAATGGAATTGGGACCTAAGTTCACGGTTCCACCCCAAAGTGTTCGAGTACTACTATAAGAAAGGGTGGGCGAGCAATCGAAGGCCGCACTCTGTCGCTTGGAAGGCGGGATTTGCCCATTTTCCCCGATGGCCAATCTTTGCCGATAGCCGAATCCACTTCACGAGCCTTCTCTGGAATCTTCCGACATCGACCAAAATCTTGATCTTAGCCGCATCCATCTCCGATTCCTCCCATTCAGAAACTCTCTTGGCCATTTCGCTCAGAAGCAAGAAGTTTTTTAATTGGGTTGGCGGCGGAGAAGATGAAACCTAGTCGAGGATGGAGAAAGCAAGAGCTCGAAGAACAGCGGAGTGATTTGGGGGAAAAGTAAAAATCCAAGTCTACCTCCTGGTAAGTTTTATAATCAAGACGATCTCCGTAGCCGGAAACCGTCTCGGCTATAGGTCTATGATAGATGGTTGTGCCGCCGGAACCGCTTCATCGGACAAGTCTATGAGGCGGTTGCAATTCCCCAGATGGTCCGTTCGAGAAAAAAGTAGGTACGTATTGTCACCTCCAAGCAAAATTACATTCTTGACCAAGTCTTTCTAGTCGAAGGAAGTATCAATCGGAAGAGCTTTTTCTCCGATTCCCCTACCACGACCACCAGACGGTCGTAGGGGTTTTTTATGACTTTTTGATAGTCGTAAGCAACCTTCCTGACCAAGCAAATTCCTGGTCAAAGCAACACTCAAATGTCGAAGAGTTTTTCCTTCGACTATCATTCTACGACATTCTCATGGTCGTAAGTCCATTCTGAAACCTTTATCAAGTAAGTTACTTTCACTTGAAGCTGGGGGGCTAGATGACGAGGATCTAATAATCCTCATTTTATCTTTTATCTATAATTCTTATTATGGGTAAATATGATGTCACATAGTCCCCAGAGGTACCCCTTATCTATAAGGGAGAAGCCCAACAAGTGATTGTAAGTTCTTCTACAATCACCCCCATAGTCGTGAGTCTTGCTACGACTATATCATGGTCGTAAGTCCTTCTGCGACCACTACATAGTCGTAAGTCCTTCTACGACTGTTACCTGGTCGTAAGTCCTTTTACGACTGCTACCTGGTCGTAAGTTCTTCTACGACTAGGTAAACTTCGACCACCTTATAATCAAACCTACAAAGCGAGTGGGTCCAATTGATTAAGGAATCGAGCGGTCTACACGCACTATTATTCCGCTTATTAATGGTGTGTAACTACCCCATTATCTCTCGAAGATAATTGCGGACGGCGTGAAGAAGCCAAGGCGTCGGTAATTCTCGCCATCATGCGCCAAGCATCGGATTAATTAGGCGCATCTCCGCGAGACAAAACGGCTACTTCTTCACGACTATATAAGGGCATCAATCGAGAGATGAGGGGACAATAACAAGAGCTAGTCAAGTAGAAACACAAGTACTATTCTCTGTAATAGTCTTAGTCCTTTACTGGATCATCAAGAATACCATACACACAGGATTAGGGTTATTATTCTCTTCGGAGAAGGCCTGAACCTGTCTAAACATCCCGTGTCAATCCACTCTGCGTGATCTCATCTCTAGGAGACCCCCCGAATCAAACAATCTTTACGTAAGATCGGTTCTAATACACCGACACTTCTAATTAAATCATCTAACCCTCCGTTTTTAGCCCAGAAAACTGATCTGTCCGCTTCGGAACAGCAGGTCTTACTAAAGTCATAACTTTTGTTTTATCCAACCAAAATTCGAGTTTTTAGATTCTACAGAACCATTGGACAATTATCTACAACTTTCATGTAGATCAAAAACTCTAATTAGGCTATTTACTATTTTTAATCTACAGTCTACCAAAACAGCGCCGAAATACGACAACCACAATGACAGCAGCCTTCCGAAAATCATAACTCGAATTCTACTTGTCCGATTGACGTGAAAAAATATGCTATAGAAAGATATCGAAATTATCTACAATTAACTAGTAGATGACATTTCCAAAATTCGCCATTAAGGTACCTGAATAAATCGTTCAACAGAACAGCAGGCTAATCAGATCTATTAACCGGCACTTCGACTAGAAAATTCTAAAACCGCTCTCTAATCCCTATTCTAATCTCTAAATAAATTAGTAAAACAGAGAGGAAACAAACTTACAGATCGTTACCCTCAAGAAATCGGATCTCTACTTATTTAATCATGCATGCACAAATATTCTACGACCAAACTAATTAACCACTAATTAGTATCTCCTAATGGATCTCTCTGTTGATGAGTGCTCATGAACAAGTGAACTAACGGGCACCAAATTTCTAGTCACGGAAGACAATGGAAAGCATGCAATCAGCTAACAACACAGTATAACTCTGCATGCAAGCGGCTACTAGGCCTAGGAGTGGTCACGGCAAGAAAAGAAAAAAGAATACTCGCACCAGGCCGAACGTGTGACGGCTTCCACGCGGACGATGCACCGTGTTTTCACGCGCACTGCGGCCAAAAGAGACGCTCCGGCCGAGATGAGATCGCTAGTAGACGTGGCCGCGCTAGCTTTGCCTGCATGCGGATGCACGGGCAGCCACAGGTGCCGCTGGCCGAGTGCGTCTCCTCGCGGTAGGTGGTGTCGCACAAGCGGCTTCGCGCAGACGGCGCTGATACGGCAGGGGACGGCTGCTGGCGGCGCCGCATGGAAAGAAAAAGAAATGCGGCTAGGGTTTCTAGAACCAATGCTCCCCACGATTTATATAGCTCTTAAAAAAACTCTGAAATATTCTATTTTCACGTATTCTTTTTGTTTAATTACGCACAAGCCCTTAAAGACGTTATTATTATTTATTTATTTATTTTTTCAGAAATATTACACAGCCCGCCTCCATGCGCTTCCTGTAACAACAACAAACGAACGGAGCTAGCTGGAATGCATAGCTTGTTAGCTCTAAACACAAACCCATCATTAATGACAAATTTGTTCCATGTTTTCCCTTCTTTACAATTCAATAATACATCTGTAAAATCAGCATCATGCACATATTGCTCTTTAATAGTCTCTAATCCAAAAATTTTGAAGTCAAGTTGTGAAAGCATGGTATAGCTCCTAGACAAAGCATCGGCAATAACATTCTCCTTTCCCTTCTTGTGTTTTATGACATAAGGAAACGACTCAATAAATTCTACCCACTTTGCATGTCTACGATTAAGTTTACTTTGACTTCGAATATGCTTTAAAGATTCATGATCAGAATGTATAACAAATTCTTTGGGCCATAAGTATTGTTGCTAAGTTTCTAAAGTTCGAAATAGTGCATATAATTCCTTATCATAAGTAGAATAGTTCAAACTAGGCCCACTCAATTTCTCACTGAAATATACTATAGGTTTACCTTCTTGTAACAACACACCACCTAAACCAATTCCACTGGCATCACATTCTAGTTCAAAAGTCTTATTAAAATCAAGGAGTTGGAGTAGGGGTGCATGTGTTAACTTATCTTTCAAATGGTGAATGCGTTTTCTTGTCGACGCCCAAACAAATGGCACGCCCTTCTTGGTGAGCTCATTCAATCATGCAATGATCGTCTCAAATCCTTCACGGTTTAACGATAAAACCCAATAAGTCCTTAAAGCTTCGCTTTGTGTGGCCGTGTTAGGAGTCGGCCAACTCTGTATTGCTTCAACCTTGGTTTGATCAACTTCAATTCCCTGTGGAGTAACAACATAGCCAAGAAACGCGACTCGATCGGTGCAAAATGTGCACTTCTCAAGGTTACCAAATAAACGTGCATCACGTAAAGCATTAAAAACAGCACGTAAATGGTCAAGATGTTGCTCCAATGATTTGCTATATATTAGTATATCATCAAAATAAAGCATCACAAATCTACCAATGAAAGCACGCAAGACTTCGTTCATTAGTCGCATGAAGGTGCTTGGTGCATTCGTTAAACCAAAAGGCATTACTAACCATTCATATAAGCCGAACTTAGTTTTAAATGTTGTTTTACATTCATCACCTAATTTTATGCGAATTTGATGATATCTACTACGCAAATCAACCTTGGAGAAGACAACATAGCCACTCAATTCATCAAGCATATCATCTAACCTAGGAATAGGATGACGGTACTTAATGGTGATATTATTAATTGCCCTACAATCCACACACATGCGCCATGATCCATCTTTCTTAGGCACTAAAATGACTGAATCGCACAAGGACTAAGAGATTCAAGACATACCCTTTATCAAGCAATTCTTGAACTTGGCTTTGAATTTCTTTAGTTTCTTCCGGATTAATCCTGTATGGTCCGCGGTTGGGCAATGATGCGCCGGGAATTAAATCAATTTGATGCTCAATCGCTCCAAGTGGTGGCAACCCCGACGGTTTGTCCTTTGGAAAGACGTCTTTATACTCCTGCAAAATATTAGTGACAGCTAGAGGCAAAGAAGAAGGCATATCCTCAAATGAAAACAAAGCTTCTTTGCAAACCAGCGCATAGCAAATAGAATTATTAGCATCCAATTCAGTCATATCAGATTTGGTAGCAAGAAAACTAGCCCCTTTCAATTTAATTGCTTTATTCTTCATATGAGCATATTTAGGTTCTTTCTTCTTATGTTGCTTAAGCTCTTTTGCTACAATCTGATTTTCACTCTTAGCATTTTCCTGATTCTTCTCTCTACTGGCTTTAGCATGGTCATCTTTAATAATTTGTTCAGGAGTCATAGGGTGCATCACAATTTTCCTACCCTTGAACATGAGAGAGTATTGATTATTTCTACCATGATGAACACAATCAGTATCGTATTGCCAAGGTCTTCCTAATAACAATGAGCAAGCTTGGATAGGAACAACATCGCAATCAACATAATCATGGTATGAACCCATAGAAAAATTTATTCTCACCCTTCGTGTTACCTTCAACTTACCGCTGTTGTTGAACCATTGAATATGGTATGGGTGGTGATGAGGGTTGGTTGGCAAAGCAAGCTTCTCCACCATATCCACACTTGCCAAATTGTTGCAACTCCCACCATCAATAATTATGTGAATCGAGCGTTCCTTAACAACGCCCTTGCTTTGGAACAAATTATGGCGTTGATTTTGCTCGGTACGAGAAACTTGAGCACTTAGTACGCGTTGCACTATAATGCTCAAATACTTGTCGGCGTCTTCGGCGCCAACATGTTCCTCCTCATGATTAGATTCATCATCATGTCCTGCGGGATCAGTTGCAAGCATAGCATATGTTTCATCATCCAAATCACTAGCAGAGGAATACCCACCATCATCACGAATAATCAATATGCGCTTGTTTGGACAGTCTCACATCGTGTGTCCATAGCCTTTGCAACGATGGCATTGAACATCTTTAGTTCGTCCTGTCGAAGCAACAGAAGATGATGTTTTTGCCGAAGCTGGTGGTGCTAATTTGGTTGCTTCAGAAACTCGTGGTGCTGAATTTGAAGTAGCAAGACGCTGCTTGTTGTTGGAGGGTGGCAGCAGAGGTGCACTGGTGGCTGGAGCCGTAGAGGTGCGTGGCGGCCATGAGTTTGTGCGATCTGCAGAAAAGTTAGAACGTGTCCTCGTCTGGCGTCCCTGCACTTCACGTTCAGCTTTACAAGTAAGATGAAACAATCTAGTAATGGAGTTGTACTCTTTATAATCAAGGATGTCTTGAATATCTCTATTCAACCCTCCCAAAAACCTAGCCATTGATGCCTCCTCATTCTCATCTAAACCACAACGTATCATACTAATTTGCAATTCTTGATAGAAGTCTTCCACAGACCTTGTACCTTGTTGTAAGCGTTGTAATTTATTTAACAAATCACGAGCATAATATGAGAGAACAAATCGATGTCGCATAAGCAATTTTAAAGCCTTCCAAGTGTTTGGTATGTTATTGGGATGTTGACGGCAATGTTCTCTCCACCAAACAGAAGCAAAGTCGGTAAATTCACTAGTAGCAGCCCTAACTCGTCTATTCTCAGGAAATTCATGGCAAGTAAATTTTTGATCAACAGCTAGTTCGCAATTAAGATATCCATCAGGATCATATTTACCATTAAAAGAGGGCATAGTGATTTAACCTTAGAAAAAGAATCATCGTGATCATGTACCTTACGTTGGAGGGTGCCTCGTCGCATACCTTGTCGATTAAAACGCAGCCGTCGATGAAATCGATCGTTGTTGTTGTTACCCATATCATTGGCCTCAGTATCAATCCACGTAGTCAAATTCATCTTGTCCCTCTACCACTGGGGCAGCAGGGGGGACAGTAGTGGATGCCCGGACAATTTCGTCAAGGCGCGCCATAATACCTGTCAAAGAAGTGTTAGTGACACCTTGCGCTCTCTCCATCGCGGCGAGTGTAGCGTTTGTCTCAATCTGGGCGCTCTCAAGCTGAGCAAGTCGCTCATTCGTGACCCTAACATCTTCCTCAAGACCCTCTATACGAAGATTCATGATACGCTCGAAATGTTGTATGATGCCCTTCGTACGAGGACTATGAGATGTATCCTCATCCAAAAGCTCCGCAGAACCTGCCATTGTTAGCAAATCACAAGAATATGTCCATAGCAACTAATGGAAGGTGGTGGTTCAAAAGTCACTCACACTCAAACCTTCTATCAAATTCTTACCAATTCTTACTAAGCAAACAGGGGTGATCGACAACCAAAGAAGTGTCAACGATTCAAGATTGGATGGAGCGATTGCCAGGCGACGTTTAGTCAGTATGATGTAGAAATGGTGTAGCTTGGAAGGCTCAAGTATGGTGGCAAGGGAATAGCAACAATCAATTCAGCAAATGCAAGTTGAATAAATGTTCAAAATACTAGTCAAAATTGCTGATCCTTGCCTAGACCGGGGAATAGCTAAACCAACAATGGAAACAAGTAGAGGAATACAAATAAAACAGCAAAAGAAAAATGTGCCAACAGCCCTGGAAGGGAGGATTTTTTTTTTGCTCCTTTTTTTTTGCTCTTTTTTTTGCGAATGAGCGCCTGGCTCAAACCTCTTCCAAATCCTCTTCCGAGCCTAGGGAGGTATATGGGTCACAAACTTTTTGCGGAAGGTAGGGGTATAAAGGTAATTAAAAGATACTCTCTCTCTCTCTAAACTTTGATTTTTTTTTGATCTCGTTGCCGAAGTCAATGTTTCCTTCTGGCAGTATGAAACAACCTCTTCTTTTCTTTTTTTTAACAATCCGAAATAGGTAACGGATTGAACTTTCCTATTCTGATTGCTCCTCTCCGAAACCCAAATCACCGCTAGGGTTTCCTCCTCTTCCTAGCAAAGTGGGGCGGCGGCAAGAGCCAAAGTGGGTGCTTCGGTTGGCACGGCAATGAAAGGATTTAGCTGTAGCGTGTTCGGGAGGCCGCGACAGCAAGGGTAGAAGCGGCCTGGTGGTTGCCGCGGTAGGCACTGAGGTGGTCGCGGCAGCGTGCTACAGGATGTGCTGAAGGTCGCGGTAGGGCGAGATGATTGCCGCGGCAAGGTATGAACTAAACACCGAACTGAACTAAGACCAGCAACGTGACACGATGATGCAACACAAATTCAACAATGCAAATTACTGAAAAGAAAGATGGAATGGCACAAACGGTCTCGGACAGAAAGGTGATCTAATCCTATAATTTTTTTGGCTTTTTCCTGGACTCTAGGTATGAAAAACAAATGAATCTACTACTAGAAAATCAAAAATCTCACCGAAATCGTAGCTCGATACCACTTTATGAAGGCACGGCCGATCTTTCGATGAGATTGATAACTATCGATTTGGTGGAGGTGACTCGCGATCCGACTACAACCAGACGACAACGCTTGCGCCTTTAGCAATCGTTGAACCAACTCCGGATGTTATTAACCTTCTTTGAAGCGCGATCAACCAACACCCATAATGGACTTCTAGAGTGCCCTCCTCATTTCAATAAGTTTGGAATCGTTAAATTGGTTTGAAAATGAATTTTGTATGTCCATTCATAATTTGATACATACTTACAAAAGTCAAAGACAACTTCATTTCATGGGTGGGGCAATAATGTGGATAAAAGGCGTGTCGAGATAAATACATCACATCTATCTAATGGCTATTGTTATACTATTCCTGATCTGCAAAACCAAAGGGTTTCTAAAACGGATGATAAATACATATACCATGCATATACATTGTTTCCTTTGTCTATCACATTTTCAGGCTATCAAAAGCCGAGGACGGCTTTTCTTGAAGAAAGGGAGGATGATGAGGATATCTCTACTAATTATGAGGTTGTTCATGAAGGAAGAACTAAACTTCTAAAACAACAGGTGCATTTGTTTCTTAATGAGTTTCCTTGTGTTTTCCATGAGAATTGGATACTTCAGTAAAATCAATACTTTGTGCATTCTCGTGTTTTATAAACTTAAAGTCTTTGGAACCGAGAGGGAGGAGAGGAGGCTAGAGCCAAAGTAATGGAGGAGCACAAGGAGGAGGGTAACCATATTTGTTGCCTAGCGATGAAGAACAAGAAAGTCAAAGAGGTTGGGAAGGACAAAGTCAAGCAGCCCATGCAGCTGATTAAGGAGGAAAGAAGCCCTTGTGGTGGGAGAGCAAAAGGGGAAGAAGCCCAATAACTTAAACCACAAGTTTTGGATAAGATTTTCAAGCCAAATTCAGATCTCCCACAAGACCAACCGAATTTAAACTCGGAATCAACTCAGAATTCAATTCGGATTCGGAATCAGCAGAATAGTCTGGAGTAAAAATATCATAACTTTCTCATACGAAGTCCGATTTGAGTGTTTTTGGGCTTGTTAGAAAGCTAACTTCACGCCCGATCCAACGGATCCATCCTCACTCCCAAATTCGTCCTGAGTCAAAAGATAGGATCAAAACAATATGAAGGTTGTAAAACTAGAGTTTCCTTTTTGTTTTAGATTGAGTCGGAATTGGAGTAGGAGTCATAATTCCGAATTAGAGTAGGAGTAGGGCCTCTTGACCAGCCATGAGGAGGCGAAGGGGCACTATATATTGAGGGTTAGACCCCCATTGTAACCTCAGACCAGTTTATGCATAAGAATAGAAACATAGTATTGCTTGTTCTTTCGAAACCAGAGTTCATGCGAGGACTTTGAGAGAGGACTAGGCGATCCATTGGTTCGTTCTGCAATTCAAGGTCAAGCCGTTGTTCCATTGGGAATTGGGGACTTGGTGATCGTCATTCCTGGTCTCGCGACGATCAACTAACCGGTGTGTTTTGGACGTATTCAAAAGAGTTGAGGGCTCTTGCATTGGCGCAAGTGTTCAGCTAGCGACATCGTCTACTTCGCATCAGTTATCCACGGTTCCTCACCGACAAGATCGGGCATCCCCCGTATCAACACCCATAATGGACTTCTAGAGTGCCCTCCCTCATTTCAGCGTGCGTTTGGAATCGTTCCGAGCCGGTGTGAAACTTTCTAGAACGACGGGTACCATCAGCTCCATTTTGTGAAATCGAGGCACGGAAAGAAAACCCATACCAAACAACCATAATGGACTTCTAGAGTGCCCTCCCTCATGTCGATGTGCATCTGGAATCGTTCCGAGACGGTGAGAAACTTTCCAAAACGACGGGCACTATCAGCTCCATTTTGGGAAATCGAGGCACTGAAAGAAAACCCATACGAAACACCCATAATAGACTTCTATTGTGCCCTCCCTCATTTCAGCGTGCGTCTGGAATCGTTCCGCGCCGGTGTGAAACTTTCCAGAACGACGGGTACCATCAGCTACATTTTGTGAAATCGAGGCACGGAAAGAAAACCCATACAAAACACCCATAATGGACTTCTAGTTTGCCCTACCTCATTTCGGCATGCATCTGGAATCGTTACGAGCCGGTGTGAAACTTTCCAGAACGACTGGTACCATCAGCTCCATTTTGTGAAATCGAGGCAGGGAAAGAAAACCCATACCAAACACCCATAATGGACTTCTAGAGTGCCCTCCCTCATGTCGATATGCATCTCGAATCGTTCCGAGCCGGTGTGAAACTTTCCAGAACGACGGGTACCATCAGCTCCATTTTGGGAAATCGAGGCACGGAAAGAAAACCCATACGAAACACCCATAATGGACTTCTATTGTGCCCTCCCTCATTTCAGCGTGCGTCTGGAATTGTTCCGAGCCGGTGTGAAACTTTCCAGAACGACGGGTACCATCAGCTCCATTTTGGGAAATCGAACCACGGAAAGAAAACCCATACAAAACACCCATAATGGACTTGTAGAGTGCCATCCCTCATGTTGATGTGCATCTAGAATCGTTCCGAGACGGTGTGAAACTTTCCAGAACGTACCATTAGCTCCATTTTGTGAAATCGAGGCACGGAAAGAAAACCCATACGAAACACCCATAATGGACTTTTATTGTGCCCTCCCTCATTTCAGCGTGCATCTGGAATCGTTCCGAGCTGGTGTGAAACTTTCCAGAACGACGGCTACAATCAGTTCCATTTTGTGATATCGAGGCACGGAAAGAAAACCCATATGAAACACCCATAATGGACTTCTATTGTGCCCTCTCTCATTTCAGCGTGCATCTGGAATCGTTCCGAGCCGGTGTGAAACTTTCCAGAACGACGGGTACCATCAGCTCCATTTTGTGATATCGAGACACAGAAAGAAAACCCATACGAAACAACCATTATGGACTTCTATTGTGCCCTCCCTCATTTCAGCGTGCGTCTGGAATCGTTCCGCGCCGGTGTGAAACTTTCCAAAACAACAGGAACAATCAGCTCCATTTTGTGAAATCGAGGCACGGAAAGAAAACCCATACGAAACACCCATAATGGACTTCTAGAGTGCCCTCCCTCATTTCAGCGTGCGTTTGGAATTGTTCCGAGCCGGTGTGAAACTTTCCAGAACGACGGGTACCATCAGCTCCATTTTGTGAAATCGAGGCACGAAAAGAAAACCCATACCAAACACCCATAATGGACTTCTAGAGTGCCCTCCCTCATGTCGATGTGCATCTGGAATCGTTCCAAGCCGGTGTAAAACTTTCCAGAACGACGGGAACCATTGGCTCCATTTTGTGAAATCGAGGCACGGAAAGAAAACCCATACGAAACACCCATAATGGACTTCTATTGTGCCCTCCCTCATTTCGGGTGCATCTGGAATCATTCCGAGCCGGTGTGAAACTTTCCAAAATGACGGGTACAATCGGCTCTATTTTGTGAAATCGAGGCACGGAAAGAAAACCCATACGAAACACCCATAATGGACTTCTATTGTGCCCTCCCTCATTTCAGCGTGCATCTGGAATCGTTCCGAGCCGGTGTGAAACTTTCCGAGCAGCGGGTACCATCAGCTCCATTTTGTGAAATCGAGGCACGGAAAGAAAACCCATACCAAACAACCATAATGGACTTCTAGAGTGCCCTCCCTCATGTCGATGTGCATCTGGAATCGTTCCGAGACGGTGATAAACTTTCCAAAACGACGGGCACCATCAGCTCCATTTTGGAAAATCGAGGCACTGAAAGAAAACCCATACGAAACACCCATAATGGACTTCTATTGTGCCCTCCCTCATTTCAGCGTGCGTCTGGAATCGTTCCGCGCCGGTGTGAAACTTTCCAGAACGACGGGTACCATCAGCTACATTTTGTGAAATCGAGGCACGGAAAGAAAACCCATACAAAACACCCATAATGGACTTCTAGTTTGCCCTACCTCATTTCGGCATGCATCTGGAATCGTTACGAGCCGGTGTGAAACTTTCCAGAACGACTGGTACCATCAGCTCCATTTTGTGAAATCGAGACAGGGAAAGAAAACCCATACCAAACACCCATAATGGACTTCTAGAGTGCCCTCTCTCATGTCGATATGCATGTCGAATCGTTCCAGCCGGTGTGAAACTTTCCAGAACGACGGGTACCATCAGCTCCATTTTGGGAAATCGAGGCACGGAAAGAAAACCCATACCAAACACCCATAATGGACTTCTTTTGTGCCGTCCCTCATTTCAACGTGCGTCTGGAATTGTTCTGAGCCGGTGTGAAACTTTCCAGAACGACGGTACCATCAGCTCCATTTTGGGAAATCGAGGCACGGAAAGAAAACCCATACAAAACACCCATAATGGACTTGTAGAGTGCCATCCCTCATGTTGATGTGCATTTAGAATCGTTCCGAGACGGTGTGAAACTTTCCAGAACCTACCATTAGCTCCATTTTGTGAAATCGAAGCACGGAAAGAAAACCCATACGAAACACCCATAATGGACTTTTATTGTGCCCTCCCTCATTTCAGCGTGCATCTGGAATCGTTCCGAGCTGGTGTGAAACTTTCCAGAACGACGGGTACCACCAACTCTGTTTTGTGATATCGAGGCACGGAAAGAAAACCCATATGAAACACCCATAATGGACTTCTATTGTGCCCTCTCTCATTTCAGCGTGCATCTGGAATCGTTCCGAGCCGGTGTGAAACTTTCCAGAACGACGGGTACCATCAGCTCCATTTTGTGATATCGAGGTACAGAAAGAAAAACCATACGAAACACCCATAATGGACTTCTATTGTTCCCTCCCTCATTTCAGCGTGCGTCTGGAATCGTTCCGCGCCGGTGTGAAACTTTCCAAAACAACGGGAACAATCAGCTCCATTTTGTGAAATCGAGGCACGGAAAGAAAACCCATACGAAACACCCATAATGGACTTCTAGAGTGCCCTCCCTCATTTCAGCGTGCGTTTAGAATCGTTCCGAGCCGGTGTGAAACTTTCCAGAACGACGGATACCATCAGCTCCATTTTGTGAAATCGAGGCACGAAAAGAAAACCCATACCAAACACCCATAATGGACTTCTAGAGTGCCCTCCCTCATGTCGATGTGCATCTGGAATCGTTCCAAGTGGTGTAAAACTTTCGAGCAGCGGAACCATTGGCTCCATTTTGTGAAATCGAGGCACGGAAAGAAAACCCATACGAAACACCCATAATAGACTTCTATTGTGCCCTTCGTCATTTCAGCGTGCATCTGGAATCGTTCCGAGCCAGTGTGAAACTTTCCAGAACGACGGGTACCATCAACTCCATTTTGTGAAATAGAGGCACGGAAAGAAAACCCATACCAAACACCCATAATAGACTTCTAATGTGCCCTCCCTCATGTCGATGTGCATCTGGAATAGTTCCGTGCCGGTGTGAAACTTTCCAGAATGACGGGTACCATCAGCTCCATTTTGGGAAATCGACACACGGAAAGAAAACCCATACCAAACAACCATAATAGACTTCTCTTGTGCCCTCCCTCATTTCAGCGTGCGTCTGGAATCATTCCGCGCCGGGGTGAAACTTTCCAAAACGACGGGAACAATCAGCTCCATTTTGTGAAATTGTGGCACGTAAAGAAAACCCATACGAAATACCCATAATGGACTTCTAGAGTGCCCTCCTCATGTCGATGTGCATCCGAATAGTTCCGAGCGGTGTGAAATTTTCGAGCAGCAGTACCATCAGCTCCATTTTGTGAAATCAAGGCACGGAAAGAAAACCCATACCAGACACCCATAATGGACTTCTAGAGTGACCTCCCTCATGTCGATGTTCAGCTAGAATCGTTCGGAGCTGGTGTGAAACTTTCCAGAACGACGGGTACCATCAGCTCCATTTTGGGAAATCGAGCCACGGAATGAAAACCTATACAAAACACCCATAATGGACTTCTAGAGTGCCCTCCCTCATGTCGATGTGCATCTAGAATCGTTCCGAGCCGGTGTGAAACTGATGGAAACGAGGTGTCCGATCTTTCGATGAGATTGATAACTATCGATTTTGGTGGCGGTTTTGCGCGGTTCCCGATCTTCTCGACGTAGAACCTCTCGATAACTTGTGTATCCTGACGAACCCCCAGCTGATCCCCCGCGCCAATGCACGGACTTGCAACTCTATGGAAAATTCGCCCAAACACACACTTGATTGGATCCTCGCTGACCATAAGCGATGATCGTCGAACCCTCAATTCCCAGCGGAAAAGCAAGAATGACCCCTTGTTCTCAATGCCCAATTCCCTCTGTTTTGGCTATAAGCACAACAGGAGAATCAAGCAAAAGCTTTGAAAATATATTAAACGTGGTCTGAGGTTACAATGGGGGTCTACCCCTCTATATATAGTGCCCCTACTCCTCATGGCTGACCAAGAGGCCCTACTCCTATTCTAATTCGGAATTAAACTCCTACTCCAATTCCGACTCAATCTAAAACAAAAAGGAAACTCTAATTTTACAACCGTCATATTGTTTCGGTCATATCTTTTGATACACAACGAATTTCGGAGTGAGGGAGGATCCGTTGGATCGGGCTTGAAGTTAGCTTTCCAACAAGCCCAAAAACACTCAAATCCGACTTTGTATGAAAACGTTATGGCCTTTTTATTCCGGACTGTTCTGCTGATTCCGAATCCGAATTTGAGGCTGATTCCGAATCCGAATTGAATTCTGAGTTGATTCCGAATTTAAATTTGGTTGGGCTTGTGGAAGTTTCGAATTTGACTTGGATTCTTGGGCTTCTCTCCCCTTGCTTGTCTCCCACGAGCTTCTCCTTCATTGTGAGGGCCTTTCTTCAAGAACAGCCTCATATCCTTCATCTCCGTACATTATTGAATCTTCCAATCTAAGCACAAGCAAAACACTAGTTTTAGGTAGTATGAAATTCTCAACTAATTTAAAAGGAAATTCAGTGAACAGATTCACCTGTTGGATAAGCTTCTCTTGTTTTTTAACTCTCTTAGTAAGCTCATGTTGTTCTGAGGTATTCAATGAATTGAAAACATTATATGAAACAACATAGCTAAGGATGTCCGTATCACGGTGACTCTCACGATCCGACTACAACCGTACGACGACGCTTGCGCCTTAGCAATCGCTGAACCAACTCCGAAGTGTTATTGACCTCATTTGCGTGATCAACTGAACACAGTTCAATCCTCGCGAGCAATTGAAGAACTAGCAAGAATAAGACATAGGCAATCTGATATTGCGAATATGAAGGAAGCATAAATTGTATTGCGAATAGCAAAGATGGGATCCTAAGTCGTCTTGACAGTGGTCGTTCGACACAATCAAGAACAAAGTTTGCACAATGGCTAAACCTAAACTCAACGAAATCCAAGTCCTAGCAACGGAGGGGCTCCTTTATAGGAGAACGACCAGGGGTGGCGTCCAATGCACGCCCTAGGGTTACAAGGCCCATGGGCCCAAGTTTGGGTGGCGCAGCACCCTTTTTGACTCGGACTCAGAAACCAATGTGGACTCTTTTGAAGATTTCGGCCGGCTCAGATGGAATTTGAAGATGACGTTGGATCCGTTGAAAAGTAGACTTCATAAGCTTTCCATGAAGTACAAGAACGTCCCAAACGGAGTCCGTATGAGGAAGTTACGCCCATTTGAACTTGGTATCATCGCAGCAGTCCGGCTCTGATTCCAGAACGTGTCCAACTCGAATTCGTGCTTGACTTGGTCCTAAAGTGACGTGGTGACCTTCATTATTCCTTCCGTGCATGTCCATGACTCCATGTCCCTTTCCTACATCCTTTCCCAAGTTCCTAAGCACAATTAAATCACTTGCATCAGGTAGCGGTCTATTCTCAGTAACATATGAAGCTAGGAATGAGTTCACCTGGTAACTAAGTTGACGAGCACGAGCTCGAGTAAGTGGTCCTTGCAACACTTGCTGTGGATGAGTTGTATCCATAGAAGGGATGTCCTCATCAGAAACTTTCCAGAACGACGGGATGGTTGGTCATGCCTTTTGGTCTAACTAACACACCTAGTACTTTCATGCGCTTAATGAATCATGTTTTAAGGCATTTCATTGGTAAATTTGTGGTTGTGTACTTTGATGATATTCGATTCTGATCGACCGAGTCCGATCACTCGACCACATTAGACAAGTTCTACAAGTTTCTGCGATGCTAGGCTTTTTGGTAAATTAGATAAGTGCACATTTTGCAAAGATCGTGTTATTTTCTTGGGCTATGTTGTGTCTGCGCAAGGACTTGATGTAGATGAGTCCAAAATTGAAGCGATTAAAAATTGGCCAACTCCTGTAAACGTAAGTCAGATTAGGAGCTTTCATGGTCTCGCCGGTTTTTATCGGCGCTTTGTTAAAGATTTTAGCACCGTCGCTGCCCCATTGAATTACCTTACTAAAAAGGGTGTTGAATTTGTGTGGGGGGTAGCGCTAGAAAATGCCTTTGCTGAACTTAAGAAACGCTTGACTGAAGCACCGTTACTTGTTTTACCTGATTTCACTAAAAATTTTGAAATTGAGTGTGACGCCAGTGGATTGGGTATTGGCGGTGTTTTAATGCAAGACGGTCGACCGGTAGCTTATTTTAGTGAGAAACTGAATGGTGCTCAATTGAATTATCCGGTCTATGACAAAGAGCTTTATGCGTTAGTGCGTGCGTTAAAAACTTGGCAACACTATTTATGGCCCAAAGAGTTTATTATTCATTCTGATCATGAGGCATTGAAGTATTTAAAGGGCCAAGCAAACCTGAACCGTAGACATGCCAAATGGGTCGAATTCATCGAGTCATTTCCTTACATTGTGAAATATAAGAAGGGAAAGAAAAATGTGGTAGCTGATGCTCTTTCGAGGAAAAGTGTGCTCTTAACTCAAATAGGAGTGCAAGTTCCTGGTTTAGAGAGTTTACGTGATTTATATGCTCATGACCATGATTTTTCTGTTCCTTATGAACATTGCAAACCGGGAAAAGGCTGGGATAAATTTCATATCCATGATGGGTTTTTGTTTCGCACTAACAAATTATGCGTTCCAGAATCCTCTGTGCATTTGCTATTATTGCAGGAATCACATGTAGGTGGATTGATGGGACATTTTGGACGTGAGAAGACATTGTCTATGCTGAGCGATCATTTTTATTGGCCTAAGATGAGGCGCGATGTGGAACAGTACGTGCAGCGATGCATTACTTGCCACAAAGCGAAATCGAAGTTGAATCCACACGGTTTGTATACCCCTCTACCTGTTCCCAATGCACCATGGGAGGATATTAGTATGGATTTTATTTTAGGATTGCCTAGAACTAAGAGGGGGAGAGATTCTATTTTTGTCGTTGTGGATCGTTTTTCGAAGATAGCTGTAATACCCTGAAAATAATATTAATTTTAATAATCACGTCTTAAGGGTCGGAGCGTAATTAATCAAATAATATACATAAAAAATAGAATTTCAGAATTTTTAAGAGCTATATAAATAGATTGTGGGAATTCTAGAAAACCCTAGCAGCTTTTCTTTTCTTTTGTTTTTTCCACCGCCGCCGTCAGCCATTTTTCCTCGCTTAGCCAAATTCTTACGTCGCTTGCGCCATTCTTGCGAACGCTTCTTGTGCTGCGTTCTTCTTATTCCGCATTGCCGCGTCATTTACGCTTCTTCCGAAGGCCGTCGCTTCTTGTGCTGCTGTTCTTCTTATTGCCGCCGCGCGTGGTCGCTTCTTCGCTAAGCCGAGCGATCGCTGCGCGTGGAGTCTCGCGACGATCGCTGCGCGTGAAGCCGCCGCCGGCGGTGTCGCGTGGGCGCCGCCGCGTGACGCCCGCCGAACCCGATCTTCTGCTTCTACGCCGTCTTTCGCCACCGCCGAGTACTGCCGTTGTTCTTCCGCGTGGTTTTCTGCCAAACCAGGTGCATGTGAGTGTACTTAATTACGTAGCATTGATCCTGCATGCATGCAGACAATTAGCACTAAGATAACTAGCGTAGCGAATTCATTTTGTATGCTTGCTGTAGGATGTGGTTGCTGCGGCTAGAAAAAAAGATTTGTGTTCCTTTGTTTGCTTCGGTGGTACTTGTTACTCTGTATAGTAAATAGAGAGAGGTTAATTAGTTAATGCTAATTAGTAGTTAATTAGTTTGGCACACATTGCTAGCTGGTGGATAACTAGTGATGCACTGTATTTTATAGACATGCATCCGATTTGGATTAGTAGGAGAAAGAGTGCAGCTAGCACAAGAATTTCAGAGATGGGTTTAGTCTGATATTCTGTTGTACGATTTATTCGGATATCTTAATGGCAAATTTTGAAAATATCATCTACTAGTTAATTGTAGATAATTTCGATATCTTTCTATAGCATATTTAATCATGTCAATCGGACAAGTATAATTCGAGTTATGATTTTCGGAAGGCTGCTGTCCTTGGGGTTGTCGCCTTTCGGCGCTGTTTTGGAAGACCGGTTATTAAAAATAGTAAATCCACTAATTAGAGTTTTTGATCTACATGAAAGATGTAGATAATTGTCCAATGGTTCTGTAGGATCTAAGAACTCGCATTTTGGTTGAGTAAAACAAAAGTTATGAATTTAGTAAGACTGCTGTTCCGAAGCGGACAGACCGGCTTTCTGGGCTAAAAACGGAGGGTTAGATGATTTAATTAGAAGACTTTGTAATCTAAGAAAATGTGAATAATTTTATGAAGAATCCAGAACAGGGTGGTTTGTTGTGATTGGACTTTCGAGTCAAAAGTTACGTTCGTTGGAGTGCCTAGACAGTAATGGGTAACTTTTCGGTACCGGAGTAGCGTGGTATTTTTGGGGACGTGTAGGAGCGATGTCGATTGATTGTTGTTCTTTTGATGCTGTAGCTTGTATTGAGATTTGAATATTTAATGTAGGAGAGGCGTCGTACTTGTTGCCATCTGCTAGCCAAATCGTGCGTCGCAACTAGTAAAGGCAAGTGCATGGTAGACAGCGATCAATGATGATCACTGTGATTCTTTATCTTCTATTACCATTATTGTTGTGCTTTTATTTTGTTTAATTGCAAACAAAGAATTGGTATGGTTATATCTTTGTTGATAATCATGATGAAAAGTTAGATATGATGTATATGATGGAATTTGCATTTTCATACATAAGCATCTTTGCATATGAGCAGGTGATCATGAATGATCACAACTCCACGGGAGTGGAGGAGGTCACCGATCCTTATGTAGGAACGGGCTTGAGAGTGAATGTTGTCGCGAGCATTCACTCATGCTATACCGTATATATCTGAAAGAAGTGCATGTGGACATGTAGTTTAGACTTGCATTGATACATGAGTTTAATAGATGTGAATCAAAGAGAAGTTAACTGCATGAGAATGTTAATAGGAGTACCAGTGATGATAATGAAGTTATTGAATGTTGTTGATTTATTATTGTTCGTTGTTTATGGATGTGTTTGCTGAGTCGTGGACTCACCCTTGCTCTTTTGTTGTCTTTAGGTGATCTTCGAGGACGCCGTAGCTGAGAGCGAGTAGAGCACATGGACAACATATGATCATTTACCTTAATAATCATTTCATTCAGAATTGGATTACACTTGGACATGTTAGAGGTTGAATAAAGTTTAGGACAACGTTTGAACTAGACTATTTGCTTTATTAATTTGGATTCATTGGTTGATGCTATTTTGGACTGTTTACCTGGTTTTATTCCACTTGATTAATTATTATCGTTTGAACCATAATTATGCATGTTCTTTTGTGGTCCATGGATATGTTTATTGATGTTTTCTTGCTGTAATTTTATAGTGTGTCAATATTTATTAGTTGAGAGAGTAGTTTAGTGGCATTCCAGGATCAGTGTTGGGCTGGGGTGTTACAATAGCACACTTTATTTCGTGCCATAGGAGCGACGATGCGTCGCATATTGCTGACTTGTTTTTTAGGGAGATCGTGAGACTACATGGCGTGCCGCGGACTATTGTGTCGAATCGTGACGTGAGGTTTATGAGCTACTTTCGGAAGACACTTTGGGGTAAACTGGGGACGAAGTTGTCATTCAGCACAACTTGTCATCCCCAAACTGATGGTCAAATGGAGGTGGTGAACCGCACACTTTCGATGTTACTTCGGACCATGATCAAGAAGAATCTACGCGAGTGGGAGGATTGTTTGCCGCACGTAGAATTCGCCTATAATCGGGCTGTACATTCCACTACGCAGATGAGTCCTTTTGAGGTAGTGTATGGTTCCAAGCCCTTTACGCCGCTTGATTTGCGCCGCTTCCCAGTCAACACCGTACTCACATGGAGGCATCCAAGCGAGCTGAATTTGTTAAGAAATTGCATCTCAAGACAAAAGAAGAGATAGAGCGCAAGGTTAAGTACTATGCCGAGAAGGCGAACAAGAAGAGAAAGAAGATGATTTTTCAACCAGGTGATTTGGTGTGGGTACACTATCGCAAGGATCGTTTTCCAGAACGAGGCAAGTCCAAATTGCTGCCGCGAGGTAACGGGCCTTTCAAGTTGCTTGCGAAGATCAACGACAATGCCTACAAGATAGAGCTTCCTGGCGATGACTATGGTGTGAGCCCTACGTTCAATGTCGCTGATTTATCACCTTTCTTTAGTGGTAACGATCCAGCGTCGAGGTCGACACCTTTTCAAGAGGGGGAGGATGATGAGGGCATCTCTAACACATATACATTCCCTCCTAGTGGTGGAGATACACATATTGATCTCAAAGCCATAAGTGAGGCTACAAGTAATACAAGTGCAGAAGTGCTTGTTGGTCCACTAACAAGAGCTAAAGCGAAACTTCTAAATCAACAGGTGCTTTTGTTTCTTAATGAATCTTCTGTTGTCATTGATCATAATTGGGTGCTACCTCATGCAAATGTTTTGTGCATTCTAAGGTTTGAACATTTTGAAGACTTCGAAACCAAGAGGGACGCCGGAGCCAAAGCAATGGAGGAGAAGCTCGTGGGAGACAAGCAAGGGGGAGAAGCCCAAGAATCCAAGTCAAATTCGAAACTTCCACAAGCCCATTCAAATTCAAACTTGGAATCAACTCAGAATTCAATTCGGATTCAGAATCAGCCTCAAATTCGGATTCGGAATCAGCAGGACAGTCTGGAGTAAAAATATCATAAATTTCTCATACGAAGTCCGATTTGGGTGATTTTGGGCTTATTAGAAAGATAACTTCAAGCCCCATCCAACGGATCCTCACTCACGCCGCAATTCCTTGTGAGTCAAAAGATATGATCAAAACAATATGACGGTTGTAAAATTAGAGTTTCCTTTTTGTTTTAGATTGAGTAGGAATTGGAGTAGGAGTCCTAATTCCGAATTAGAGTAGGAGTAGGGCCTCTTGGCCAGCCATGAGGAGTAGAAGGGGCACTATATATTGAGGGTTAGACCCCCATTATTATCTCGGACCAGTTTATGTATAAGAATAGAAACATAGCTATTGCTTGTTCTTTCGAAACCAGAGTTCACGCGAGGACTTTGAGAGAGGACTAGGCGATCCGTTGATTCATTCTGCAACTCAAGGTCAAGCCGCCGTTCCATTGGGAATTGGGGACTTGGCGTTCGTCGTTTGTGGTCTTGCGACGAACAACTATCCGGTGTGTTTTGGGCGTTTTCCAAAGAGTTGAGGGTTCGTGCATTGGCGCGAGTGTTCAGCTAGCGACATCGTCTACTTCATATCATTTATCCACAGTTCCTCACTGAGAAGATCGAGCATCCCCCGTATCAGGTACCATAAGCTCCATTTTGTGAAATCGAGGCACGGAAAGAAAACCCATACAAAACACCCATAATGGACTTCTAGAGTGCCCTCTCTCATGTCGATGTGCATCTAGAATCGTTCCGAGCCAGTGTGAAACTTCCAGAATGACGGGTACCATCAGCTCCATTTTGTGAAATCGAGGCACGAAAAGAAAACCCATACGAAACACCCGTAATGGACAGTACTATTGTGCCCTTCCTCATTTCCGCGTACATCTAGAATCGTTCCGAGCTGGTGTGAAACTTTCCAGAACGACGGGTACCATCAGCTCCATTTTGTGAATTCGAGGCACAGAAAGAAAACCTATACAAAACACCCATAATGGACTTCTAGAGTGCCCTCTCTCATGTCGATGTGCATCTGGAATCGTTCCGAGCCGGTAATGGACTTCTAGAGTGCCCTCTCTCATGTCGATGTGCATCTAGAATAGTTCCGAGCCGGTGTGAAACTTACCAGAACGACGGGTACCATCAGCTCCATTTTGTGAAATCGAGGCACGAAAAGAAAAACCCATACGAAACACCCATAATGGACATCTATTGTGCCCTTCCTCATTTCAGCGTGCATCTGGAATCGTTCCGAGCCGGTGTGAACCTTTCCAGAACGACGGGTACCATCAGCTCCATTTTGTGAAATCGATGCACGGAAAGAAAACCCATACCAAACACCCATAATGGACTTCTAGAGTGCCCTCCCTCATGTCGATGTGCATCTGGAATCGTTCCGAGCCGGTGTGAAACTTTCCAGAACGACGGGTACCATCAGCTCCATTTTGTGAAATCGAGGCACGGAAAGAATACCCAACCAAAACACCCATAATGGACTTCTAGAGTGCCCTTGTAATACCCCGAATTCGGATCGGGTAATTAGAAAAGCAGCTGGGGAGGGAAAATTCAAACAAGAACTGAAATCTGCTGAATCGACGGGGGGCTTTCAGCGATCTTCCGACAACTTGGGCCTGGACCGCAGCCCAGGAGGGGCCCATGAGAGGGGCCAGCCAAGGGGGGGTTTTTTCCTCATCCCCAAACCCTAGCCTATCCCCTCTCTCTCCCCACTCGCCTCCCCAAGCCGCCACCCCCTCCTCCCCCTCTCCAACCGGCCGCCACCCTCCTCCCTGTCGTGCGCCAGATTTGTTCGTCAGATTTGGGTAAGTTCTGTACGTTTTCTGATCTTCCCACCTGTTAGAAACTTGTAGCCCTTGATCTTAGATTTCTTTAGGCACCGAGATCATCTGATGTGGAGTTACGGTTTAGGAGATATGGTAGTTTTACCGCGACTGTCCTGGACAGCTGACGTGTTTTGGCAGATTTTCTTGTCGGGCCATTATGAATTACTTAGAGGCCGAATCTCGGTTTTCGTCTCCTAGAGTTATGTTCCTGGTTTCTTTAGCTTTCTTTTGGCACCGATATCACGAGATTCCATCCTGTAGATTAGGAGATATGAATTTTTAACCGCACACTACTCTGTCTGTCAGAGATTTTGGAGACTGTCGGTTGCTCGTCGGTTTTGATCTAGTTATAGTCAGATTCAGAACTCCCACCCCAATAGGTTATTGTAGCCCTTTACATTATCTTTCCATGTTGATAAAGATCACCTCTATTGGATCAGTAGAATAAAAGTTATGTCATTTTCTTTACCACTGTTCTGAAATCTGGGCAGATATTTATTAGTATTTTCAACTGTTGTTTAGGCCACTGTTTTGGCCGAATCAAAGGATTCCACCAACTAGAGTTTTATAACCTGGTGTGTTAATATTATTTGAGCACTGGTTTCAATTAATTATGAGTTACGGATATTTAATTACGATTTTTCTCGTGCATCACGATCACAAGGGCTGAAATCGTCAATAGTCTGCATTTTCAAGTCGGTGCATGCGTATATTGGGTAGTTAGAAGATATTGTAGAACACCGTAGCAATGTAATATCGTTGTTCTTATTTTGGGAACATATTTGTGTAAGCGAAGCATCGCGTGTGGAACACCTTCGTTGCCTACTAACGCGTCAACGCGAAAGGCAAATCTTGTTTGTTAATTTGTGTTGTTTTCAAAGGAATGCATGATGATGTGTCGAATATATGATTGTTCTTGCGTTGTGCTCATGATGTGGATAGATTTCAATATTTATGTTTCTTGTGATACATGATTCATTTCATTCATGCATGCTTCGTTTCCGTCCATGGGAGTGGAAATTTGATTAAGTCCCATCAATTCCAGAATGGGCACGTAAGACCCACCATTCCAATGTGGGCAATGTTGGACACCCGTATGAAACGTTCTTCATACGGTATTTGAGGTCCCCGTACTTTGTTTAGTACGGGCTTAAGTGAACACCGACGGGTGTGTCACTCACTATACCGGTATAAGTTGTGAGCAGTCCATTCCTTCATTGCATTATTCCATTCCATGCATTTTCATAAATATTCAGAGAAGTGTTTACAAGTGGATTGTGATTACCTTGTTGTAATATTCTGAAAAAATAAATAAATAAATAATAATAACGTCTTTAAGGGCTTGTGCGTAATTAAATAAAAAGAATACGTGAAAAATAGAATATTTCAGAGTTTTTTTAAGAGCTATATAAATCGTGGGAGTGGATTCTAGAAACCCTAGCAGTCTTTTTCTTTTTTTTCCCACCTAGCCGCCGTTTTATTTTTTTCCCCGTCTCTGTCTTGCCGTCGCGATGCATCGCCCATCTTCTGTTTTTCTTTTTGCCGTGGCGTGGAGGCCAAGATCGAGTTCTTGCGTGGCGCGTGGACGTCTCGCCTGTGCATGCAATTCCTGCCCGCTCGGCTAGCGTGAGGTGTGGGTGCTTGCAAGCATTTGTGCGGCTGCTGCTGCGTTTGTGCGTGTGTGAAGGCTTTTTAGCATCTCCCAAAGGCAATCTCAGCCAGAGCCGGCCGAATGTGTAGGTGCGTGTGCTGTGGGTTTCATTTGTTTATTTGTGTAGTGCCTTGGTTAGCGATCTATGAGTTTAACGTATTGAGGTGCCATGCATGCACGTGAGTAGTGGTTCTAACTAATTGCTTTAGGTTCAATTAGTGTTGTGATTAGAGAAAAGTGCATGATGTACAAAGGATAGAGAAAGATGGAGAAGATACTGCTAAGTAGTAGTTAATTAGTTGGCCGTAGCATTATATGCATGCAGACTAGAATGTTTTGTCGGAACAGTAAGGTAGTTTATTATGGTGTTTGTAGTCGGAGATATCGATTATTAGATCTGTTTAGCCTGCTGTTCTGTTGAACGATTTATTCAGGTACCTTAATGGCAAATTTTGGAAATATCATCTACTAGTTAATTGTAGATAATTTCGATATCTTTCTATAGAATATTTAAACATGTCAATCGGACAAGTAGAATTCGAGATATGAATTTTGGAAGGCTGCTGTCATTGTGGTTGTCGTCTTTCGGCGCTGTTTTGGTAGACTGCGGATTAAAAATAGTAAATAGACTAATTAGAGTTTTTGATCTACATGAAAGTTGTAGATAAATGTCTAAGGGTTCTGTAGGATCTAAGAACTCGTATTTTGGTTGGGTAAAACAAAAGTTATGAATTTAGTAAAACCTGCTATTCCGAAGCGGACAGATCGGTTTTCTGGGCTAAAAACGGAGGGTTAGATGATTTAATTAGAAGTCTTGGTAATCTAAGAAAATGTGGAGAATTTTATGAAGAATCCAGAACAGGGTGTATTGTCGTGATCGGACTTTTGAGTCAAAAGTTACGTTCGTTTTAGTACCAAGACAGCAATGGGTAATTATTCGGTACCGGAGAAGCGTGGTTGATTTGGGGATGTGTAGGAGCGATGTCGATTGATTGCTATTCTTGATGTTGTAGCTTGTATTGAAAATTTGTGTATTTAATGTAGGAGAGGCGTCGTACTTGTTGCCATCTTCTAGCCAAATCGTGCGTCGCAACTAGTAAAGGCAAGTGCATGGTAGACAGCGATCAATGATTGATCACTGTTTTCTTTATCTTCTATTACCATTATTGTTGTGCTTTTATTTTATTTAATTGCAAACAAGGGAATGGTATGGTTATATCTTTGTTGATAATCATGATGAAAAGTTGGATATGATATATATGATGGAGTTTGCATTTTCATACTTAAGCATCTTTGCATATGAGCAGGTGATCATGAATGATCACAACTCCACGGGAGTGGAGGAGGTCCCCGATCCTTGTGGAGGAACGGGCTTGAGAGTGAATGTTGTCGCGAGCATTCACTCATGCTATCCGATATCTGTGAAAGAAGTGCATGTGGACATGTAGATTAGAGTTGCATTGATATATGAGATGAATGGGTGTGAAACAAAGAGGAGTTAACAGCATGAGAATATTAATAGAAGTGCATGTGATGATAATGAAGTTATTGATTACTGTTGATTTATTATTGTTCATTGTATATTAATGTATTTGCTGAGTCGTGGACTCACCCTTGCTCTTTTGTTGTCTTTAGGTGATCTTCGAGAACGCCGTGACTGAGAGCGAGTAGAGCACATGGATTAGTTCTATAATTCAATCACATGATCATTTGCCACAAGAACCTTTTCATTCAATGCAGGATTACTCTTGGACATGTTAGAGGTTGAATAAAGATTAGGACAACGTTTTGGACTAGACTATTTGTTTTAATGATTTGGATTCATTGGTTGGTGCTATTTTGGACTATTTACCTGGTTATATTCCCCTTGCTTATTTATTATCGTTTGATCCATAATTATGCATGTTCTTTTGTGATCCATGGATATGTTTATCGTTGTTTCCTTGCTGTAATTTTATAGTGTGTCGATAATTATTAGTTTGGAAGAGTAGTTAGTGGCATTCCAGGCTCAGTGTTGGGCTGGGGTGTTACAGTTGGTATCAGAGCGGGCTTTAGGTCCGTGGTGAATAGATTAACAACATAGGCAAACTAAAATTGTTAAAATTTGTTTTAGTTTTAGTAAATCAACTAAAATTTACTAATGGTTAACTAACCTAAAAATTTGACACACTAGTGCACAGTAGGTTAGGGAGAGGTACGAATATAGTTTTTACGCTTCCGTTATGTTGTTTATTGATGCATGATTTTATTTTGACCTTTGAACTCATTGTGTATTGTTGATTGTGGTTGATAGTTATGCCGAGGGGTAGAGGACGTGGTCGTGGTGGCCGTGGTCGTGGAGGTCAGGCGCGCGGCGAGGTTCCGTGGAGCCACCTCCTGTGTGAGATGAGTCGATGGGCGAGGGGTTCTTTGTTGACCCACCTCCGGTTGGGGTCCAGGATGAGACCCCCGCTTTGCTGAGAGAGTTGGTGGGAGAGATCGTGCTCTTCGTCAACAGGCGCCGGTAGCCCCTGTAGCTGCGGTATCTGTTGTTGCTCCTGTCGCACATCCACCGGTTCCTGAGGCGCGGATGTCACTTCGAGAGTGGATGGGGTGAGGTTGGATCCGTTTGACGGTCGAGCACACCGGTCTAAGCGTGGTGGTTGCGCTACATGGAGAGGCGCTTTGGAGCTTTGGAGATGTCCTCACATCGAGGGTCCGTTTTGTAGCCTTTCACCAAGGGCAGCAGATATTTGGTGGGAGGGCGTGTTGTCTTGAGGACCGCCACTCAAGGGCGATCACTTGGGAGGACTTTGTTGATCGGGCAAGGGAAAGTTCTACCCCTACTCTTTTGTTGAGAAGATGGAGGTTGCCTTGGCGACCTTTGCTCGAGGAAGAGGTCTATTCTTGAGTATGAGGTGAGTTCAACAACTTGGTTCGCTTCGTCCCTTCAGTAGCGAACGATGATCTTCAGAAAGCCAAGAGGTTCCGTCGGGGTCTCAATTCTGAGTACCGGCATGTATTGGGAGCTACTCCACTCTGTTATTATAGCTCTGTTGTGGAGCAAGCTAGGGGCATGGAGTTGGAGATGCAGCTCACAAAGGCGACAAGCCTCGGTGGATGGTAGCCGGTGGTGACGGAAGAGGAGCTCTAGTGAGGGAAGTGGGTCTGTTCAGCGACCTGCTTTCAAGAAATTTAAGGGAGGACCGCAGTCCTTCAAGTCTAAGCAGTCGAGGCCGTTCTCTTCTTCGGCGCCTCGGTCTTTTGCAGGTACTCCGGCTCTTCGTCCCGTCCCAGGGCAGGGTATGCTTTGCTTTAAGTGCGGTGATGGACACCGCGCTGCTGAGTGCTCTTGGACGGGCGATTGCCGTCAGTGTTGCCGACCGGGTCACAAGGAGCGGGTGTGTCGCCAGAACCCCGCTAGCGTGATCAAGTGGGAGCCTGTGCCATCTTCTTCTTGATGGGTCTGCTCGAGAACTTTCCGGATGATGATCGCTCCTCCACGCGCCATTTCCTTGACTTGGGCGCCTCGGTGGTACTCTCGGCGGCCGCCACCTTCGGCACCACCGGGTTGCACGACCGGCTTTACCGCACCGCCACGGCATATTGTCGGGCTCGCCGCCCGCCGTCGTCTTCTTCGCCATGGCGCCACCGAGGTACGCCATGCCCACAATGAGTCCGCGGGTCGTCTGACGTGGTGACAGTACTTTGCTTGTGGATTCGTTTGATGCTTTAGTCCTTTTTGATTCAGGGGCTACCTTTTCGTTTGTCTCGACGGCGTTTGCTAGGAGAGCGAACTTGAGTATGCAGTGGATTTCTTAGTCAGTGTTAGTTAGTTCTCCTGGGGGTATTATTGCGAGCTCTACTGTTTGTCCTGGGTGTTCTATTGTCATTGATGGAGAGAAGTTCACAGCGAATTTGATAGTTATTCAAATGGAGCCGTTCGATGTTATCTTGGGTATGGATTGGTTGCACTCTTATCGAGCCGTGATATCCTGTTTCTGTAGAACAGTCTCTGTGCAGACCCCGTCTGGGGAGACTTTGACATTTCAGGGGAGTGCACCTCCGCGCTCTCTTTCGATGTTGGTCGGATCGTTCTTCCGTCAACAAGCAAAGGAAAACGGGCTTCTTTTAGCTCTTCTTTGAGAAACCGAGTGTGGCTTCGCAGATTGAGGAGATTCCAGTGGTTAGTGATTACCCAGATGTGTTCCCAGCTGAGCTTCCGGGCTTGCCACCTGCGCGAGACGTGGAGTTTCGCATTGATCTTGTTCCGGGTACTCGGCCCATCTCGATGTCTCCATATCGACTAGCACGTCCATTTCAGGACGAGTTGAAGAAGCAGTTGGATGATTTGTTGGCTAAAGGTTTGATCAGACGTAGTGTATCGCCATGGGGAGCTCCTGTTCTATTCACTGAGAATAAGGATGGGAGTTGGCGTATGTGTGTTGATTATCGTGCGCTTAATGCAGTAACAATCAAGAACAAATATCCATTGCCCCGCATTGAGGACTTGTTTGATCGGTTGAATGGAGCTCAAGTCTTCTCCAAGATCGATCTCCAGTCAGGGTATAATCAAATCCGTGTGCGTGAGCAGGATGTAGAGAAGACTAATGAGGATCATGAGCGTCATTTGAGGTTGGTTTTAGAGACTTTGAGAGAACACAAGTTCTATGCTAAGTTGAAGAAGTGTGAGTTTTGTATTTCAGAAGTGAGTTTTCTGGGTCATGTAATAAATCCTCAAGGTATTGCTGTTGATCCTAGTAAGGTCTCTACAGTGGTGGATTGGAAGAGGCCGACTAATGTGAAGGAGGTGAGGAGTTTCTTGGGCTTGGCTGGTTATTATCGGCGTTTTGTGCAGGATTTCTCTATCATCGCCAAACCGATGTCTCGACTTACTCGAAAGGTGTGAGATTCGGTGGGTGATGAGTGTGAGCACGGTTTACGCACTTTGAAAGAGAGGTTGGTGACCTCTCCTATTCTCACTCTTCCCGAGCCAGAAAGCGGTTCCGCAGATTTTGAGATCGTCTCGAGTGGGTCTTGGCTGTGTTCTCATGCAAGACGGTAAGGTGATTGCTTATGCGTCGAGACAGTTAAAGAAGCACGAGCAGAATTATCCCACTCATGACTTGGAGTTGGCTGCGGTTGTCTTTGCTCTCAAGATTTGGAGGCATTATCTATACGGTGAGCCTTGTGATATTTTCACAGATCATAAGAGTCTGAAGTATATCTTCACTCAGAAGGATCTGAATTTAAGGCAAAGAAGGTGGCTGGAGTTGATCAAGGACTATGATCTTACTATTCAGTATCATCCAGGTAAGGCCAATGTTGTTGCGGATGCTCTTAGTCGCAAGGCGACTCCCGCTACTCTAGATTGCCTTATTGCTGATTTTGATCGCATGGGTATATCTTATTGTTATGCGGGCACATCACTTGTTGAGACTCGGTTGATTCTTGAGTCAGCTATTCCAGACCGTGTGCGGAAAGCACAACAGAGTGACCGGTTATTACAGGAGGTTAGGAAGCGTCTGGATGAGGGCAAAGAGGGTGATTTTAGCATGGATGATTCTGGTGCTTTGAGGTTTAAAGGTCGCCTTTGCGTGCCGCAAAAGGCGGAGGTCAAAGATGATATCTTGAGGGAGGCACATCGCACTCCGTACACTGTTCATCCTGGTGAGACTAAGATGTATCGAGATCTGAAATAGAATTTTTGGTGGAAAAGAATGAAGGTGGATATTGCTAATTATGTGGCTTCTTGTGGTGTTTGTCAGCAAGTGAAAGCGGAGCACAAGCGTCCTGCAGGGTTGTTGCAGCCTTTGGAGGTTCCCCAGTGGCCTTGGGATGATATCTCTATGGACTTTGTGGTGGCGATACCTGCGTGCCGCGAGGAAGGATGCGATTTGGGTAGTGGTGGATCGATTGACAAGTCTGCGACTTCATTCCTATTCGCACGACAAATTCAAATGAGTGATCTAGCTCCTATTTATGTGCGTGAAATAGTAAGATCGCATGGTGTGCCCAAGACCATCATTTACGACGAGGGCGCCAAGTTTGTCTCCAAGTTACGGGAGAGTCTGCGAGTGCATTGGGCACACAGCTCCGCCTTAGTCTGCGTTCACCCATGCATGATGGGCGATCGAGCGTACTATTCAGACTTTGGAGGACATGTTGCGATCTTGCGTTTTGTCTTGGAAGGCTAGTTGGGAAGACCGATTGCCACTTACGAGTTTGCTTATAATAATAGTTACCATTCGATATTAGAGCCGCGCCATTTGAGGTTCTCTATGGCGGAAGTGCGGATCGCCACTTTGTTGGGATGCGCTTGGAGAGAAGGCAATTTTGGGTCGGTGGATTGAAAGATCGTTGAGCGTGTGGCCATGGTGAGGCGAATCATTGGCGGCTCGGAGCGCATGAAAAGCTATCTTGATGTGAGGCGTGACTTGGGTTTGCGGTGGGTGACGGTGCTCTTGAGAGTGTCTCCCACTAAAGGTATTGTTCGTTCGGTACCAAAGGAAAGCTTAGCCCGAGGTACGTTGGACCATTCAGTTATTGCAAGAATTGAAAGTTAGCCTACCGCTTGGACCTTCCCGAGTCCATGCGTGGGGTTCTAATGTGTTTCACGCCTCGATCTTTGAAAGTTTTGAGAGACCCAGAGCATAAGATATCATTGGAGCCACCGACTATTGAGCAAGATCTCACAATTGAGTCGCGTCCGTGGCGCGATTCGGAGAGGTCGAGCGAGTCTTTGAGGCACAAGACGTTGGTATCGTCAAGGTCTTTGTGGGCGATCATCGAGAGAGAAGCGACTTGGGAATTGGAGTCGCATGCGCGAGCAATATCCGAGTTGTTCACGCTCACGTGTTATTTTGTTGTTTAATTTCAGCTGTGCAGTTTTTATTTGAGTAGAACGGCGAGTAGAATTCGGGGTCGAATTCTGTTAAGGGGGGTAGAATGTAATATTCTGAAAAAATAAATAAATAAATAATAATAACGTCTTTAAGGGCTTGTGCGTAATTAAATAAAAAGAATACGTGAAAATGGAATATTTCAGAGTTTTTTTAAGAGCTATATAAATCGTGGGAGTGGATTCTAGAAACCCTAGTAGTCTTTTTCTTTTTTTTCCCACCTAGCCGCCGTTTTATTTTTTTCCCCGTCTCCTGTGCGCCGTCGCCAGTGCATCGCCCCGTCTTCCTGTTTTTCTTTTGCCGACGCGTGGAGGCCAGCACCGAGTTGCCGCGGCCGCGTGGACGTCTCGCCTGTGCATGCAATTCCTGCCCGCTCGGCTAGCGTGAGGTGCGGGTGCTTTGTAATTTTCTGAAAAATAATAATAATAACAATAATAATAATAATTTAATTAGTTAAAGAATTTAGGGCTTGTGCGTAATTAAAGAATTTAGTATACGTGGAAATAGGATAATTCAGAGTTTTTATGAGCTATATAAATAAATTATGGGAATTCTTGAAAACCCTAGTAGTTTTATTTCTTTTCCACCCAGTACCGCCACACCCTCGCCATTTGTTGCTTGCGCCGCTAACCGCCGAGCCGACTGGCGATCGTCACTGCCGCTTCTTGCCATTTATTGCTTACGCTAACGGCAAGTCTTGCTGCTTATTATTGCCGCCGCTAGATCGCTCGCTGTATTTGGATCGCCCGAGCCGACCGGCCGCTACTGGAACTGTGTGGCTCGCGCGTCTTCTTCTTCGCTGTGCTGCGTTCTGCATTGCCGTCTTCTTCGCCGAGACCAGAAATTTCTTCTTTGCTGCGCTTTTCTTTCTGCCGCTCGCTCGTGCAGCGCGCGTGAAGACCCAGCCTCGTGCCCAAACTGGTCCAGTGCATCACCGTGAGGTAATGACGTGAGCTTGCCTGATGGCTTCCACTAGTTTTTTTGCAAGCCTGTAGGCTTAATTGGTAGATGAATTATCACTTAGCTTGGCTGTAGCATTTTGTGCATGCTTGGCCGTAGCATAATACTAATTAGTAGTTAATTATCTTGGCCGTAATATTTTCATGCACGCAGACTAGAGTGTTTGGTCGGAACATTAAGGAAAATTATTATGATGTTTGTAGTCGGAGAAATCAATTAATAGATCCGTTTAGCCTGCTGTCCGTTGAACGATTTATTCGGGTACCTTAATGACGAATTTTGGAAATCTCATCTACTAGTTAATTGTAGATAATTTCGATATCTCTCTTTAGCATATTTTATCATGTCAATCGGACAAGTAGATTTCGAGATATGATTTTCGGAACACTGCTGTCCTTGGGGTTGTCGTATTTCGGCGCTGTTTTGGTAGATCGGTTATTAAAAATAGTAAATCCACTAATTAGAGTTTTTGATCTACATGAAAGTTGTAGATAATTGTCCAATGGTTCTGTAGAATCTGAGAACGCGAATTTTGGTTGAGTAAAACAAAAGTTATGAATTTAGTAAGACTGCTGTTCCGAAGCGGACAGATCGGCCTTCTGGGCTAAATACGGAGGGTTAGATGATTTAATTAGAAGACTGTGTAATCTAAGAAAATGTGGATAATTTTATAAAGAATCCAGAATGGGGTGGTTTGTTGTGATCGGACTTTTGAGTCAAAAGTTACGCTCTTTTTAGTAACAGGACAGCTATGGGTAACTTTTCGATACCGGCGTAACGTGGTATATTTGGGGACGTGTAGGAGCGATGTCGAGTGATTGTTGTTCTTATGATGCTGTAGCTTGTATTGAAATTTGTGTATTTAATGTAGGAGAGGCGTCGTACTTGTTGCCATCTGCTAGTCAAGTTGTGCGTCGCAACTAGTAAAGGCAAGTGCATGGTAGACAGCGATCAATGATGATCACTGTGATTCTTTATCTTCTATTACCATTATTGTTGTGCTTTTATTTTGTTTAATTGCAAACAAATAATTGGTATGTTTATATCTTTGTTGATAAACATGATGAAAAGTTGGATATGATGTTTATGATGGAGTTTGCATGTTTGCATTCATAAGCATCTTTGCATATGAGCAGGTGATCATGAATGATCACAACTCCACGGGAGTGGAGGAGGTCCCCAATCCTTATGGAGGAACGGGCTTGAGAGTGAATGTTGTCGCGAGCATTCACTCATGCTATACCGGTATACGCGAAAGAAGTGCATGTGGACATGTAGATTAGACTTGCATTGATACATGAGATTATTGGATGTGAGAATGTTAATAGAAGTACCTGTGATGATAATGAAGTTATTGAATGCTGTTGATTTATTATTGTTCGTTGTTTATGGATGTGTTTGCTGAGTCGTGGACTCACCCTTGCTCTATTGTTGTCTTTAGGTGATCTTCGAGGATGCCGTAACTGAAAGCGAGTAGAGCACATGGACAACACATGATCATTTACCTTCATAATCTTTTCATTCAGAATTGGATTACACTTGGACATGTTAGAGGTTGAATAAAGTTTAGGACATCATTTGGACTAGATCATTTGCTTTATTAATTTGGATTCATTGGTTGATGCTACTTTGGATTATTTACCTGGTTATAATTCCCATTGCTTATTTATTATCACTTGATCCATAATTATGCATTGCTCTTTTGTGGTCCATGGTTATGATTATCATTGTTTTCTTGCTAGTGTGTCGATAATTATTAGTTTCAAGGGTAGTTTAGTGGCATTCGGGCTCGGTGTTGGTTTGGGTGTTACGGAGGACCGCAGCTTTCAAGTCTAAGCGATCGAGGCCGTTCTCTTCTTCTGCCTCGCTCTTTGCGTGTACTCCAGCTCTTCGTCCGCCCTAGGCGGGGCATGCTTTGCTTTAAGTGTGGTGATGGACACTACACTGGCGAGTGCACTTGGACGGAGATTGCCGCAGGTGTGGCCGAGGGTCACAAGGGCGCGTGTGTCGCCGTAACCCGCTTAGCGTGATCAAGTGGGAGCTCGTGCCATCTTCTTCTTCGATGGTCCCGCCGAGGATCTTTCCGGATGATGATCGCTCCTCCAGTGATGCCATTTCCTTCACTTGGGCGCCCAAAGAGGGTACTATCGGCACCGCCACCTTCGCACCGCTTCAGTTGCACGACCGCTTTACTCGCACCGCCACATGATTGTTCGGGCTCGCCGCCTGCCGCCGCCTTCTTTTCGCCATGGCGCCACTCGAGTGTACGCCATGCCCACTGCAGAGTCCGCGGTCGCCCCGACGTGGTGATGTGTACTTTGCTTGTGGATTCGCTTGATGCTTTAGTCCTTTTGATTCAGGGGCTACCTTTTCGCTTGTCTCAACGGCTTTGCTAGAGAGCGAACTTGAGTATGCAGATGGATTTCTCGATCGGTGTTGGTTAGTTCTCCGGGGTATTATTGCTAGTTCTACTGCTTGTCCCGGTGTTCTATTGTCATTGATGGAGAGAAGTTCACGCGAATTTGATAGTTATTCAAATGGAGCCGCTCGGCGTTATCTTGGGTATGGATTGGTTGCACTCTTATCGAGCCGTGATATCTTGTTTCAGAGAATACCTCGCATGCACTTCGCCTGGGAGACTTTGACTTTTCAGGAGTGCGCCTCGCGCTCTCTTTCGAAGATTAGGTGGATTGTTTCGGCCGCAGCAGATGAAAATCGGACTTCTTTAGCTCTTGCCGAGAAACGAGTGTGGCTTCGCATTGAGAAGATTCCAGTGGTTAGTGATTATCCGATGTGTTCCCAACCGAGCTTAGGTTTGCCACCGCGAGAAGTGGAGTTTCGCATTGATCTTGTTCCGGTACTCTCCCATCTCGATGTTCCATATCGACTAGCACGTCCGCTTCGTGACGAGTTGAAGAAGCAATTGGATGATTTGTTGGCTAAAGGATTGATCAGGCGTAGTGTATCGCCGTGGGGAGTTCCTGTTCTGTTCACAGAGAAGAAGGATGGGAGTTGGCGATGTGTATTGATTATCGTGGCGCTTAATGCGGTCACAATCAAGAACAAATATCCATTGCCCGCATTGAGGACTTGTTTGATCGGCTGAATGGAGCTCAAGTATTCTCCAAGATCGATCTCCAGTCAGGGTATAATCAAATCCGTGTGCGTGAGCAGGATGTAGAGAAGACTGCTTTCTCCACCAGGTATGGGCATTATGAGTATAAAGTTATGTCTTTTGGATTGACTAATGCACCTGCCATTTTTATGGAGACCATGAACAACATGTTACACGAGTATCTAGATGACTTCGTGGTGGTGTTCATTGATGATATTCTTATCTATTCCAAGACCAATGAGGATCATGAGCGTCATTTGAGGTTGGTTTTAGATACTTTGAGAGACCACAAGTTCTATGCTAAGTTGAAGAAGTGTGAGTTCGGATTTCGTATGGGTTTTCGGGTCATGTGATTAACCTCGTGGCATTGTCATGATGATCTGTAAGGTCTCCACAGGGTGGATTGGAAGAGGCCGACTAATGTGAAGGAGGTGAGGAGTTTCTTGGGATTACCGGATATTATCGGCGTTTTGTGCAGATTTCTCTATCATCGCCAAACCGATGTCTCACCTTACTCGTAAAGGTGTGAGATTCCTATGGATCCGATGAGTGTGAGCGTAGCTTTTGCATTTTGAAGGAGAGGTTGGTGACCTCTCCTATTCTCACTCTTCCCGCTTGATCTTGCTCTCAATCTTTCTCCTCAATCTCTCCAACTCATATCACGACTCAAGAACACACGATATGCGCCAAACGGTTTTTCGGTTTTATTATCTAAATCATAACTTGTCCTCCATATGGTGCGCCATGGGGTTTATATAGCCTCCCACGCAAGCACAAAAATCGGATGAATAAAGGTTCCGAAGTTACAAGATCGATCCGATTCGCTCACGGAACAAGACCATTTCTGGCATCGCTCACGCCAACAGCATCTAACCAAAAATGCTTTCTTTAATTAGAATTTAAACTATTTTAGTTTTGGAATAAAATAATAATCACCAATTGGTCATTCAATTGATCCAAATCAACCAACCCACATGCCATGTTCCTCAAGTCCTCTCCATGCATGGCCAAATATTCCTCTTGGTTTCCTTGTGTTGTGGGCTTTCCTTCTAGGCTTCTTGCACAAACTTGTTCCATGCACTTGATGCTTCTTCCGACGCTAATGCAACCTCTTTGCCGCCATCCCACCACATGTCTTTTCTTGATCGACGCACGCTACACGTTTTATCCCGAGAGAACGCCCCTCTCAAGTACAAGATCCCCATCCACCCTATCGGCCTCTCACAATATTTTGTTTTACCTTTGCAATGCTTTGTTGTAGATATGGCAGATAAAAACACCCATAATGGACTTCTAGAGTGCCTCCTCATTTCGATGTGCATCCGAATCGCTCCGAGCCGGTGTGAAACTTTCCGTAACGACGGTACCATCACCCATTTGTGAAATCGAGGCACCTAAAGAGAAACCCATACGAAACACCCATAATGGACTTCTAGAGTGCCCTCCTCATTTCAACATATGCTTGGAATCGCTCCGAGTTTGCAGTGAATCTTCCGTAACGACGGTACCATCACCCATTTTGTAAAATCGAGGCACTAAAGAAAACCCATACCAAACACCCATAATGGACTTCTAGAGTGCCCTCCCATGTCGATGTGCATCCGGAATCGTTCCAGCCGGGTGAAACTTTCCGTAACGACGGTACCATCACCCATTTTGTGAAATCGAGGCAACGAAAGAAAACCCATAATAAACACCCATAATGGACTTCTAGAGTGCCTCCTCATTTCAACAATGCTTGGAATCGCTCCGAGCCGGCAGAAACTTTCCAGTAACGACTCGCATCACATTCTATTGTGTGAAATCGAGGTACTGGAAGAAAAACCATAATGAAACACCCATATTGGACTTAGAGTGCCCTCCTCATTTCGGCATATGCTTGAATCGCTCCGAGCTTGTGAAACTTTCCCAACGACGGTACCATCACCCATTTTTTCAAATCGAGGCGTTAAAAGAAAACCCATAATAAACACCCATAATGGACTTCTAGAGTGCCCTCCTCATTTGCCATATGCTTGGAATCGCTCGAGCTGTGTGAATCTTTCCAGAACGACGGTACCATCACCCATTTTGTAAAATCGAGGCACCAAAGGAAACCCATACCAAACACCCATAATGGACTTCTAGAGTGCCCTCCTCATGTCGATGCTGCATCCGAATCGCTCTGAGCAGGTGAAACTTTCCGCAACGACGGTACCATCACCCATTTTGTTTAATCGAGGCAACGGAAAGAAAACCCATACTAAACACCCATAATGGACTTCTAGAGTGCCTCATCATTTCAATAAGGTGTTTCAATCGCCCGAGCCGGGTGAATCTTCCAACGACGCGTACCATCACCCATTTTGTAAAATCGAGGCACTGGAAAGAAAACCCATACCAAACACCCATAATGGACTTCTAGAGTGCCCTCCTCATGTCGATGTGCATCCGAATCGCTCTGAGCCGGTGTGAAACTTTCCAATCGACGGCACCATCACCCATTTTGTGAAATCGAGGCACTAAAGAAAACCCATAATGAACACCCATAATGGACTTCTAGAGTGCCCTCCTCATTTCAGTATGCTTGGAATCGCTCCGAGCCGGCAGAATCTTTCCCAACGACGGAACCATCGCCTATTTTGTAAAATCGAGGCACGGAAGAAAACCCATACCAAACACCCATAATGGACTTCTAGAGTGCCTCCTCATGTCGATGTGGCATCCGAATCGCTCGAGCCTGGTGAAACTTTCTAACGACGGTACCATCACCCATTTTTGGAAATCGAGGCACTAAAGAAAACCCATACTAAACACCCATAATGGACTTCTAGAGTGCCCTCCTCATTTGGGAAGGCGCTGGAATCGCTCCGAGCTGCATAGAACTTTCCAACGACGGTACCACAGTCCATTTTGTGAAATCGAGGTACTGAAAGAAAACCCATACGAAACACCCATAATGGACTTCTAGAGTGCCCTCCTCACTTCAATATATGCTTGGAATCGCCTGAGCCGGCAGAAACTTTCCAGTAACGACTGCAACCATCACCCATTTTGTCAAATCGAGGCACCTAAAGAAAAACCCATAATAAACACCCATAATGGACTTCTAGAGTGCCTCCTCATTTCAATAAGTATGCTTGGAATCGCTCTGTTTGGCAGAATATTTAGACGACGACGGTACCATCACCCATTTTGTAAAATCGAGGCACGGAAAGGAAACCCATACCAAACACCCATAATGGACTTCTAGAGTGCCCTCCTCATGTCGATGTGCATCCGAATCGCTCCGAGCCGGTGAAACTTTCCAATCGACGGTACCATCACCCATTTTGTGAAATCGAGGCACAAAGAAAACCCATACGAAACACCCATAATGGACTTCTAGAGTGCCCTCCTCATTTTTCAATGCAGGTGTTGAATCGCTCGAGCCGTGTGAATCTTTCCAGAACGACGGTACCATCACCCCATTTTGTAAAATCGAGGCACTTAAAGAAAACCCATACCAAACACCCATAATGGACTTCTAGAGTGCCTCCTCATGTCGATGTGCATCCTGGAATCGCTCCGAGCCAGTGAACTTTCCAGAACGACGGTACCATCACCCATTTTGTGAAATCGAGGTACTGAAGAAAACCCATATAAAACACCCATAATGGACTTCTAGAATGCCCTCCTCATTTCACTATAAGGCTTGAATCGCTCCAGCCGGTGAATCTTTCCAACGACGGTACCATCACCCATTTTGTAAAATCGAGGCACTGAAAGAAAACCCATACCAAACACCCATAATGGACTTCTAGAGTGCCCTCCTCATGTCGATGTGCATCCGAATCGTCTGTTTCTGCAGTGGAAACTTTCCGCAACGACGGTACCATCACCCATTTTGTGGAAATCGAGGCACTAAAGAAGAAACCCACAATGAAACACCCATAATGGACTTCTAGAGTGCCCTCCTCATTTGGGCCACATGCTTGGAATCGTTTCGAGCTTGGCAGAACTTTTCTGAATCCATCGGCACTGGCCAGTCCATTTTGTGAAATCGAGGTACGGAAAGAAAACCCATACGAAACACCCATAATGGACTTCAGAGTGCCTCCCCTCACTTCAAACAGTATGTTGGAATCGCTCGTAGCTGGCAGAAACTTTTCCGCAATCCATGTGTACCATCACCCATTTTCTCAAATCAGGGCACTGGAAGAAAACCCATACGAAACACCCATAATGGACTTCTAGAGTGCCCTCCGATGAGGACATCGCTAGTAATGCCAAAGACATCGCTAGTAACGCCAAAGCTAGTAATGAGACTTCAATAATCGACCAATAACAAGAGCACGAGCCAAGAAGCTACAATCTCAGTGTGAACTCGTTTCTTAATGAACATATCATTAATTTTAATAAGAATTGTATACTACCTAAAAACAATGTTTTACTTCAGCTGTGTTTGAAGAGTCAACGATGGATGGAGAAGGACATGTGGCCGCCATCCAAGGAAGCACAAGTCTACTATGATGAATAATGAACGGCCTATGAATAGTGCCCGGCTGTGAACAAGCTTTGTGAATGTTAAGTGTGAACAGTGCTGTTGAAGGTATACATAAGTGTGAATAGTTAAGTGCAGAACAAAGTGCATGAATAAAGTAAGGCACACATACAAAGGCGCTGTGAATAGTACCATATGGAAAATCTTGTGTTGAAAAGCCTTAGGCTAAGACTATATATTGAGGGTAAACCCCATTGTAAGGGAACGAATTTGATAATAGAAAACTCTCGTTTCTTTCGTGGGCAAACCAACTTGAGAGGAATTGGGAGTTCATCAAATTAAGATTGTTCAACCTTTCCACTGAATTGGGAGCTGATAGAACTTCACCCATGGTCGTGAAGTTCAAAGACGTGTGGTTGGGCGAATTATAGAGTGCTAACTCTCAGATTGGCAACGGGATCACTACGGCTCATCAAATCCACGGAGTATCCGTATCCCACGCCGAGAAGATCTGCGCACCTCGTGATCATCTTGGCATCGAGCTGCTTACTCCTGTGAGGATTATTTACCCTTACTTTAGATTGATTTATTTTTGTCCTATAGTCCATTAAACTGAAAATTGCAAACAAAAAAATCCAAACCCTAGTTTTTTTTGCATCTGCAATTTTGTGAGTTTTGTTAAGTTTTAATCCATTAGAATTTTTGTTTAGGTGCTGATCGCTCGCCTTTATCTCCGTAGCATAATCTTTGTGTCCAATCCAAAATCCAAAAAAAAATCTTGGCCGATATTCTTTCATCATTTGAGACTAGCCGCTGAATATTGCATCTAGGGTCGCTTCTGAGTATTTCACACCTTGTTGAATATTTGTGACCTATGGAAAACCAAAAGAACAATTAAACCTAGTTTGGCCTTGAAAAAAAGAAAAGAAAGAGGAAGTTGAGCAAAAAAAAAAAGAAAGAGGAAGTTGAGCAAAAAAAAAAAAAAAAGAGAAGGAAAGAGAAAAAGAAAGCATTACGAATTTGGGTGAGACCTTAATCCATAAATTCAGATTGTAGTTTAATCTCTTGAGCAATCTCGTGTTCTTACATTCATATCATTGCAATTAGCTAGCTGCCTTCTAGTACTTGGTGCAAAACGAGCTATCTAATCTTTAATTTCAGATTGCCTCTAGTTAGCTCATTCATTTGTTTGCATCGAGTCACATTAATCTTGCATGTGTGTTCATAGACTTCACTTAAATCTTGGATCAAAGACTTAGGCAAAGTATTCTAGTTTGGATTATTACTTAATTTTACAACATCAAGAATTTCAGATTGCTAGGATATACACTCCATGCCAAGCTCCACCATATAAACCGTTGTTAAAGTAGTAGTGAACACTCTTAAATTCGCTTGATCATCACCAGTCATGTCACTTCTACCAGTGTAAGTTTTTATTGGCCTTAATTCACTTCTAAGGGTAAGAACTTTACTTGGAGAGAGGACATAGTGAGATTGAGTGATTTCCACAAAGCATTATTATATACACAACTATTTGTTTTTGCTTAACTAACTATGTCAGTGGAGGAGAACACCATGATGAGAGTGGTGGGACAAATGACACCTGTGCATTGGCAAGCAATATCAATTTGGGGCACTGCGCAACACTTTCAACGTGAGCTACACCAAGGGCTCAATCAACTCCATGAGAAGCATGATTCTTTTTGTCGATCAAATTGCAAGGGATATGCAAAATATGGAGATACAAGTCGATGAGAATGTGCGCCAATTGCGGAGGACATTGGGACCCCACTAGGCTCATACAAGCTCGCAATGGTATGGATGAAGCAAGTGTTCAAGGAGGAGAAGCCGCCTGCACATGTACCTCCCGTGACCGCAACACCGAGAAGCGGTTAACGCAAAGCGCCCACCACAGCCTAGGAGGACGAGGAGGAACCCATGGAGGGCGTGGCTGTGGTCTAGGTGGAGGCTGGGTGGCGGTGGTAGCCATGATACGCGATGGAAGAGGATGGTGATTTTGCTTTGCATTACAATGACCATTATCGCTGCCCACGCAATGAAGATGATGGCTTGGGCAAGCTCAAATTTTCCATGCCCAAGTTTGCAGGAGGGACTCGATCCCGAGGAGTATCTCACTTGGGAATTGAAGGTTGATAAAATATTCCGATACATCACTATACTGATGAGAGAAGGATACAGCTTGCATCACTTGAGTTTGAAGGTTATGCTTTGGATTGGTGGGAACAAGTCATTACTCAAAGAGTCGAGAATGGAGAAACCCTCGCTGTCAACATGGCAAGAGATGAAGTGGAAATGAGAGCCCGCTTTGTTCCTCACATTACACGCGTGATCTATTTGATAAATTGCGTAATATGAAGGTGGAGCACATTCTCGTGGAGGAGTACTACAAGGAGATGGAGCTAGCCATGATTCGAGGCAAGGTTCAAGAACAAGAAGAGCAAACCATGGCACGCCTCTCGTGTTTGAACCATCAAGTCAAAAGAATTGTCAATTTTCAGCTTTATACCAATCTTTTATGAGTTAGTGCATCAAGCTACAAAGGCAGAACGACAATTGCAAGAGGATGCTAAGTTTGCAAGATCAACGCCCTTTGCAGCACGACATACACCGCCCAATGGAGGAAGATATGGTTCCAAATCACAAATAAGCCAACAAACATCTCAAGTGGTGGTTCAAGCTGTGACATCATCTAGCAAGAAGGAAGAAGCCACCTAGGTACAAGAAGGCCATCAAATCCAAGCAGCTTAGTGTTTCCTCTTCTATGGTTCTACAAATAAGAGAAGCAGATATAATGCTTCAAATGCCTTGGCCGTGGTCATATGCAAAAGGATTGCCCAAATAACAAGGCGATGTTGATATTAGAGAATGGGGAATATGATTCTAAGTGAAGAAGAGAATGATCACTATGCTGATTTAGGGACATATGGTGATGCACATGAGGAGGAGCAAGATATAGAGTATTGTGAACTCGTGTTGGTCCTATACTTGTGTGTGTCTGACAAAGGTTGAGTGTGCAACCAAAGCCTTCCCATGAATAAATACCGCAATTTATTCCATACAAGAGCTCAAGTTAGCAAAGATGGTAAATTTTGTAAAGTAATCATTGATGGTGGAGTTGTCGAATTTGGCTAGCAAGGAGCTTTGCAATAAACTTGGGTTGAAGTACAAGAAACACACCCATCATATATCGATCCAAAGGGTCGATGAGAGAGGTTCATTGAGTGTGGGATACACCGTGGATGTTGAATTTGAAATTGGCACTTATCGAGATACGGAGTGTGATGTGGTGCCTATGGACGATGTCACTTGTCGCTAGGAAGGCCATGGGTACATGATCGTGTGATTCATGATGGAAGAACTAACCAATACAAGTTTTGTGGAACAAAAACAAGTGGTGTTTCTACCGCTGACTCCTTCTCAAATTGTAAATGATAATGCGTAAGATCGCAAAGGCAAGTTGAGAGTGAGAAAGGAGAGAACCAAAGAGTGTGATTCCACAAAAGGTGAGTGAGAGCCACAAGCCAAACCCGAGAGGTAAAAGCAAGAGTGAGGAGAGAAAAACTTAGTCATGATAGCCACCAACTGATCTAAGAGAGATGAAAGATGATCCCGCTTTGATGCACCTTGTATTATTGTACAAAGATGCATTGCTTTCTACTAATGATTTAACATCTCTTCCTAGTGCTATTTCTCAAGTTTTGCGTGTTTATGACGACTTGTTTCCTGAGGAGATACTCACGGTCTACCACCTATTCGAGGTATTGAGCATCAAATTGACCTAGTCCCGGAGCCCCTCTTCCCAATCGACCACTGCATGCATAAATCCGTAAGAAACTAAGGAGATTCAGGCCAAGTGCAAGCACTTTGGACAAAGGGCACGGACGCAGAGCCTTAGTCCCAGTGCCGCTCCCTGTATTCTTGTTCCTAAGAAAGATGGTACTTGGAGAATGTGCATAGACAGAGAGCTATTAACAACATAATCGCTCGCTATCGCCATCCTATTCCTAGGTTAGATGATATGCTTGATGAGTTAAGTGGTTCTACTATCTTTTCTAAGATTGACTCAATGCGAGGCTATCATCAAATAAGAATGAAACATGGTGATGAATGGAAAACGCTTTAAAACGAAATTTGGCTTGTATGAATGGTTAGTGATGCCTTTTGATTGTCCAATGCTCCTAGTACATTTATGCGCTTAATGAACCATGTTTTGAGACACTCTATGGTAAATTTGTGGTAGTTTACTTTGATGATATCCTCGATATATAGCCAGCTTGAAGATCATGTTGAACACATCAAACAAGTGCTAGAAGTGCTTAGGAAAGAATGCTTGTATGCCAATCTTGATAAGTGTACTTTTGCACTAGTAAGGTTGTGTGTTTTAGGCTATGTTGTTTCACAGTCATGGCATTGAAGTGATGAATCTAAAATTGAAGCTATTAGAAATTGGCCAATTCGTGAATGTTAGTCAAATTGTAGTTTCCATGGGCTTGCTAGTTTATCTCGCACATTTGTGAAAGATTTCAGCACCATTGTTGCCCCATTAAATGAATTAACTAAAAGGGAGTGATTTTTGAGTGGGGAGACAAACAAGACAAAGCTTTTATCGAATTGAAGAAATGTTTGATCAAGCACCATTGCTTGCTTTACCCGATTTCACAAAAACTTTGAGATTGAATGTGATGCTAGTGGAATAGGTATTGGTGGTGTTTTAATGCAAGAAAGAAAACTCATGCATATTTCAATGAGAAACTCATGGTGCACAATTGAATTATCCTGCTTATGATAAAGAACTATATGCTCTTAAAGGTGTGTTGGAAACTTGGCAACATTATCTTTGGCCTAAGGAATTCATAATACATTCTGATCATGAATCTTTGAAATATTTAAAGGGCAAGCTTAAATTGAATCGTAGACATGCTAAGTGGGTAGAATTCTATGAGACCTTCTATACATTATCAAATATAAGAAAGGCAAAGAGAATGTGGTAGCCATGCTTTGTCTAGAACATAAATGTCGTTGACTAATGAAGTAAAGGTACTGTGGTTGGAAAGTTTGAAAGATTTATATGCTTCCGATCATGAATTTGCAGTACCCATATTCTAATTGCAAAGATGGAAAAGGGTGGGATAAATTTCATATTCATGATGGTTTTCTTCTTCGCATGAATAAGTTTATGTGTTCCTGATTCCTCGCATGCGCTTGTTATTGTTGCAGTGAATCTCATGCGTGAGGATTGATGGGGCATTTCTGGAGGGAGAAGACTTATATGATGTTAGCCGATAACTCTATTGGCCAAAGATGAGGCGTAGACGCCGAGAGGTTTGTTCAAAGATGCATCACATGCCATAAGGCAAAATCAAACTCAATCCACATGGTTTGTATACTCCACTTCCCGCTCCTAGTGCTCTTGGGAAGATATTAGCATGGATTTTGTGTTAGATTGCTTAGACCAAGAGGGGAAGGGATTCGCCTTTGTTGTTGTGGATGTGTTCTCTAAAATGGCACATTTTATCTCCCTGTCATAAGAGCATGATGTCGTCGTGATGTAGCCGATTTGTTTTTCAGTGAGATTGTGAGATTGCATGGAATGCCAAGAACCATTGTTTTTGATCGCACGCCAAGTTCATGAGCTACTTGGAAGACTTTAGGGCTAAGTCGGGACAAAGTTATTATTTTCAACGACTTGTCACCCACAAACAGATGGGCAAACGGAGGTGGTGAACCGACACTTTCAACGCTATACGCATCATGATAAAGAAGAACTTGAAAGAGTGGGAAGATTGTTCAATGCATGTGGAGTTTGCATATAACAGCATAACATTCTACAACTCAATTGAGCCCATTCGAGGTAGTGTACGGCTTCAAACCAATTACACGCTCTTGATTTACTTCTCTTCCACTACAAGAACGCAAATATGGAGGCTTTTACACGTACGATTTTGTGAAAAACCCATGCCACAACTAAAGAGGTAATTGAAAAGAAGGTACGTGCTTATGCTTCCAAAGCTAACAAATCTAGAAAGAAAATGCTATTTGAACCAGTGATTTAGTGTGGGTCCACCTTCGCAAAGATCGCTTTCTGCAGGCTGAGATCCAAATTGATGCCCCGTGGTGATGGACCATTTAAAGTTCTTGCCAAGATCAATGACAATGCATACAAGCTTGAGCTTCTTGATGACTATGGGGTAAGTTCTACATTTAATGTTGCCGATTTATCACCTTCTTTGACAAGATTGTATGTAGTCGAGGTCGAATTCCTTTTCAAGAAGGGGAGGATGATGAGGACATCGCTAGTAATGCCAAAGACATCGCTAGTAACGCCAAAGCTAGTAATGAGACTTCAATAATCGACCAATAACAAGAGCACGAGCCAAGAAGCTACAATCTCGTGTGAACTCGGTCTTTAATGAACATATCATTAATTTTAATAAGAATTGTATACTACCTAAAACAATGTTTTACTTGTGCTCAGTTTGAAGAGTCAACGATGGATGGAGAAGGACATGTGTCCGCCATCCAAGGAAGCACAAGTCTACTACAGATGAATAATGAACGGCCTATGAATAGTGCCCCCGTGAACAAGCTTTGAATTAATGTGAACAAAGGCAAGCCATGCATAAAGAATGCAGGAATGGCATGCATGTGAACAAGGCATGTGAATAAAGTAGTGTGTGAATGCATACATGACTAAAGGCGCTTGCTACAAAGCGCTGAATAGTACCATATGGAAAATCTTGTGTTGAAAAGCCTTAGGCTAAGACTATATATTGAGGGTAAACCCCATTGTAAGGGAACGAATTTGATAATAGAAAACTTCTTGTTTTCGCGCTGGGCAAACCAACTTGAGAGGAATTGGGAGTTCAACGAAATTAAGATTGTTCAACCTTTCCACTGGAATTGGGAGCATAGAACTTCACTCATATGGTCGGAAGTTCAAAGACGCGTGGTTGGGCGAATTATAGAGTGCTAACTCTGCATTGGCAACGGGATCACTACGGCTCATCAAATCCACGGAGTATCCAGATCCTACGCCGAGAAGATCTCATGCACCGTGACATCACCCTCCTCATTTCAACATATGGCGCTTAAATCTCCGTTGAGCAGGTGGAATATTTCCAGAACGACGGGTACCATCACCCATTTTTTAAAATCGAGGCACTAAAGGAAACCCATACCAAACACCCATAATGGACTTCTAGAGTGCTAAGCTCATGTGGTAGGCGGTGAATTCAATTTCAACATTCGAGAGAAATTTTATTCCTAGAAGCGAGGCGTGGCAAAGGATGATTCGTGGGATAATGAGGCGTTTTCTTGATTCTCGTTTGAGTTTAGTGTCGTTGACTTGTATTTTCCGCAATTTGAGTTGGCGCTGTGTTGGCGTATTAATTCTTTCCAAATTCAGACAAACCGCAAGTATTTGGTTTTGACGTTCGAGTGATTTCTCCTTTGGTTGTCGTGGTGTTCATTTGTAAAGCGCTTATTTGGAAAATGGATTTGTTTTCGAGATGATTGTCAAATTTGGAATCTAACCTTTTGGTGGAGAGTTAGCATTGCGTGGATGCGATGAGGACTCTCTATTTCTAGTTGGATTCTCTTTGTTTTTGAAAGTTGTAGAAATGAGAACGTTGGCTTATCGCGTTGACCGTCTCGGGTCCTTATCGCTATCGCATCGTCTGGTGTGCTCGAGTGTTAAGCGAGTATCCGAGCGATTCAAGCTTGGAATATCATTGTTTCATTCGATCGTAGTTTCCTTACATTCAGATTAGGCGTGCGATTCGAGGTCGAATCTCATTAGGAGGGTAGAATGTAATACCCCGAATTCGGATCGGGTAATTAGAAAAGCAGCTGGGGAGGGAAAATTCAAATAAGAACTGAAATTTCCTAAATCGACGGGGGGGGTTTTCAGCGATCTTCCGACAACCTGGGCCTGGACCGCAGCCCAGGACGGGCCCATGAGAGGGACCAGCCAAGGGCGGTTTTTTTTCGTCATCCCCAAACCCTAGCCTATCCCCTCTCTCTCCCCACTCCCCTCCCCAAGCCACCAACCCCTCCACCCCCTCTCCAACCGGCCGGCACCCTCCTCCCTGTCGTGCACCAGATTTGTTCGTCATATTTGTGTAAGTTCTGTACGTTTTCTGATCTTCCCACCTCTTCGAAAGTTGTATCCCTTGATCTTAGCTTTCTTTAGGCACTGAGATCATCTCATTTGGACTTACGGTTTAGGAGATATGGTAGTTTTACCGCGACTGTCCTGGACAGCTGACGTGTTTTGGCAGATTTTCTTGTCGGGCCATTATGAATTACTTAGACGCCGAATATCAGGTTTTCGTCTCCTAGAGTTATGTTCCTGGTTACCTTAGCTTTCTTTTGGAACTGAGATCACGAGATTCCATGCTGTGGTTTAGGAGATATGAATTTTTAACCGCACACTACTCTGTCTGTCAGAGATTTTGGAGACTGTCGATTGCTCGTCGGTTTTGATCTAGTTACATTCAGATTCAGAACTCCCACCCAAATAGGTTATTGTAGCCCTTTACATTTTATTTCCATGTTGATAAAGATCACCTCTATTGGATCAGTAGAATAAAAGTTACATCATTTTCTTTACCACTGTTCTGAAATCTGGGCAGATATCTGTTAGTGTTTTCAACTGTTGTTTAGGCCACTGTTTTGGCCAAATCAAAGGATTCCACCAATTAGAGTTTTGTAGCCTGGTGCGTTAAGATTATTTGAGCACTAGTTTCAATTAATTATGAGTTACGGATATTTAATTACGATTTTGCTCGTACCGCTGATCAGAAGGGTTGAAATCTGGCTGAATAGTTTGTTTTCAAGTCGGGTCTGTGCGGTATATTGGGTAGTTAAAAGATATTGTAGAACACCGGTAGCAATGTAATATCGTTGTTCTTATTTTGGGAACATATTTGTGTAGGCGGCGAAGCATCGCGTGTGGGAACACCTTCGTTGCCTACTAACGCGTCGCGACGCGAAAGGCAAGTACTGTTTGTTAATTTCTGTTGTTTTCAAAGGAATGCATGATGATGTGTCGAATATATGATTTTTCTTGCGTTGTGCTCATGATGTGGGTAGATTTCAATATTTATGTTTCTTGTGATACATGATTAATTCCATTCATGCATGCTTCGTTTAGTCCACGGAGTGGAAATTTGATTAAGTCCCATCAATTCCGAATGGGCACGTAAGACCCACCATTCCAATGTGGGCAATGTTGGACACCGTATGACACGTTCTTCATACGGTATTTGAGGTCCCGTGCTTTGTTAAATGCGGGCTTAAGTGAACACCGACGGGTGTGTCACTCACTATCTGTATAAGTTGTGAGCGATCCATTCCTTCATTGCATTATTCCATTCCATGCATTTTCATAAATGTTGAGAGAAGTGTTTACAAGTGGATTGTGATTACCTTGTTCTCTTCATGTTTCGGTTATTCGTTAAATGTACTTGCTGAGTCTTTGGCTCATCCTTACTTTGTTTGTTTTATTTAGGTAAATGAGGAAGAAGGCAAGACCTTTTGTGGGGTAGTCCAGCACGCTGCACAACACCTTTATCAAACCATAATAACTAATGTTATCTTTCAGTCATGTCAACTATTTGATAAATTTCCAGATTGTAATAATCAAATTTTGGTAATGCTTACTGTACGTCGTTTTATAACTGTTTTCCATTTCTTCCCATGAAACTGTTAATCATTTATCGTCGTTACTTATGGGATATTGATGATTGAGCCTGATTAACCTGGTAATGTTGTGTACTATTAGTATCTTTGTTAGATTTGTGTGACATCTTGGCTTCCGAATAGCCAGGGTGTTACATCCCTCTCTCATGTCGATGTGCATCTAGAATCGTTCCGAGCCGGTGTGAAACTTTCCTGAACGACGGGTACCATTAGCTCCATTTTGTGAAATCGAGGCACGGAAAGAAAACCCATACGAAACACCCATAATGGACTTATATTGTGCCCTTCCTCATTTCAGCGTGCATCTGGAATCGTTCCGAGTTGGTGTAAAACTTTCCAAAACGACGGGTACCATCAGCTCCATTTTGTGAATTCGAGACACGGAAAGAAAATCCATACAAAACACCCATAATGGACTTCTAGAGTGCCCTCTCTCATGTCGATGTGCATCTGGAATCGTTCCGAGCCGGTAATGGACTTCTAGAGTGCCCTCTCTCATGTCGATGTGCATCTAGAATTGTTCCGAGCCGGTGCGAAACTTTCCAGAACGACGGGTACCATCAGCTCCATTTTGTGAAATAGAGGCACGGAAAGAAAACCCATACGAAACACCCATAATGGACTTCTATGGTGCACTTCCTCATTTCAGCGTGCATCTGGAATCGTTCCGAGCCGGTGTGAACCTTTCCAGAACGACAGGTACCATCAGCTCCATTTTGTGAAATCGAGGCACGGAAAGAAAACCCATACCAAACACCCATAATGGACTTCTAGAGTGCCCTCCCTCATGTCGATGTGCATCTGGAATCATTCCGAGCCGGCGTGAAACTTTCCAGAACGACGGGTACCATGAGCTCCATTTTGTGAAATCATGGCACGGAAAGAAAACCCATACGAAACACCCATAATGGACTTCTAGAGTGCCCTCCCTCATTTTGACGTGCGTTTGGAATCGTTCCGAGCCGGTGTGAAACTTTCCAAAACGACGGGTACCATCTGCACCATTTTGTGAAATCGAGGCACGGAAAGAAAACCCAAACGAAACACCCATAATGGACTTCTATTGTGCCCTTCCTCATTTCAGCGTGCATCTGGAATCGTTCCGAGCCGGTGTGAAACTTTCCAGAACGACGGGTACCATCAGCTCCATTTTGTGAACTTGAGGCACGGAATGAAAACTCATACCAACCACCCATAATGGACTTCTAGAGTGCCCTCCCTCATGTCGATGTGCATCTGGAATCGTTCCGAGTCGGTGTGAAACTTTCCAGAACGACGGGTACAATCAGCTCCATTTTGTGAAATCGAGGCACGGAAAGAAAACCCATATGAAACACCCATAATGGAGTTCTAGAGTGCCCTCCCTCATTTCAGCGTGTGTTTGGAATCGTTCCGAGCGGCGTGAAACTTTCCAGAACGACGGGTACCATCAGCTCCATTTTGTGAAATCGAGGCACGGAAAGAAAACCCATACCAAACACCCACAATGGAGTTCTAGAGTGCCCTCCCTCATGTTGATGTGCATCTGGAATCGTTCTGAGCCGATGTGAAACTTTCCAGAACGACGGGTACCATCAGCTCCATTTTGTGAAATCGAGGTACGGAAAGAAAACCCAAATGAAACACCCATAATGGACTTCTAGAGTGCCCTCCCTCATTTCAGCATGCGTTTGGAATCGTTCCGAGCCGGTGTTAAACTTTCCAGAATGACGGGTACCATCAGCTCCATTTTGTGAAATCGAGGCACAGAAAGAAAACCCATACAAAACATCCATAATTGACTTCTAGAGTGCCCTCTCTCATGTCGATGTGTATCTGGAATCGTTCCGAACCGGTAATGGACTTCTAGAGTGCCATCTCTCATGTAGATTTGCATCTAGAATCGTTCCGAGCCGGTGTGAAACTTTCCAGAACGACGGGTACCATCAGCTCCATTTTGTGAAATCGAGGCACGAAAAGAAAACCCATACGAAACACCCATAACGGACTTCTATTGTGCCCTTCCTCATTTCAGCGTGAATCTGGAATCGTTCCGAGCCGGTGTGAACCTTTCCAGAACGACGGGTACCATCAGCTCCATTTTGTGAAATCGATGCACGGAAAGAAAACCCATACCAAACACCCATAATGGACTTCTAGAGTGCCCTCCCTCATGTCGATGTGCATCTGGAATCGTTCCGAGCCGGTGTGAAACTTTCCAGAACGACGGGTACCATCAGCTGCATTTTGTGAAATCGAGGCACGGAAAGAAAACCCATACAAAACACCCATAATGGACTTCTAAAGTGCCCTCTCTCATGTCGATGTGCATCTAGAATCGTTCCGAGCCGGTGTGAAACTTTCCTGAACGACGGGTACCATGAGCTCCACTTTGTGAAATAGAGGCACGGAAAGAAAACCCATACGAAACACCCATAATTGACTTCTATTGTGCCCTTCCTCATTTCAGCGTGCATCTGGAATCGTTCCGAGTTGGTGTGGAACTTTCCAAAACGATGGGTACCATCAGCTCCATTTTGTGAATTCGAGGTACGGAAAGAAAACCCATAGAAAACACCCATAATGGACTTCTAGAGTGCCTCTCTCTTGTCGATGTGCATCTGGAATCGTTCCGAGCCGGTAATAGACTTCTAGAGTGCCCTCTCTCATGTCGATGTGCATCTAGAATTGTTCCGAGCCGGTGTGAACCTCTCCAGAACGACGGGTACCATCAGCTCCATTTTATGAAATCGATGCACGGAAAGAAAACCCATACCAAACACCCATACTGGACTTCTAGAGTGCCCTCCCTCATGTCGATGTGCATCTGGAATCGTTCCGAGCCGGTGTGAAACTTTCCAGAACGACGGGTATCATCAGCTCCATTTTGTGAAATCGAGGCACGGAACGAAAACTCATACAAAACACCCATAATGGACTTCTAGAGTCCCCTCCCTCATGTCGATGTGCATCTGGAATCGTTCCGAGCCGGTGTGAAACTTTCCAGAACGACGGGTACCATGAGCTCCATTTTGTGAAATCGAGGCACGGAAAGAAAACCCATACCAAACATGATACGGATCCACCTAGTTGATTAGATGAATCCTGATTGTTGGCCCAATCTTTCACGGTACACTCGAAGATCAGTAGCAATCTCACAAACCAATTCGATGAATTGAATTGTAAGAAAATTAATATACTCACAAACCAATCTAATAGATTGAATCGCAAGTAGTAGCGTTAGGTGAATAGTACTCCGAAACTAGAGATAGATATCTTGATCTTGCTCTCAATCTTTCTCCCTCAATCTCTCCAACTCATATCACGACTCAAGAACACACGATATGCGCCAAAACGGCTTTTCTGGTTTTTATTATCTAAATCATAACTTGTCCTCCATATGGTGCGGCCATGGGGGGTTTATATAGCCTCCCACGCAAGCACAAAAATCGGATGAGCGATTATCCGAGTTGCTCTGATGTCGCATCAGATTCGACATCGCTCACGTGAACGATAATCCAAGTCGATTCATCGCTCACGTAAACGATGCGAACCAAAAAATGCTTTCTTTAATTAGAATTTAAACTATTTTAGTTTTGGAATAAAATAATAATCACCAATTGGTCATGCTCAATTGGATCCAAATGAACCAACCCACATGCCATGTTCTGAAGTCCTCTCCATGCATGGCCAAATATTCCTAAACACCCATAATGGACTTCTAGAGTGCCCTCCCTCATGTCGATGTGCATCTAGAATCGTTCAGAGCGGTGTGAAACTTTCGAGCAGCGGGTACCAGCGGCTCCATTTTTTGAAATCGAGGCGGAAAGAAAACCCATACCAAACACCCATAATGGACTTCTAGAATGCCCTCCCTCATGTCGGCGTGCGTTTGGAATCGTTCAGAGCCGGTGTGAAACTTTCGAGCAGCGGTGCCATCGGCTCCATTTTAAAATCGAGGCACGGAAAGAAAACCCATACCAAACACCCATAATGGACTTCTAGAGTGCCCTCCCTCATGTCGATGTGCATCGGAATCGTTAGAGCGGTGTGAAACTTTCGAGCAGCGGGTGCCATCGGCTCCATTTGTGAAATCGAGGCACGGAAAGAAAACCCATACCAAACACCCATAATGGACTTCTAGAGTGCCCTCCCTCATGTCGGCGTGCGTTTGGAATCGTTCAGAGCCGGTGTGAAACTTTCCAGAACGACGGGTACCGACAGCTCCATTTTGTGAAATCGAGGCACGGAAAGAAAACCCATACCAAACACCCATAATGGACTTCTAGAGTGCCCTCCCTCATGTCAGCGTGCGTTTGGAATCGTTCCGAGCGGTGTGAAACTTTCGAGCAACGGGTACCATCAGCTCCATTTTGTGAAATCGAGGCACGGAAAGAAAACCCATACCAAACACCCATAATGGACTTCTAGAGTGCCCTCCCTCATGTCGGCGTGCATCTGGAATCGTTCAGAGCGGTGTGAAACTTTCGAGCAGCGGTGCCATCAGCTCCATTTTGTGAAATCTAGGCGCGGAAAGAAAACCCATACCAAACACCCATAATGGACTTCTAGAGTGCCCTCCCTCATGTCGGCGTGCGTTTGGAATCGTTCCGAGCCGGTGTGAAACTTTCGAGCAGCGGGTGCAAGCGGCTCCATTTTGTGAAATCGAGGCACGGAAAGAAAACCCATACCAAACACCCATAATGGACTTCTAGAGTGCCCTCCCTCATGTCAGCGTGCGTTTGGAATCGTTCCGAGCCGGTGTGAAACTTTCCCGCAGCGATGTGCACCATCAGCTCCATTTTATGAAATCGAGGCACGGAAAGAAAACCCATACCAAACACCCATAATGGACTTCTAGAGTGCCCTCCCTCATGTCGATGTGCATCTGGAATCGTTCGAGCCGGTGTGAAACTTTCCAGAACGACGGGTACCATCAGCTCCATTTGTGAAATCGAGGCACGGAAAGAAAACCCATACGAAACACCCATAATGGACTTCTAGAGTGCCCTCCCTCATTTCAGCGTGTTTGGAATCGTTCAGAGCGGTGTGAAACTTTCGAGCAGCGGTGCCATCAGCTCCATTTTGTGAAATCGAGGCACGGAAAGAAAACCCATACCAAACACCCATAATGGACTTCTAGAGTGCCCTCCCTCATGTCGATGTGCATCTGGAATCGTTCCGAGCGGTGTGAAACTTTCGAGCAGCGAGTACCATCAGCTCCATTTGTGAAATCGAGGCACGGAAAGAAAACCCATACGAAACACCCATAATGGACTTCTAGATTGCCCTCCCTCATTTCAGCGTGCGTTTGGAATCGTTCCGAGCCGGTGTGAAACTTTCCAGCAGCGGTACCATCAGCTCCATTTTGTGAAATCGAGGCACGGAATGAAAACCCATACCAAACACCCATAATGGACTTCTAGAGTGCCCTCCCTCATGTCGTGCGTTTGGAATCGTTCCGAGCGGTGTGAAACTTTCGAGCAGCGTGGTACTATCGGCTCCAATTTTAGGTGCAAATCGAGGCACGGAAAGAAAACCCATACCAAACACCCATAATGGACTTCTAGAGTGCCCTCCCTCATGTCGATGTGCATCTGGAATCGTTCCGAGCCGGTGTGAAACTTTCGAGCAGCGAGTGCCATCAGCTCCATTTTTGAAATCGAGGCACGGAAAGAAAACCCATACGAAACACCCATAATGGACTTCTAGAGTGCCCTCCCTCATTTCAGCGTGCGTTTGGAATCGTTCTGAGCCGGTGTGAAACTTTCGAGCAGCGGTACCATCGGCTCCATTTTGTGAAATCGAGGGAAGAAAAGAAACCAAACCCATAATGGACTTCAAACACCCATAATAGACTTCTAGAGTGCCCTCCCTCTTTGCAGCGTGCGTTTGGAACCTGATGAGGACATCGCTAGTAATGCCAAAGACATCGCTAGTAACGCCAAAGCTAGTAATGAGACTTCAATAAGCGGACCAATAACAAGAGCACGAGCCAAGAAGCTACAATCTCGGTGAACTGTTCCTTAATGAACATATCATTAATTTTAAAAGAATTGTATACTACCTAAAAACAATGTTTTACTTGTGCTCGGGTTTGAAGAGTCAACGATGGATGGAGATGAAGGACATGTGGCGTCATCCAAGGAAGCACAAGTCTCGGCATGAATAATGAGCGGCCTATGAATAGTGCCCGCGTGAACAAGCTTGTGAGCGGTGCGTGTGAGCGATCGCGCGTGCTACGGTGCGTGTGAGCGCGTGTGAGCGCGTGTGAGCGATCGCGTGTGAGCGATTGCCATGAGCGATTGCGCGTGCTACGGTGCGCGTGAATAGTACCATATGGAAAATCTTGTGTTGAAAAGCCTTAGGCTAAGACTATATATTGAGGTAAACCCCATTGTAAGGAAACGAATTTGATAATAGAAAACTCTTGTTCTTTCGTTGGGCAAACCAACTTGAGAGGAATTGGGAGTTCACTGAAATTAAGATTGTTCAACCTTTTCATTTGGGAATTGGGGCGCGATAGAACTTCATCGGTGGTCGTGAAGTTCAACCGCGTGTGGTTGGGCGAATTATAGAGTGCTAACTCTTGCATTGGCAGCGGGGATCACTACGGTTCATCAAATCCACGTGAGTATCCGGATCCTCGTCGAGAAGATCAGGCGACCCGTATCATCTTAGTATCGAGGCGCGGTTTACTCGGTAGGATTATTTACCCTTACTTTTAGATTGATTTATTTTTGTCCTATAGTCCATTAAACTGAAAATTGCAACAAAAAAATCCAAACCCTAGTTTTTTTGCATCTGTTAATTTTGTGAGTTTTGTTAAGTTTTAATCCATTAGAATTTTTGTTTAGGTCTTGATCGTTCGTCTTTATCTCAGTAGCATAATCTTTGTGTCAATCAAAATCCAAAAAAAAAAAAATCTTCTTGATATTCTTTTCATCATTTGAGACTAGTTTGTTGAATATTGCATCTAGAAATTTGCTCTGAGTACTTCACACCTTGTTGAATATTTGTGACCTATGGAAAACCAAAGAACAATTAAACCTAGTTTGGCCTTTGAAAAAAAAAAAGAAAGAGGAAGTTGAGCAAAAAAAAAAAAAAAGAAGAAGGAAAGAAAGAAAAAAAAAAGCATTGGCGAATTTGGGTGAGACCTTAATCCATAAATTCAGATTGTGTAGTTTAATCTCTTGAGCAATCTCGTGCCCTTACATTCATATCATTGCAATTGGCTAGCGTCTCTCCTAGTACTTGGTGCAAAGCAGGCTATCTAATCTTTAATTTGATTGCCTCTAGTTAGCTCATTCATTTGTTTGCATCGAGTCACATTAATCTTTGCATGTGTGTTCATAGACTTCACTTAAATCTTTTGGATCGACACTTAGGCAAAGTATTCTAGTTTGGATTATTACTTAATTTTACAACATCAAAATTTCAGATTGCTAGGATATACACTCTCATGCCAAGCTCCACCATATAACAGTTGTTGTGCTAGTAGTGAACACTCTTAAATTAAGCTTGATCATCAACTTTGTCTTTGTTGTCACTTCTACAGTGTAAGTTTTATTGGCCTTAATTCACTTGGAAGGGTAAGAACTTTACTTGGAGAGAGGACATAGTGAGATTGAGTGATTTCCACAAAGCATTATTATATACACAACTATTTGTTTCTTGCTTAACTAACCATGTCGGTGGAGAGAACACCATGATGAGAGTGGTGGGACAAATGACACTCGGGCATTAGTCAAGCAATATCAATTTGGGGCACTCATGAACACTTTCAACGTGAGCTACACCAAGGGCTCAATCAACTCCATGAGAAGCATGATTCTTTTCTTGATCAAATTGCAAGGATATGCAAAATATGGAGATACAAGCTGATGAGAATGTGCGCCAATTGCGGGAGGACATTGGGACCCTCACTAGGCTCATACAAGCTCGCAATGGTGGCGATGAAGCAAGTGTTCAAGGAGGAGAAGCTGCTGCACATGTACCTCTGCACCGCAACACCGAGTGGCGGCCAGCGTGGTGCGTCCACCACGGCTAGGAGGGCGAGGAGGAACCCATGGAGCGTGGCGGGGTCTAGGTGGAGGCCGTGGTGGGCGTGGTGGTGCCGCACATGCGATGGAAGAGGATGGTGATTTTGCTTTGCATTACAATGACCATTATCGTCGTCCACGCAATGAAGATGATGGCTTGGGCAAGCTCAAGTTTTCCATGCCCAAGTTTGCGGGAGGGGTGATCCAGGAGTATCTCACTTAGGAATTGAAGGTTGATAAAATATTCCGTATACATCACTATACGGATGAGAGAAGGATCTGATTGGCATCACTTGAGTTTGAAGGTTATGCTTTGGATTGGTGGGAACAAGTCATTACTCAAAGAGTGAGAATGGAAAACCTGTTGCAACATGGCAAGAGATGAAGCGGAAATGAGAGCCCGTTTTGTTCCTCGTCATTACAAGCGTGATCTATTTGATAAATTGCGAGAATATGAAGCGGGGAGCACATTGCGTGGAGGAGTACTACAAGGAGATGGAGCTAGCCATGATTGAGGCAAGGTTCAAGAACAAGAAGAGCAAACCATGGCACGCTTCCTCTCGAGTTTGAACCATCAAGTCAAAAGAATTGTCAATTTTCAGCCTTATACCAATCTTTATGAGTTAGTGCATCAAGCTACAAAGCGAGCGACAATTGCAAGAGGATGCTAAGTTTGCAAGATCAACGTCCTTTCTTTGCCGTACACACCATCAATGGAGGAAGATATGGTTCCAAATCACAAATAAGCCAACAAACATCTCAAGTGGTGGTTCAAGCTTTACGCACATCATCTAGCAAGAAGGAAGAAGCCACTCCGGTGCAAGAAGGCCATCAAATCCAGCGACTAGTGTTTCCTCTTCTATGGGTTCTCTGAAAGAGTAGCGGTATACAATGCTTCAAATGCCTTGGCGTGGTCATATGCAAAAGGATTGCCCAAATAACAAGCGATGTTGATATTAGAGAATGGGAATATGATTACGCAAGTGAAGAAGAGAATGATCACTATCTTGATTTAGGGACATATGGTGATGCACATGAGGAGGAGCAAGATATAGAGTATTGTGAACTGGTGTTGGTCCTATACTTGTGTGTGCTCAAGCGGTGTTGAGTGTGCAACCAAAGCCTTCCATGAGCAGTGCGCAATTTATTCCATACAAGAGCTCAAGTTAGCAAAGATGGTAAATTTTGTAAAGTAATCATTGATGGTGGGAGTTGTCGTAATTTGGCTAGCAAGGAGCTTTGCAATAAACTTGGGTTGAAGTACAAAAACACCCACATCCATATCGGATCCGATGGTTGCATGAGAGAGGTTCATTGAGTGTGGGATACACGTGGATGTTGAATTTGAAATTGGCACTTATCGAGATACGGTGGAGTGTGATGTGGTGCCTATGGGCGTATGTCACTTGCTGCTAGGAAGGCCATGGCAATATGATCGTGCTGTGATTCATGATGGAAGAACTAACCAATACAAGTTTTGGTGGAACAAAAAACAAGTGGTGCTTCTACCGTTGACTCCTTCTCAAATTGTAAATGATAATGTGCAGAAGATCGCAGTGCAAGTTGAGAGTGAGAAAGGAGAGAACCAAGAGTGTGATTCCACAAAGGTGAGTGAGAGCCACAAGCCAAACCCGAGAGGTAAAAGCAAGAGTGAGGAGAGAAAAACTTAGTCATGATAGCCACCAAATCTGATCTAAGAGAGATGAAAGATGATCCCGCTTTGATGCACCTTGTATTATTGTACAAAGATGCATTGCTTTCTACTAATGATTTAACATCTCTTCCTAGTGCTATTTCTCAAGTTTTGCAGGTTTATGACGACGTGTTTCCGGAGGAGATACCCGCTGGTCTACCACCTATTCGAGGTATTGAGCATCAAATTGACCTAGTCCCGGGAGCCCCTCTTCCCAATCGACCAGCCGTCTGTACAAATCGGAAGAAACTAAGGAGATTCAGCGTCAAGTGCAAGCACTTTTGGACAAAGATGCGTCTGCGAGCCTTAGTCCTTGTCTTGTTCCGTTATTCTTGTTCCTAAGAAAGATGGTACTTGGAGAATGTGCATAGGCGTAGAGCTATTAACAACATAGCTGTTAGCTATCGTCATCCTATTCCTAGGTTAGATGATATGCTTGATGAGTTAAGTGGTTCTACTATCTTTTCTAAGATTGACTTGCGTAGTGGCTATCATCAAATAAGAATGAAACATGGTGATGAATGGAAAACGCTTTTAAAACGAAATTTGGCTTGTATGAATGGTTAGTGATGCCTTTTGGATTGTCCAATGCTCCTAGTACATTTATAAGCAATGAACCATGTTTTGAGACACTTCATTGGTAAATTTGTGGTAGTTTACTTTGATGATATCGATATATAGCATTGTTTGGAAGATCATGTTGAACACATCAAACAAGTGCTAGAAGTGCTTAGGAAAGAATGCTTGTATGCCAATCTTGATAAGTGTACTTTTGCACTAGTAAGGTTGTGTTTCTAGGCTATGTTGTTTCAGCTCATGGCATTGAAGTGGATGAATCTAAAATTGAAGCTATTAGAAATTGGCCAATTCACAGTGAATGTTAGTCAAATTCGTAGCTTCCATGGGCTTGCTAGTTTCTATCGGCGATTTGTGAAAGATTTCAGCACCATTGTTGCCCCATTAAATGAATTAACTAAAAGGGAGTGATTTTTGAGTGGGGAGACAAACAAGACAAAGCTTTTCTTGAATTGAAGAAATGTTTGGTGAAGCACCATTGCTTGCTTTACGATTTCACAAAAACTTTTGAGATTGAATGTGATGCTAGTGGAATAGGTATTGGTGGTGTTTTAATGCAAGAAAGAAAACACATTGCATATTTGGTGAGAAACTTCATGGTGCACAATTGAATTATCTGTTTATGATAAAGAACTATATGCTCTTGTCGTGTGTTGGAAACTTGGCAACATTATCTTTGGCCTAAGGAATTCATAATACATTACGATCATGAATCTTTGAAATATTTAAAGGGGCAAGCGAAATTGAATCGTAGACATGCTAAGTGGGTAGAATTCATTGAGACCTTTCCATACATTATCAAATATAAGAAAGCCAAAGAGAATGTAGTAGGCGATGCTTTGTCTAGAAAACATGTCTTTATTGACTCGGTTGGAAGTAAAGGTACGGGGTTGGAAAGTTTGAAAGATTTATATGCTTAGATCATGAATTTGCAGCTCCATATTCTAATTGCAAAGATGGAAAAGGGTGGGATAAATTTCATATTCATGATGGTTTTCTCTTTCGCATGAATAAGCTATGTGTTCGGATTCCTCTGTGCGTTTGTTATTGTTGCGGAATCTCATGCGGGAGGATTGATGGGGCATTTCGGGAGGAGAAGACTTATATGATGTTAGGTGATAACTTCTATTGGCCAAAGATGAGGCGAGGCGTCGAGAGGTTTGTTCAAAGATGCATCACATGCCATAAGGCAAAATCAAAACTCAATCCACATGGTTTGTATACTCCACTTCCTGTTCCTAGTGCTCCTTGGGAAGATATTAGCATGGATTTTGTGTTAGGATTGCCTAGGACCAAGAGGGAAGGATTGATCTTTGTTGTTGTGGGCGCGGGTTCTCTAAAATGGCACATTTATTCCTGTCATAAGAGCGATGATCGTCGCATGTAGCTGATTTGTTTTTCGGGGAGATTGTGAGATTGCATGGAATGCCAAGAACCATTGTTTGGATCGCGACGTCAAGTTCATGAGCTACTTTTGGAAGACTTTGTGGGCCAAGGCGGGGACAAAGTTATTATTTTCAACGACTTGTCACCCACAAGCAGATGGGCAAGCGGAGGTGGTGAACCGCACACTTTCAGCGTTGCTCGTACCATGATAAAGAAGAACTTGAAAGAGTGGGAAGATTGTCTACCGCATGTGGAGTTTGCATATAACGAGTGGTACATTCTACAACTCAATTGAGCCCATTCGAGGTAGTGTCGGCTTCAAACCAATTCGCCCCTTGATTTACTTCCTCTCCCACTACAAGAGCGTGCAAATATGGAGGCTTCTACGTCTTGATTTTGTGAAAAACTCCATGCCACAACTAAAGAGGTAATTGAAAAGAAGGTGCGTGCTTATGCTTCCAAAGCTAACAAATCTAGAAAGAAAATGCTATTTGAACCGGTGATTTAGTGTGGGTCCACCTTCATAAAGATCGCTTTCATGAGCGTAGATCAAATTGATGCCCGTGGTGATGGACCATTTAAAGTTCTTGCCAAGATCAATGACAATGCATACAAGCTTGAGCTTCCGGTGATGACTATGGGGTAAGTTCTACATTTAATGTTCTTTGATTTATCACCTTTCTTTGGACAAGATTATGCAGTCGAGTCGACTCCTTTTCAAGAAGGGAGGATGATGAGGACATCGCTAGTAATGCCAAAGACATCGCTAATAACGCCAAAGCTAGTAATGAGACTTCAATAAGCTGGACCAATAACAAGAGCACGAGCCAAGAAGCTACAATCTCGGTGAACTGTTCCTTAATGAACATATCATTAATTTTAAAAAGAATTGTATACTACCTAAAAACAATGTTTTACTTGTGCTCGAGGTTTGAAGAGTCAGCGATGGATGGAGATGAAGGACATGTGGCGTCATCCAAGGAAGCACAAGTCTCGGCATGAATAATGAGCGGCCTATGAATAGTGCCCGCGTGAACAAGCTTGTGAGCGGTGCATGTGAGCGATCGCGCGTGCTACGTGTGTGAGCGGTGCGTGTGAGCGATGCGTGTGAGCGATGCGTGTGAGCAGTGCCATGAGCGATGCGCGTGCTACGGTGCGCGCGTGAATAGTACCATATGGAAAATCTTGTGTTGAAAAGCCTTAGGCTAAGACTATATATTGAGGGTAAACCCCATTGTAAGGAAACGAATTTGATAATAGAAAACTCTTGTTCTTTCGTTGGGCAAACCAACTTGAGAGGAATTGGGAGTTCACTTGAAATTAAGATTGTTCAACCTTTTCATTGGGGAATTGGGGCGCGATAGAACTTCATCGGTGGTCGTGAAGTTCGGCCGCGTGTGGTTGGGCGAATTATAGAGTGCTAACTCTTGCATTGGCAGCGGGATCACTACGGTTCATCAAATCCACGTGAGTATCCGGATCCTCGTCGAGAAGATCAGGCGACCCGTATCAGTCGAGCGGTGTGAAACTTTCGAGCAGCGGTACCATCAGCTCCATTTTGTGAAATCGAGGCGCGGAAAGAAAACCCATACCAAACACCCATAATGGACTTCTAGAGTGCCCTCCCTCATTTCAGCGTGCGTTTGGAATCGTTAGAGCGGTGTGAAACTTTCGAGCAGCGGTACCATCAGCTCCATTTTGTGAAATCGAGGCACGGAAAGAAAACCCATACCAAACACACATAATGGACTTCTAGAGTGCCCTCCCTCATGTCGATGTGCATCTGGAATCGTTTCGAGCCGGTGTGAAACTTTCCAGAACGACGGGTACCATCAGCTCCATTTTGTGAAATCGAGGCACGGAAAGAAAACCCATACGAAACACCCATAATGGACTTCTAGAGTGCCCTCCCTCATTTCAGCGTGCGTTTGGAATCGTTCCGAGCCGGTGTGAAACTTTCCAGAACGACGGGTACCATCAGCTCCATTTTGTGAAATCGAGGCACGGAAAGAAAACCCATACGAAACACCCATAATGGACTTCTAGAGTGGCCTCCCTCATTCACCGTGCGTTTGGAATCGTTCTGAGCCGGTGTGAATCTTTCCAGAAGGACGGGGACCATCAGCTCCATTTTGTGAAATCGAGGCACGGAAAGAAAACCCATACCAAACACCCATAATGGACTTCTAGAGTGCCCTCCCTCATGTCGGCGTGCGTTTGGAATCGTTCCGAGCCGGTGTGAAACTTTCGAGCAGCGGTACCCTCAGCTCCATTTGTGAAATCGAGGCACGGAAAGAAAACCCATACGAAACACCCATAATGGACTTCTAGAATGCCCTCCCTCATTTCAGCGTGCGTTTGGAATCGTTCCGAGCCGGTGTGAAACTTTCCAGAACGACTGGTACCATCAGCTCCATTTTGTAAAATCGAGGCACGGAAAGAAAACCCATACCAAACACACATAATGGACTTCTAGAGTGCCCTCCCTCATGTCGATGTGCGTCTGGAATCGTTCCGAGCCGGTGTGAAACTTTCCAGAACGACGGGTACAATCAGCTCCATTTTGTGAAATCGAGGCACGGAAACGAAACACCCATAATGGACTTCTAGAGTGCCCTCCCTTATTTCAGCGTGCGTTTGGAATCGTTCCGAGCCGGTGTGAAACTTTCGAGCAGCGAGTGCAAGCGGCTCCATTTTGTGAAATCGAGGCACGGAAAGAAAACCCATACCAAACACCCATAATGGACTTCTAGAGTGCCCTCCCTCATTTCAGCCTGCGTTTGGAATCGTTCTGAGCCGGTGTGAATATTTCCAGAACGACGGGTACCATCAGCTCCATTTTGTGAAATCGAGCGCGAAAAAGAAAACCCATACGAAACACCCATAATGGACTTCTAGTGTGCCCTCCCTCATTTCAGCGTGCGTTTGGAATCGTTCCGAGCCGGTGTGAAACTTTCCAGAACGACGGGTACCATCAGCTCCATTTTCTGAAATCAAGGCAAGGAAAGAAAACCCATACCAACCACCCATAATGGACTTCTAGAGTGCCCTCCCTCATGTCGATGTGCATCTGGAATCGTTCTGAGCCGGTATGAAACTTTCGAGAACGACGGGTACCATCAGCTCCATTTTGGGAAATCGAGGCACAGAAAGAAAACCCACACAAAACACCCATAATGGACTTCTAGGGTGCCCTCCCTCATGTCGATGTGCATCTAGAATCGTTCCAAGCCGGTGTGAAACTTTCCAGAACGACGGGTCCCATCAGCTGTATTTTGTGAAATCGAGGCACGGAAAGAAAACCCATACGAAAACTCATAATGGACTTCTATTGTGCCCTTCGTCGTTTCGGCATGCGTTTGGAATCGTTCTGAGCCGGTCTGAAACTTTCCAGAACGACGGGTACATCAGCTCCATTTTGTGAAATCGAGGCACGGAAAGAAAACCCATACTAAACACCCATAATGGACTTCTAGAGTGCCCTCCCTCATGTCGATGTGCATCTGGAATCGTTCCGAGCCGGTGTGAAACTTTCCAGAACAACGGGTACCATCAGCTCCATTTTGTGAAATCGAGTCACGGAAAGAAAACCCATACCAAACACCCATAATGGACTTCTAGAGTGCCCTCCCTCATTTCAGCGTGCGTTTGGAATCGTTACGAGCCGGTGTGAAACTTTCCAGAACGACGGGTACCATCAGCTCCATTTTGTGAAATCGAGGGACGAAAAGAAAACCCACACAAAACACCCATAATGGACTTCTAGAGTGCCCTCCCTCATGTCGGCGTGCGTTTGGAATCGTTCCGAGCCGGTGTGAAACTTTCGAGCAGCGGTACCATCAGCTCCATTTTGTGAAATCGAGGCACGGAAAGAAAACCCATACCAAACACCCATAATGGACTTCTAGAGTGCCCTCCCTCATTTCAGTGTGCGTTTGGAATCGTTCCGAGCCGGTGTGAAACTTTCCAGAACGACGGGTACCATCAGCTCCATTTTGTGAAATCAAGGCACGGAAAGAAAACCCATACCAAACACCCATAATGGACTTCTAGAGTGCCCTCCCTCATGTCGATGTGCATCTGGAATCGTTCCGAGCCGGTGTGAAACTTTCCAGAACGACGGGTACCATCAGCTCCATTTTGTGAAATCGAGGCACGGAAAGAAAACCCATACCAAACACCCATAATGGACTTCTAGAGTGCCCTCCCTCATTTCAGCGTGTGTTTGGAATCGTTCCGAGCCGGTGTGAAACTTTCCAGAACGACGGGTACCATCAGCTCCATTTTGTGAAATCGAGGCACGGAAAGAAAACCCATACGAAACACCCATAATGGACTTCTAGAGTGCCCTCCCTCATTTCAGCGTGCGTTTGGAATCGTTCCGAGCGGTGTGAATCTTTCCAGAACGACGGGTACCATTAGCTCCAATTTGTGAAATCGAGGCACGGAAAAAAACCCATACCAAACACCCATAATGGACTTCTAGAGTGCCCTCCCTCATTTCAGGGTGTGTTTGGAATCGTTCCGAGCCGGTGTGAAACTTTCCAGAACGACGGGTACCATCAGCTCCATTTTGTGAAATCGAGGCACGGAAAGAAAACCCATACCAAACACCCATAATGGACTTCTAGAGTGCCCTCCCTCATGTCGGCGTGCGTTTGGAATCGTTCCGAGCCGGTGTGAAACTTTCGAGCGCCGGTGCATCAGCTCCATTTTGTGAAATCGAGGCACGGAAAGAAAACCCATACCAAACACCCATAATGGACTTCTAGAGTGCCCTCCCTCATTTCAGCGTGCGTTTGGAATCGTTCCGAGCCGGTGTGAAACTTTCCAGAACGACGGGTACCATCAGCTCCATTTTGTGAAATCGAGGCACGGAAAGAAAACCCATACCAAACACCCATAATGGACTTCTAGAGTGCCCTCCCTCATTTCAGCGTGCGTTTGGAATCGTTCCGAGCCGGTGTGAAACTTTCCAGAACGACGGGTACCATCAGCTCCAATTTGTGAAATCGAGGCACGGAAAGAAAACCCATACGAAACACCCATAATGGACTTCAAGACTGCCCTCCCTCATTTCAGCGTGCGTTTGGAATCGTTCCGAGCGGTGTGAAACTTTCGAGCAGCGGGTACCCTCAGCTCCATTTTGTGAAATCGAGGCACGGAAAGAAAACCCATACCAAACACCCATAATGGACTTCTAGAGTGCCCTCCCTCATTTCGGCGTCGTTTGGAATCGTTCAGAGCGGTGTGAAACTTTCGAGCAGCGGTACCATCAGCTCCATTTTGTGAAATCGAGGCACGGAAAGAAAACCCATACCAAACACCCATAATGGACTTCTAGAGTGCCCTCCCTCATGTCGATGTGCATCTGGAATCGTTCCGAGCCGGTGTGAAACTTTCGAGCAGCGGGTACAATCGGCTCCATTTTGTGAAATCGAGCGGGAAAAAGAAAACCCATACCAAACACCCATAATGGACTTCTAGAGTGCCCTCCCTCATTTCAGCGTGCGTTTGGAATCGTTCCGAGCCGGTGTGAAACTTTCGAGCAGCGGTGCCAGCGGCTCCATTTTGTGAAATCGAGGCACGGAAAGAAAACCCATACCAAACACCCATAATGGACTTCTAGAGTGCCCTCCCTCATTTCGACGTGCGTTTGGAATCGTTCCGAGCCGGTGTGAAACTTTCGAGCAGGACGGGTACCATCAGCTCCATTTTGTGAAATCGAGGCACGGAAAAGAAAACCCATACCAAACACCCATAATGGACTTCTAGAGTGCCCTCCCTCATTTCAGCGTGCGTTTGGAATCGTTCCGAGCCGGTGTGAAACTTTCCAGAACGACGGGTACCATCAGCTCCATTTTCTGAAATCAAGGCAAGGAAAGAAAACCCATACCAACCACCCATAA